>KZ308222.1:3278439-3426000 GCA_000376725.2 Ladona fulva | reverse complement strand
AACGACAACCGATGGACATCAGCAGTTCTGAACTGGATACCAAGAGACGTGAAGAGACCAAGAAGAAGACCAAGGGACCGATGGAACAGAGACATCATTCAGTATTTAGGGGTAACATGGCAACGAGAGGCTTAGAATAGAGAGAATTGGAAAGTGCTTGGAGAGGCCTACATCCGACGTCGGATTGAAAATGGCTGATGATGATGATATACATACATATATATATATATACATACATATATATATATAATTACTTTTATTACTTTTATATACACTCCACACACGAATCATTTTAATAAGACTTTATATCTTTGCCTCTGAAGTGGTAGGTGTCTCACAGATAATCGTAGATCCAAGCTTGAACTTTTGTAGAGCACAAACGAGCTACAGACTGCATACGGTATGAAAACTCGAAAAATATGACGAAAGATGTACAAAAAACGAACGAAAACATAAATGGAAAATTTCCGCAACGTAAAACATAATACCTACGATGTACAGTTAATTTTCCTTTTATAGCATTGTTTACGTAATAAATTCGGTCGGGTACAATCAATAGGCAATACAAGGCTTGTAAACATAAAAATAATAGCCTGAAACAAAGGAGAGGGTGCATCTAAGAATGACCAGGGATGTGAAGTGAGGCGGATTAAACGTAGCGGAGTGATCATGAGATCAGCTGAGAGAGAATGGAGAAAGAGGGAGGAGGGAGAGGCGGAAGTTGTGGCTGAAGGGGAGATAGCGGGAAGGCAAAAAATGCAACAGGAAAAAAGGAACGGAGACAAACTCTCCAAGCATGCAAGCAGAAATCAAAGAGAAAGGAAAAGACGGAGAGCAGAAAAGAAGACTTCAATGGGCAATCACACTAAGAATTCCTTCTCACGTTAGACGTCACATCTTATGCGTAAAAGAACCCAAAACAGGATATATCGAAGGATGCAGTTGTTTAATCATTCGTGGAAAGAAAATGAATCGCAAAAACATCAAAATGCTGACAAGATCCAAGAAAAGATAACATCTTCATAAACATAAAGACCTTCCAAAATAGAACGGAATTATACATAAACATTTTTAAAGCTGATATGTCCAACCCGCACCCCACGATCGTATTTATTTATATTAACAAACCCCCATTTATTGGACAATTACAGAGATTGTTGAAAGAATGGACGAACTCAAACGTACATTCCCTGACTGTGTGACTCTGATCGAACATTGTCAACAGTCACAGTAGAGAGGTGGTTACTATACGCTAAAAATATTACATTAATTAAGACTTACAAATTCGGCGATGATCGATAAAAATTATCTCATTAAATAGATGTCCACTATAGAGAGGTAATCACATTGGCAGGTTTTACTGTGCCTATATATCTTTATGTATTAATAACTACCTATAATAATTATGTATAATAAATGGCAGGATCTACTGTATCTATATATCTTTAAGTATTAATAACTACCTATATTAATTACGTATAAATAATGGCAGGTTCTACTGTGACTATATATGTTTATGTATAAATGACAACCTATAATAATTTTGTATAAATAACTACCTATAATAATTACCTTCCCTACCAGTAGGAAGGAGATTTGTGCCGAACTTCACTCATTTAGGTGATCGCCTGACAAACTCAAAGAAGAAACAGAGGTGAAAAAGTCTGACGTGACTGATGGGTTCCCGAACAACTCTGTGAGACGGAGTGAAACTGCTGTGCGTGACACCTCAATTGGCTTACTGCAGGGGTCGGCAAACTTCTGAGACTAAAGAGCCAAAGAAGGATCAAAATGTTTCCTCAAAATAAGTTAAAAAGTATTCGGAAGCAGCAAGTATATTTTTCAAAAATAGGGATTTTTAATGACACGATAAGGAATCAGGAAATATTGGAAAAAGTTGCGTTTTTTTTTCATAAATGTGGTTTAAATTGGTTAAATTGATTTAAATTCTCAACTTGATGTGAAATTACATTTCCGAAGATAGCATCTGCAAACCCTGATTCTGGCAGTCATTTACGGAGCGACTCATCAATATAACATCAAATATTTTGTTCCTTGATTCATTCGAGACATTCCAGAATTTCCCATTCCTGATTTTTTACGATCATTTTCGATTCTTGTTTAGCGGCACATACACGTGCCAAAGAGCTGCAAGTGGATCGTGAGTCATTTCACCGACTCGGTTAACCTGGGTTAGGGCAGCGGTCGCCAATCTGGTCCCTACCACCCACTATATATAGTGGGTCCACTATATATAGTCGCCCACTATATAATGGGTGACTAGTTTTCAGGCGGGCTGTTGGATGATTAAAAGTGATTATAAAAGCACAATGGCAACAGTGTGAAATTTCTCGTGTGACATTATTATGTAAATTAGTTGTATCAATGGACATTAATATTATAAATAAATTTCCTAAAATCATTTCCATGAGCATATTGAGGAGGTAGGGAAATTATACTGTTAAGAAGAGCACAAGGGTTGGCGGTAAGTAAAAAAAGATTGGCAACCACTAGGTTAAAGATCCAAAGATCGGAGTTTGATTAAGAGTACAGTCAAACGTTATTACTTCCGTTTATTTTGTCAAATAATATATTTCCAATAATTAAAGTGACTCCGTGGCGCAACGGTAGCGCGTCTGACTCCAGATCAGAAGGTTGCGTGTTCAAATCACGTCGGGGTCAAACATTTTTTTCCTTAGTTGGAAATAAACCCATAGCTTAACATTTTTTCACCTTCATTGCGTTGACACTGCAACTGATTTGATCATTTAACAGGGGTCAGACGGCCGAGTTACAACAAATGACTTAAATAATAAAAAGTCAGTTCCGTGCATTTATCCATTACAAATATAAGATAAGAAACTAAGAAATATAACAGAAACTTAGTTCCTATTTTTTTTAAACTTTTTGATCTATGAAAAACTAGACGACTTTGAGGAAATAAGACCTCGATAAATTTTTCGCGGCTAAGAGAAAAAGTAGAAAGATCTGATCGGCCAAAGCAACCAAGAAACTGGTAATGAATCTGAATGAAAAACAACTGTGAATCACACATTATCGCAAATGATCGTTATGGCGCGTTCGAAATTCGAGAATCCTAATGAGGTGATAATTAAAAATGCATGCACATGACCCGAGACTGACAAATAAAAAGTCTTTCGACCTCCACCATTCGTCTACCAAGAGGTACTTTCGATAAAATCCAAACACGTTGAAGAACTGTTAAACTTCCGATATTTTATAAGGATTTTTAATGCTAATAAAATAGAAATCTGCTTAATTTAATCGCGAGTGAAAAGGAAGTTATGTGGAATCTGTAAGGAGCTTAAGTCACATAAGGGAGCTTCACTACATATGCCAAATACATTAAAAAAGAAATTTAAGCGACTAAAAACATTTAATTGAGCATGCCTACCCTTATTACGCAATACCAATATTAATAAACTGATAAATGAAACGAAGAAATAATTTTCCTTGCATTGAGAATTTTAGACAGTTGAAATCACTAGCTGTTGTGGTAATATTCGTTTATAGATATACAGATCAAACGCCAATATCAATAATACATTATCTTTAAGAAAGTTTTCAATTTTTTTCCCGGTGCCCTCACAAATGTCCATGTATTTGATAATTACAGGAGAGACGAGACGTATGTAGTAACTATAGAGTATAATAACCAGGAGAGACAAAACCGTACCCTAAAGCACAACCATACGTGGAATAACTTTATTAGTCGGGACTCGAACCCGGTCCTCGAAGTTTGAAGGTTAACATGGTAAACATTCCAGACCGAGGTCGGCAATTGACTGTATAATTTTATTCTTTTAACGATGCATTTTCTAGTAATTCACTGCTGAATAACTGAAAAAGCACTAGAACTTTTATATAAGTGATCAATCATCAAATACTACTTATGCAATTTGAGGGCATTGCTTCTCATCTTTTGGGCCATTTCTTGAATTCTGACCCAATTAGTAAAAATTCAATTTTTCTCCAAATAATTTTCAATCGTCAAAAATCTCTGATTGTTTGTAAGAAATAGAGCCCGACGGATGCCACCAGATAAGCGTCTGATGAACTTCCGCAACTTCATCTTAGTTCCGATATTTACTTCAGCGGTTTCCTGAAAAAGCCACAAGCGGAGGATGCCTACCGAAAAATATTTGTGATTTTGTAATGCCCAGATTTTGTAATATTTTATTTTCTTCTCAAAAAAGAAAATAATAAGCAGACTTAGAACAGGGATAGCGGAAAGAGATCTGGCAAATAATTCTTAGATAACGTCAACAAAGATTCTATCAAAAATTAAGTTGTCATCAACATTGAAAAAGGGTCATAAAGAGATGTAAGGTCCCTTCCAATAATTAAAACCCCATTTAGATCAGTAGTAAATTCATTCTATCCTAAATTCATTTTATCGAGAATGAATCATCCTTAATCTTACGGTTACATGTATTACAAGTCACAAGACCTGATAGCATCAACACGTATGGCGTCCATCATAAACTAATGGCTACAGTTCCCTATGGTGCGACGTGTAGCATAAGCTGTAACAACAATAATCAACATTTTCCTCTGCAGACAGACCGACGGTGACCGTGTAGTAAAGCAGTCATGGAAGAGAAGTTGTCATAATCTTCATAATTCAGATTCTCATTTTCCTCTGCAATCGATTTCCACACTCCAATTATTGATCAACAATGATCGACTTCGAAAAACACTGGGATATGCCAAAAAATCGAATGTTTCATTTTTTTAACTTTTGCACTTTGTGTTCAACTAAAAGCAGAGAGGGCATTGATATCAAAATTATATACGTCTATTAAAAATTAATGATTGTTTAATTGATAATTCTTGTTAGTTTAAAAGCTACCCAATAGAGAGTCAGATAGACTACATATATTGGAGAGATCGTCCTATCGGCCTGGCCTGGGGTGTAAGAATCTTCTAAGATGTGAATCCGGCATAAACTAAGAGATGGTAAGCGCAAGAAAAGTATGTTTCCCCAGGAAACACTTCTAGGAGAGGGATTTATGCATATGATTTATCCAGCAACGCGTTCAATTAAAAGAGGAATAAATGGAGTTAAATCAACTAGGGTATCGGGGAGTAGTTTCCTACAATTCAGCATTGGAGATTTAGGGTCGACGTCGTTGGAAGAATATTCTATCAGACCCTTCATGTTACTGGAAGAAACAAAGGGGTAATAACTTACAAACTATAAGTTTCCGGTGATGTTTGGTCGACGCCAGAGTGACCGCTACAGGATGGGATCCACGCCTCATGGAAAAATTAATAAACTGCAGAGTAATTTAGCTGTTTTTTTCTGGACTTTTGTATGAAAAGAAGGATTAGAGACTCTAAACAGAGGTAAGTTTAAGTATCTTTATTAAATTAAAGCCTTTTCCGGCTAATAAGAAGCGGTTTCTTTTGCTAAGAAGTCAATAGAAAACCACTCTCATCCAGTACGGGAAATTTTATCTCCAAATTTTCCCTTATGGCATCCAGAGATGGACCAGTTCTATGGCTTAATAAAACATAATTTTTTATCCCAAGTTTCCTTGATGATTCCCCAAATCACGCGAATTCGTAATATTTGTTCGCAACATGTAGATGCAAATCTCTCCTTAATTTTATCCTAAACACAATCCCATGGGAAAAAATGGTTATTTATCGTAACACCATCCAAAATATGAAGCTAAAAATAAGGTGTTTCATAACTGCCCATGCGTCTCGGATCCTATAATTTTATTACATTTATCATTGCTTCATACTACACACAGTTTCGCCTATTACACTACCGGAGACCAGATAAATCTCTTCATTGGATATTTCCATTCGATACAAAGCGCACTAATTTATCAGAAACTGTTTCGATCACAGCCTTTGATGTAAACCTTATCTCCATTGAGTTTTGAATAAAAACAGCGGGGGGACTTAAAGCCGTAACTGCTCTATTTGTTCAAAAAAGAGCGAAATATCCGGTCGTTGCAGGTTCATACTATTCGAATGAATGCTGAAGAGAGCTTCTCAGCGGGCATTGGTCAACGGCAATCGGGTGATTCCTTACAACCTTCGCGAAACAAGCAGTCATATCCTTTCCCACAGTTGAACACAGCGTTAGAATTAAATGTATAGTGATTGGAGTAAGAAATCTATTTGAAAATTAACTGAATTAAGAATAGTTAAACTTCATGGTAAATAAGATACCGCAGCCATCCGGCCGGGATGTTGTTTTCGTAACGAGACGATGAATTGAATTAATGCAGATTTCTCATTCCGGTAACTTCTACTTCCTCTCGGAGTGATTGCTGTAATTATTTTTAATTGAAGTTTTCACTATTTCCGTAACAGTTATTGATCTTTAAATATTATTTTCATTAAAGATTAACGCTGGCAGTAAAGTAGAGAATTCAGCTGAGATTTCAAGCATACGTTCTCATGTTCTTTTTCTCTAAATCTTTTTAATATTAGATAGTGGAGTAGATGAAATATTTTTTATAACTATGCTACACTAGAGTCGGAATTTTTGCGGAGGAAAATATCTCTCTCATAGTATGATATGAAATCAATTTTTCTCATTTCTTTGAATTCTCTAAAATTTTATCCAAGTCAATATTTACAAAATTAATGAATCAATGGATTATCAATCAACATTTTATATTAATCACTCTACTTTGAACTATCTTTTTCAAGTCTTCCAATTCTATTCTTCAATACGTCAACATTCTCAATACTACAATGACCAACATCTTACTTTGGATCATCCCTTTAAAGAATGTGAACCATGATCTTAAGAAATCGTAATCAGAATATTTGCCTCAGGATTTTAGTTTTGAGAAGTAAAAGAGGGAAATAACGTAAGGCTTAGAAAAGCAGCAACCAAAACTTGCCACAATTACTAATCTAAAATATTATTCCTTCCCAAAAAATCTCCGGAAGTACATCTGAAGTTATGTTTCCAAATATTTCACTATTACACCAGACCAGAGCTATATTTAATCCGCCCAAAATTTAAATAATTATAGTAATTTTTATTAAGTTTTATTTAAGTATGCTCGTAAGTATTTTCATTGAAACAAATGCAACGGGTGTGATTAACGCAATAAGAGAGCAAGGCAAATCAATGCCCTCATACGTAACTTAAATTTGGAAATAAGAACGTCACGCAGAGCAGAAATCCTAGAGGTTTGGTGTAGAACCAACAGAAACCCAAACGTTGAATTCCTTCACGTTCACGGTCGAAGCTATTTTCTCCCTTTTTTCTTTGACTTAGTCGATCTTCTCTATCCCGTGTTTATACAAACTGTTTCAAACAGATGGAACTAACTCTTCCATGACCCGATTACAGAAGCATAGCTTGCGTTATCAATATTATGCATAAACACAGGCTTATCGCTTTCAGTATTACATTCGCTGGCAGAAGAACGCATGCCCTTGGTAACCACTTTCTATAAGCCGTTTTCGCAAGTAAGGACGTTGAAAATATAATCTTTCACGATTACTCATTATTTTGTTCAAAACGTTGCAAAATGTAGCCTATTATTTCCGCATCATCAATCAAAATCATCAATCAAAAATTACCTTTAGTATTGCTAAATGAAATCTTTTAAAATGTGATTACTGAAGAGATACTCTGGCTCTTTATCGATGCAGTTCAAAATTATTATTGATTGGGCTACACTAACTCGTGCAAACACCAAAAATTGCAAGTTGATGATTTCTATGGTTTCTCAAAAATTATACAGCGAAACGTCTCGCTGAAAAAGTTTATAGTAGCTAAGAAAAACAACCTTAAAAACTCGTTTCTGTCAGGCATTCAGTCCGACTGCTAGTTTGAACCTCATCCCCTCGACTATAACGTACCAAAAGTTCTAAAGAGGGAATAAGGCTTACTACGCAAGGTGAGGAGTGAGTTAGTTTGCCCTTACTTTCCTCCTTTGAGCCAGAATGGTATTGGAGGAAACAGTTCATGCAAGTGCAGTGCAATTACCTAAGGGATAACAATTTTTACAGCATTCAATAAGGAGGGAACAATATGAATGCTTATTCAGCATCATTTATACCCCAGTAGCTTTAATAAAAACCCCAGTGTTTACACCCCCAGCCACACGCCGAAGGCGGCTTGCAGGGTATTTATGCAGATGTAGATAAAACCACAGACATGAACAAGATTGAGAAAAATATGCATTNTTATTTTTTATCATAAATTAATCAAATAAAAGAAAACAATCAAGGAAATAGAAATTCCACGGGGATTTTAAAAACTGCGCCGAAGACATGGAAAAATTCACTAATCCTTCAAGTGTGATTTAAAAATGGTTTCTACGAGAATTTAAATGGAACAGAAATGCATTATGAATGATTTTAATAAATTTCTGCTAAATTTAGCTTTTGTAGATTAGTTTATAGGCAATACTGCAGTGATTGTGTACCATGATATATGTTTTCCTACTCTACTGCAGGGGAAACAATGAGCTAATTTTTGCTTTTTTTATAGCGGTAATTTGTGTTATTTTGTGCTGAATAGATAGTTAAAAAGAATATGCAAGAAATACACACAAAATCCTAAACAATCCTACAACTCTAAAATAAACCAAAACCCCTAATAAAATATGAAATTATTCAGTATATTAATTACGAAAATTTTAAAACTATGTCCAATTACCCATCCTCGAAATATAATTTACACCAGCCACTACCTATAAAATGTCGATTTCCAAACACTGATACGACTAGAAGAACTCATTAATTGCGAAATGACTACAAAGAATTTGTTTAAGGCTTCAGCATAAACATTTAACCATATGATAACCCTTAAAAATAATATAAAAATGCACCAAATGAGAGTCCCACTAGACATTCTCTTCAAGCTTGTGATTGCTTAAATTTCAAATTTAAAGTCCACATTTAGAACGTCATGATAAGTCATGTATTTTACTTTCATTTGATTTATGCGTGCTATTCCTCTGTCACAGCAACGTTTATGAGTTTTAAGAAATAGAGTTGAAAATATCGCATTAAATCTACATCCCCAAATCGGTTTTAACAAATACTGTGATTCAACGACAACGGACCAAATCCAAGATGACTGGTAGATATACGAGAAGACTACTTCGTATTAATCCCTATTTTGAAGAGATAATGCATTTTCGTATCGAACTTAAAAATAAATTTTCCAAAATTTATCGAAGCAAATAAAATTTTCTGACACAACTGTTATCATTACCAAGTATACACAACTTATATTTATACACATAATGGATATTTTCACGACGAAATAGTAATCGTTCGAGAATTATTTTTCGTCAAACTTCATCTAAAGTTGCTTAAATCTATCTTTTCTGACGGTTTCTAATCATACTTAGTTACTTAGTTTAGTCATACTTTCTGTATCATTTATGAGAATTTTTTGCAACCAAAGGGGCCAGTGCGGAGAGACTCGAGCAGGTTGATATCGTTTTATTTGTTCCACTTTTTATTTTCCTAACTTTTATTGCAAGTGTATCCAATGTTCCCTACAATTAATCAGCAAATAAGATAAAGTTAAGTCCATAGCACGGGATCTCCGTTGACTCCCACTCTGCTGTATACGGCTTTCCCAGACCACTCGGACCCACTACCTAATTCAGACGGCTCCCAATATTCATCACGATACTGTGTGAATATCGATAAATGTTGGCCCCCACCGGGATAGCTTCCACCGCGACCGCGCTATCCACTTACTTATCAGGAGACCCTAAACAAACTAAGTATTAAAAAATATTGCCAATTAGAAAAAAGTCTTTGCAACTTGGTGGCTGTCTTGATGGCATAGAAAGCGGGGCTTACTTACCATAAAGGTTGAGAAAGATTGCTTTGTGATATTTACTGTTTCAGTCACAATTCAATGAATTACGCTCTTGGAAGGTATAAATAACTAACGGCTTACAATTCTGCATTGTGTCACTTGTGCCAAAAGTTTTTCCTCGGCAGAAACGAGAATAAGATCCTTTCTTTTTTCCTCCCTTCCTTCATTTACAGCAATCTATTCCCTATTACCACCAACCAACTTGGTGGAATCAACTTTCCCATATTTTATTGATATCTCAAACAAAAAGGTTGCATTCAATTCAAATTAGATATATTGCATAAGAGCCTATATGGACTATGACCTATCCAAACGGCATTTATAGTGGATAGTGGATGACATCGCATTTCGACTCCCACACCGCCTTATTGTCCCTTCTACATCGTGATAGAGTAACTATTTCTTTCGGTAGCTTTCCTACTTTTTCACTACGCTGCGTCAACGATATGGCACTCAACTGGAATCAAACCAGAGACCTCTTAGGAGAACGTGATTCGCACTTACCCATCCGGGGGCTTTGCTTATAATAATAATTTAACTTTAATTCTTCCTGTTAATTGCTCTATCTCTACCATATATCTAACACTTCCCACTCATCCCCAGTGCAAGCGAAGGCCAATTCCAAGGCATGAACCACCCAAATTTTTAAGGCGCCTCGACAGTTCGTCTCCGTCACTTTTTATCTAAGGCAAAGTAAACAGGATGATTCCAAGGACTGCAAGAGAAAGGTTTCTAAGAAGAGATAGATTGAGATACAAGATCGCAGGGAGGAAACGGATGTAAGACGCTGGAGTTGGCAATCCATGGGCAATGACGTCATTCATGTTCCTCTGGAGGAAGTGAACTATGAGTTCGGGGACTGAAGCAGACACAGGTGTGGTCGAGGGGAGTGGAGGTGAACGTAAGCATTTAAAGAGGAAACAATAGAGTAAAAAGTCATAAAGTATGGGCGACAAAAATACGGCTGTACGTTATGAAAATAAATCGTTACCAACCAAGGCTCGAATCTCAAAACAAATAAAAAAAATAACATATGTAGGTATATTACATTTCGTAATATTTATGTCTATTAATTAGGTTAGAATTAGGATATAAATAATGTGCATTAGACCTAAAACAGATTAGCTAGTGTCTTTACTAAGGCTAGGAGATTGAAAGCCTCTTCTTCCATCTAATTCTCCATCATTTAAGGGCCAGAATATAAAGACTGTTAATATTCGACCGTTTATTTTTTATCATAAATTAATCAAATAAAAGAAAACAATCAAGGAAATAGAAATTCCACGGGGATTTTAAAAACTGCGCCGAAGACATGGAAAAATTCACTAATCCTTCAAGTGTGATTTAAAAATGGTTTCTACGAGAATTTAAATGGAACAGAAATGCATTATGAATGATTTTAATAAATTTCTGCTAAATTTAGCTTTTGTAGATTAGTTTATAGGCAATACTGCAGTGATTGTGTACCATGATATATGTTTTCCTACTCTACTGCAGGGGAAACAATGAGCTAATTTTTGCTTTTTTTATAGCGGTAATTTGTGTTATTTTGTGCTGAATAGATAGTTAAAAAGAATATGCAAGAAATACACACAAAATCCTAAACAATCCTACAACTCTAAAATAAACCAAAACCCCTAATAAAATATGAAATTATTCAGTATATTAATTACGAAAATTTTAAAACTATGTCCAATTACCCATCCTCGAAATATAATTTACACCAGCCACTACCTATAAAATGTCGATTTCCAAACACTGATACGACTAGAAGAACTCATTAATTGCGAAATGACTACAAAGAATTTGTTTAAGGCTTCAGCATAAACATTTAACGATATGATAACCTTTAGTATTTTTGTCAATAACATATACTGCTCTTCGCTTCTCATGACCGCGTCGAAAGGGAAAATTGCCCGTTGAATTCTTAGAGCTACATTTCTGAGATTTTTCCGCGATCACGGAATAGTTTGGCAACAAGCGATATTCAACTGATTCAAGTTATGCCATTCCTCTGTGCTCATTCTTTCTCTCTATCTTTCCAACTCCAGCTCTGAAAATGGGACAAAGGCCAATTACAGTAATTTTCTCTTGAATAATCTCCTACAAGCTTCATGACGGCCGTAATTTATTAATGGGAAATCGACTGAGAGGATAAATAAGCTATGAAAATAAATTACATAATTCCGTATCACAAGGTAACATATAGGGAAATTGTATAATTTAATCTCTATTGAACTAAATGCTGATTAAAAAGCTCACCCCGTTACCTCGTAAGGAACTCGAAAGTGGAGTTGAAACATTGAAAAGATAGTTCTCGATAAATCTGCTAATTTAATTTTCAAGTTATGATCTAAATTTTTTGTTTCGCTAATTCTCCCCAAGGATTTCTAGGAAGAAAGTTATATTTTAACTAAAAATAGTTGTGTTTTAGTTATGAATTTAATTACTTCCATATTAAAATATATAATGGAGGCCATGACTTTGTGGAACAAACGATACAGTACTACGATAATACAACTGAGAACAAATCGGGCGGCTGAATTAATTATTTTATAGACAGTAATAGCCTTATTGCTGACGTACAATTATTCTCATCGGTTCCACTCTATGTTTACCTTTCTCATGTATTATTTGTCATCAACTATTATCATAGTCTTCACATAATCTACTCTACATATACCTTAATAAATAGTAAATAGACTGTGTAATCTTATATAATAATGGTAAACATTAAGTATAATCTCTACTTAATAAATACTGATCTGTATAAGTATCAACTGTGTGCATAACAAAAGTCACGGTTGTATTGTACATGTTTATCTTGACCACTTACGCGATATTATTATATTAAGTTCAGATTTGGGCATCCGATTTGACTACGTACATAGTACATAATGTATGTAAACCTCGTATATTAACTTTATGTATATTCATGTACTATGTCATTGATTTTAATAATAATATAAAATGTACGTTTATCATACATAATAATCATTATTGTATACTTGTATTACTTTTACTATAAGGTTTTCATAGTTTTTTTGTATTCTTTTATTTTTACTAATTTGTGTTCTTTTGACATTATGTACTCTGTGTTTTCGCGTTTTTCTCACCACCCTTCTTAGCGGGTATTTTTCCGCACAGTGGGGTTTTTGTCTTCTTCAACCTTCAATTGAGGTTTTCCCCAACTAACCCAAATTTTTTGTTGTTGCATTTTTTTTCTTTTAACTTTAAATAATAAATTTAACTTATGCATTGACAACTGAGGCTAGGTGGATAAGAGGGCAGCTTGGCGTAACCCAGCCCTAATAAAAAGTTTCTTCTTTCATTCATAATCGTCATCACCACGATACGTAAATGTAACTAATGTTATACTTAAATAGAATGCGACCCGAAAATCGAAAGAGAAATAAATACCGGTTTCAGTTCAGGCTTAACAATTCTAATTTTTCGGTTTGGTTCCTCTTCCATAAAGTGGTCTACCAACGATTAGCCTGTGAGTTAATATCGCTTCCGAAACCTTTTCATTTAGTTCATACTTGAAAAGAAGGATCCCTAATATGGCGATTTTATCTTCTTAAATGATATAAAATTCGACGAGAATAGATAGTGCATTCAATAAAATTGACCTTTGCTGAAGATATTTCTCGTAAAATACATTCCATTAATCAGACATGTATCGGCCTTCGCCACGTCTTGTATATAGGTCGTTCTTTCAAACACTGTTTTGCTATCGGGAAACACAAATACATGCACGAAGTATCTCCGAAAAATTACGAAAGGCTTCACTTTCGAATGAGATACGGAGTGATTAAGTCACACCCTGACCATGATATGCCGAAGTACGGCTTTATTACACGCTATGAGTACAAAATTATTTCTGTTATGCAAGGGAAAGTACGTCACGAGCAAACGATACATTTTAAATTTGATTTGAAATCTTTTAAATTTGATTTGAACTATACAAATGAAAAGGTCATTCTGCATTTTAAAAGTTTTAAAAACAAATGCCGTCATAACTGTTTAAAATAGGTTCATCGGCATGTTCTTAGAAAGAATTATCTCGAGAAAGAGTATTTTCATACAAAAGCGGAAATATTCAATTATTTTCCGTAGATGAGTTGAGCCTCAGATGTAAAATACTTTGGAAGACGTGCTCATTAAGTAAACACTTCCCCCGTTAAAGTTCAAAGTAAGCATAACATGTACTCTGTTTGTTCAGACACCAACCCGAAGGCTGATTGAATCTTCAACCCCAACCAACCCTAATTCCAACTGACTGTGATAATAGTTATATTTATGATTCACGTGCAATGGTGAATTGCAGCTCGCGATTTTATATTTGACTATTTAACACGAATTTGATTCAAAATTTAATTATGTAAAAACAATGTAATCAATAAATAACGCATAATAAAAACCGGTACAACGGTGGCTTCCTGAGCGAAACCTGAACTAAACCAAAATTTGACGTCTTTACTGAACCGGATCTTCAAAATGGAAATAATGTTTTCTATGCCCTGATTTCGAAAATGAAATATATTCGTTTATCGTGGACACTGATTATTTTGAAGTTAAATAAATGCTAAAGGCATAATTTTTATTATTTCTACTGAATCGTTACTGAACAGATGGTAAGTAACTGCACTGCCAATAAAATGCCGAAAATTGGCCTAGCCTAAGCAGTGCGAAGAAACTATGTAACCGAATAATTACATTACGCCATACAATAAGAAAATCGCTGTATCAAAATCCACCAATCTTTTCATATTCGCAAAATGAACTCGTTCGCCTTTTTATCGCCCTTTAAATATCCGTATCTGGATTTTACGCTAATACATTTCCGAAATTTTCCATAATACTACATCAAAAGTATCGTTCCTACTTTTCCGCTACAGAGAAGACGAAAATACTATAGAGATAAGCGAAAAGGAACTGTTTGGAAACTAAAAACGGGACCTAATAAAAGCAGTTCTTCCGTAAAGATCCTTTCCAAGTCCTCTCCGATGCGACTGTAACACGTCCAAATAGTCATGTCTGAAAGAAGATTGCTCTCTAAATTATCAGAGAACCTGGGGAAAATGGCAAAGGCGACAGCTTGGCGGGCTTATACGGCCGTCTCCTAAACAATTATCTGTGACTGAGAAAGAAATGGAATGTTTCCACCGGAAGCCGGATTGTAAAACACCGTTGCGATGTGGTAGGTCTGGGGTTTTCGACCTTTTTTGGTTCCCGTATCCTTTGGCTTTGATCCTGCACTCCCTCTTCATTACAATAAAAAATGAACTTAAAACTTCACCATGCTTACACACCGGTAAGGATATGATGCCTTGTAGACAGGCATTGCATTCGTGAATTCAAAGAGATATAGCGTAAATCCGTGCGTTTTTTAGGAGCTGCTACAGAAAAACCGTAAGCGTTACTTGTATTCTCCTTGAAATATAGTTGGAATCGTAAAGGAGGCTGAATTTAAGAATAACCTTGCACAATTCATTTAGAAGTGATGCGATGCAGCAAATGTAAGGTGTACACAAGGACATATAGACCGATCAGATACTTAAGGAAAAATCATGAAAATGGATGGATGAACTAGAATCTTCAGAGATTAATGTTTTCCACGGAAGATACGCGACAGTAATAGCTTCGAAAAATTGGGAGAAATGGTGATGCACCCTCTGCCAACTGCTGAAAGGCGGTTCGCAGGAAACGTGAAGATGGAGATTACAAAGTGTAGCTGAGATGCAGAACAAACATGGAAAAGTACGGTCATTTAGCTGAAACCATCGTTTTCGGTATGTATATTGTATAGAAATATTTAAATGGAATTCATCAACTCATATGTCATTGATTAGCCAACGATAATTATCTATCTACTCTTTATCGTACCCCCTAGACAAGCTTCCTGCATCCCTTACGGACAAAGGTACAATGGGTATAGCTTTAAACGAATATTCGTTTCATGCAAAAATAAACACATGGATTACCTAAATATTATGTCATTTTATCTAAACAAAAAATGAAACTAATAAAGGGTTGAATGAAATGAATATATATGGATTAAATCCAAAACTATGTGCATTTTGCCTAATTTAATCTATCAAAAGATCCATTAAGATTACTAACCATGGTACCTCGAGAGGATCCAACTGCTAAATAATCGTCACATTTACATGCTTTAAAGTTGGTGATATGCTTTAAAGTTTTCCTTTATACGTGTATATCCTAATAAGTTTCTGTGGCATATGTTTTGTCTTTATGAATAGTCTTATTCCAACTATTCTGAATGTGAGACCAAAGCAATTTCTATGATTAAATATTGTGATGTCATTGAATGAACGTTACAATACTTAAGAAAAACTAGAGCGGAAATGGTAAAAACGAGACCGATCCGGAGCAGCAATCGAATGAGGAAATCAGCACCCGTGCTGATTTACGGCGGAAACGAAGGTAAAAATGTAAACTCTTCCTCACCAACCTTTCTCCTCTTTTTACTTCCTTTCCAAGTGCTCCTAACATGAGCGTAAACAGATGCACGTCAATTCACTCACCTTCGGGAAATATACGATCCTGAGCGAACGTAGATGAAGAGGAAAAATTTTAGGGTCAATGTTTCATGATCCAATGTAACGTCGCATGGCGCTCCCAATCATAAATCGCTCTCATTTTCCGGAAGGACGCGATTTTCAATGGAGCGTCGTTTGCGAGGGAATGCACCGTTCCGTGTTCGATTGGAGACGAGACTCAAGTAGCGAGGTCGCAAATAAGGATACTCGAAAACAACAGGATTAACGGGGAAATAACATTTACCGTGCTTCATCTAAACGCGGGGGTAAATTAACGAGCAAAAATCTTATTTACTGCAGAGTATGAACGTCGCGGAAAATGGTACGCAAGATACTACATGAGTGCTTTTCTTGAATGACATCTTCTTTCTTCGATTCTTTCGTTCGTGTCTTAGCATTTAAGAGGGCAATTGTGTGAATCTGTTCTCCAAATATGAAGACACAGATACTTTCATATTTATTTAGTTTCGCCAAAGAGTTCACTTTGCAAGAAAATATTCATGGTACGGAAAAATTGTTTAATTCCAAGGAAGAATGGACTTGAAAAAAGTCTGACGGGACTGGGAATCGAACCCGGGTCCTTGTCCGTTGCGCTATCCCGGCAGAACAATTTTCTAAGCCATCCGGGAGACTTTGCGGGCAAGGACCCAGGTTCGATTCCCAGTCACGTCAGACTTTTTTCAAGTCCATTCTTCCTTGGGATTAATCCTGGGTGCGCACCATCTTGCGCTACTTCACCTTTACCTGTTTCCTTATGCAAAATTGTTTAATTTACTAATTTACAAATAAGAAATTGAATAGGGCTAGTATTCGATTTTTATATTCCTCTCTGCATTACCTAATTTTAAACGATGCTGAAAAACTTACTTTATCTAACCGAATTGTGCTTATGTAGTAGCTTCAGTACGGCTCTGTACCACCAATGCAATCTAATAGGATAGAAAATAACTCGACGCTTTGTTCTTTAAAAAATAAATATTTGTAATCTGAGCTAATTCTGTTTTAAAACCATACGCATTTGCACTATATACTAGTGTTGAATATTTTATATATATTTTAAAATATTTGAAGATCGTGCGTCTTATCTTCCGAAGCAAATCGGGATCTGAAAGCCTCATAAACTGTAGCAAACGAACTCCCTTGCATAGCAAAGATAAGATTTGATTCAGAATCAGATCAAGATTTTCGAGGGAGACTAAAAATCGTGGAGAAATAAAATTGTCGAAACATCCAAACACAATCGATAAAGAGTAAGGCTATAAAAATAACGCAAGAGAAAGACGGCTAAAGAAGTGCAATATTATAAGTTGGCGGATAAGGAATAAAATTAGAACAATGAACGCAAAAATAAGAAAAAGAGAAGGGTTTGAAATATAGTGAGACGATAAAGTGTGAGGAAGTGAGAAGGAGAAGAGTGAATGAGCATAAGGAAATAGGCCGCTGTTATAAATAACCCGGAACAGCGGTTACCGAACTGAAGCTGCGAGCAGGCCAGGGTCTGCGTGTGCCCTCCTTACAAAGAATGGATAACAATATTCCACGTGATCTCTCGGAACAAGTTTTAGGATCGGCTTCGATAGTGAATGCGTAAGAAAATCTCTTGCTTCAAAACGGTACGAATCGATAGCGAATGTGAGAAACAAAGAACGAGAGGTGATTCCGCAGAAGAAGATAAATAATGATGCAGTCACGCGCCAAATGTTTTCAGATTCCCGCGCTGAAATTAGCGCTGTATTCTAAATACGGGTATTCTGAGCCATCAGCGATCAACATGCAAAATAATCGTACGTCAGCTGCAATTTCCTCATGTCAGATGGAAAGTGCTCCCCTTTAAATCTGTCACTTGACTATATTCCTCCATCCTTCAAACTTCATTGTGCAATTCTGAAATATTTTCTCGGCCTTTTCTAGAGATACGGAAAAACAAGATGTTTTCTATTACAATATTTAAGACAGTGTCCAAGTTCTATCCTCCTTAGAGTCCTTTTATAAATGCTTCGCGAACCACACATGATGTGCTTCGATGTATTTTTAAGTAACAATTATTCACCAAAATAATTAAATATATTGCCTTATTGTAACTTAATTTAATGTGCGTATTATTTTTCACCTTTTAAGTCATATTCCAACCAAAGCGAACCTTTCTGTGTATTCATGATCAAGATTTAAGAAAGAAAATCGTACGAATCTTTCAGGAAGTGATTAGCTATTGGGCCGCAGGGAATTGCTTAAAGAGCCACATGCGTCTCGTTGGCCGCGAGTTGGAGATCACAACTTTAAATTGTTTCACCAAATTAGCTTGTCTATCATTTTTAAATATTTCCATAACTAACTATCAAATAAATTTTAGAGAAAATAGCTTACTCTGCCATTTTTTCTTATAATTTGCAAAATAATTATAGATGATTTCTTAAAATAAACATGTATTCAGAATAAATCTAATTCCCAAATACGATGTAAATATCTCCGTCGTTGAAATATAATTATAACTCCGGTTGTACATTAAATCAGACCTGCACTATATAAAAGAAGGGATGAAGAGTTAATATTATAGTGCATGATTGTCAGCCATTCATGAGAAGCTTAAGGGAAAATAAAAGTTACGTTTCACAAACGTTACAAAATTAAGGATGTGAATAAAGAATTAATGCCTTAAATTAGATTTCAGAAACAATTTTCTAATAACTTAAGAATTTATCAGTGGAAATAATTCTTCGGGGGTGAAATTATTATTGGTAATTTTTTAAATTCAAATATTGATCGAAAAACAGTAACGAAAAGAACGGGGACTCCAGATATCCATGTGGGAAAAGCGTTCGGCTTCGGTGAAAGCGGTCCTGGGTTGGATTCTCGGTGGGAGCTCATGTGCGTCGAAGCACTTTCAAAGATTACCATTACCACTACTACGAAAATAGTGCAAAATGGAAAATTAACAATACGATGTTCATGGAAAAAATCTTTTCACCGAAGGAAGAGAGGATACCGATAGAAGGAGGAGCAAAATCCATTTAACACATTTAATTTAATTTAATACAGCCTTACATTTAAGAAGTCACGTGGCCACAAGTAGAGAAATTAGTTCTTCTTTTATTTTTCGTTATTACAGTGGCATCACAGTAATTAGATTAGTTTCCAGCTTATATTTTTGTTGTGCGCCACTCAAAACGGAAAATTTCTATTTGAAC
This sequence comes from Ladona fulva, assembly GCA_000376725.2. Lineage (NCBI taxonomy): Eukaryota > Metazoa > Arthropoda > Insecta > Odonata > Libellulidae > Ladona > Ladona fulva. Next base: position 3,406,399 of record KZ308222.1, on the reverse strand, counting down.
CAGCATCTACTCCGAATAAACAAATCGTTAGTTTTGATATAGATCTGCTTTTGTTTTCAGTACCGATGCAACATGTTTAGCTCTTTCCGGTTTAAGACGAGATCACTCCGACCAAAAATTCCAGTTTTATTCGGTTAGAGGTTTTCGCTCAGCTCCATTTCGATGCCTTGACTGCAACACCAAGGGCTAAATATTTAGGAAATAGGGAGAACCAGAACCTACATGAAATTCTTTTGGACTATTTCCTTACCACTGGACCGCTTTTTCCGACTTTCCTCACAATAGTCCGCTTGGAAAATACGATCTCGTATCAGAAACTAGTTCTTATTGAGAATGTAATAAACCAATAATACATATAATAAAATAACTTGTAGTAAACGTCATACTTGGAGCCAAAATCCCGTTCAGCGAGAAAAACTTGGAACAAAAGCGGTTCATTCCCAAAATACTTTCATGAAGGAAATATTATGGAAAATGCAGATAAACCACCTCAAACGTGCGGGCATTCCGAGAAATGTTTGTAACATAATCCATTTTGATCCCTATCCTCAAAAGAACCTGTTCCATCCATAAACAACTCGAAAACACAAAGACCTGTTTAACATCAAACATTGACATAAGAAACGATATGATACAAGTTCAAACGAAACCATGGAGAAGAAAGATACTTCAGGATTTCTCGACGCCCTGTAGCCATCACATGCGCGTTGTTTCGAGATTTCAGAAAAAATGCCGCCAAATTATGAGACATTCCACTTCTCGAGAGCACATTAACAGATTGCAGAAGAACAATGAATAATGAGAGTACTCGTAGTAATCGGTTGACCAGCCGGCAAGACATTGCTCAAAGCATAGCCTTTTTTAGGAATACTCGTCGTACTATGAGGAAGAAAATATTACTTGCGAACAGCAGGGAAACGAAAAGACGCCACACGATGGAAATCCTTAACGAAGATTGCAGTCCATTGATGCGATATCCAAACAGAAAACCAATTCACATTAACCCTCCCATGCGCTGTGCCTTATCCAATTAGTTCACAAGTAACTGTCTCCTCTTCCTCGCTCCGCAGAGTTTTTCCTTTTATTACTACTACCAGTAAACTCTCTTGTCAAGTAAGATGGAACATAATTTAACTTATATTTTTTATATGTTACCGTATACATTTGGTCTTCCTAAGCCAGAAAATGCCAATTGTAAATCTATAATAAGTTAAATATTTGAGAGCGTAAGATAGTTTTATTAGTATTACTATTGTATTACTCTATTAATTTCGAATAAAGTTGACCATAATCAAACGTATGAAGGAATATTTATCAATTATAACTATGAAATTGGGACACTGGATAGCCATGCAGGTAACGCGTTCGACTTCGGTGAAAGTGGTTCCCGGTTCGATTCCCGGTGGGAGCCCAAGTGCGAAATGACCCAAGCTGTCGAGCACTTTTAACAATACTACCAACCATGAAATCAAACTTCATAAAACTTTTGTATTGTTCGATTTTCAGCTTTAATTATTATAAATTCAGAATTTTTACAGGATTAGAAATTGAGCTATGCATCAATAAACATCCTCGTCGACCATGATGGAACTCGATGTAATTTTTAAGTCTATAATCACTGAAAACGAAACCTATTCATCTATTTTTTATAAATATTAATCGCGACAGAATTAGAAGCTAAGAATATTAGAAGAACTCTGAAAAATTGTATGCATATTAATGAAGACTGAATCTTTACTATAATTTCTCCATCTAAATTCAAAGCATGTGAACCATGCGTTTCTCGTCGCTTTTCTTCTACTATCCTTCCAAAATTTTCCTATATACTATTTGATCTCCCAATTCTCAATCAAAAACGTTATTAAATGACCATGAAATGAGTTTTTCCTTTGGTACTTGTGTTGATTTCCAAGAACCATTATTTCTAATTTAGTTCTGCAAAAAAAGGCTGCTTACGATCGAAATGAACTTTACATGCATACTTTCTTACGGAAGCATAAGGAGTCTTCTGGAGTCGAACCAAGGATATCTTTAGTAAAACAATATACATGTAATAGTCCATTAGCCCTTAAATGGACCCCTGGATTTCAAATTTCTACCTAATTGGGAAGTGCGTGACATTAATTTTCGAAAATTGCCTCCATGCTTTTCGTAAAGAGATTCATTGATATGGGATGAATAAATATATAAATAAAGAAATATGACACGACGGTGATTATTATGTAACATTAAATAAATTGGAAAGAATGACTTTTTGAATAGAGAAGAGCGTTTTAGATCAAAAAGATCACTTTAAAGTAACTTTGACGCATTCTTGATAATTAATCATTTTTGGTCTTCTATTAACGTTGAAATATTTATCGCGATTTCATCTATTTTAATATTTCCTTTTGCCAAATGTGTTGCGTAAAGTCTAAGTTTTGGTTGGTATTATTATCTTTATTACTAATTTATATAAGCTATATCATTGATTATAACTTATTGATTTATTTTTTTAACGTATTAAAGTTTGGATAGTAACCTCTACATCTATAGATAACTATCTTCCTCTACCGAAAGGGAGTTATCTCTACCTAAGAGGCATCTGTAACATTAACACAGGGTATTTCAGTTCCCAATAAATCCATATTACTCCATAGTTCCATTTTACTCTAAAATGTAGGAAGATTTATTTTCCGAAAACAATATTCGCTGGATTAGTTTCTTTCACTAGCCGGTTTCTCATTGGCTAGATGACGCCAAATTTGCAGTTTATTTAAACACTGAAACTATCATGTTCAGAAATATTTCAGGATAGGTAACATCCTCCCATTACCTAAATTCCAATCAAGAAATACTCGTCAGTCAATATCATAGACATTTTATGGTCATTTATACCGACTACTGATTCGGCCGAATGCATTTTATGATCTTCATTTAATGTATTTAGTTAATTACGACATATTTTAACCACCCTCATTACCCATGCGATAAAATAGTTGAACGAAAGTGATAAAAATGTCAAATGGTGGACTACTATTAGTGGACTACTTCTTAAAACGTAATATGTACAAAATGCCCATTCGATTTTGTGATAATTAATATCAATCTTACTCCAGGATTAGTTTCTACTAAACTTCACCATTTAATCGCGTGGAGATAGCGTCGCATTCAACTAAACAAGCCTTCATGCAACTATATTGACGGATGTAAATACAATGAGTTATAACTCGCTAAGGAACAATACATAACAAATATATAGAGGCAGCGTTTCTTCGGTCTCAAATACAATTACCTAATTTCTGTTTGATGCTATTTGAATAGACTTTGCTCGAGAAACGTTATCTATCGTAAAAGCAACAACCCTAGTTTAATAATTCTAATAATAAGAGAGTGAATTGATATTGGTAGATAAGCTTTCGTTTTATCTCTCACTTTATTTGAACTGAATGCATTGAAATTCGCAGTGGAGTTAGGCGCCTGATTTACAGATGTGCCAAGGAAGGCTTATTTCCAGACCTTATTTATTTCTCTTCTCTTATACGTCTGAGCTCGTAAACATTCACACTCACAACATGTGGATTTTCTCTCCACTGCTCCCATGAAAAGAGAAATTAGGGATTTTTGCTTCTACTTAGCAGGTGAACAGCATAAGGGGGGCAACGTATATTGCCAAACGTAACGTCATAGACATTCCGAAGCTGCATTCAGGGTGGTTCCTTTACGTTTCAAAGGTCAAATTTTACTTTCCAATCGATAATGAAAGAAAAAATATAGACTAGAAAAGTCAAGTTATTGTTTAAGTCCAGATTCCGTTAACCCTCTAACTGCATTTTCAAGATATGGTTTAAACGATACAATTACACCCTGCCTTCAATCATATTCTGCCAGTCGCCTATAGATGATTAGAATGCGGTGTGAACATCACCCGAAACAACAAATTATTTCGTTTTTAACAATTGATTGTTCGCTAAACTGTCTGCAAAGTATTCAGCCCTGTCTGACTGAAATCTTCTGTAGTTTGCCCTTTCTTTCCTCCCTGAGCTATAATGCTACGAGTGGAAAGTCCAAGATATACCCGAATATTTTGATTAAAGTGCATCCTTAGATCACACGAATAATCTTCAACAAAACGTGCATCCTTGCGCTGCTCCTCTGTTATATTATCCAATTACTCGGGATTAACTGTATTTAAGAAGCTGTAGACGCAGCTACATTCACTGAGAATGTGAAAATGTATTCTTTAAAATATCGGAAATAAGATAAATCTATGAATAGAAAAAATAGATAGGAATAGGTTATACGAAGAGTGTGTGAGAATTAAAAAGAAAAGATTTGCATTTGGGTAAACAATGAATTTGAAGTTGTGAATGTGAATAGACATGAAGAAAGACTGAGAGACCAAATTGAAAGGAATGATTTGCTTTGGTTTGGACTAATGGAATGGATGGATGTAAGCAGAAAGAACAAAGATGTTATGAGAATGTGAGTTGTTTCTAAAATAAGAGGAGGACTTAGAAAAAGCTGGTTGAATAACAGGATGGGAATTTTCGAAAATATGTATTTAACTGTCAGAAGCGATATGTATGCAAGGACATAGAATAATGATTAAGGAATATTGTGACTAAACGAGTCGATCAACGTGCTTATTGGAATAGCGTGAATTAAATTTCTTTGTATGTATCTCATCGTGGCAATGACGCTGTATTGTTACTCGAATTGTTTAAAAATAAAATCTTCTGATCCAAAAACGATTGGATACGAGCGCTATTACCAATACTTTGGAAAAGAAAGTTAGTTTCCTACTAATTTCAGAAGAATTTCCGAATCCCTGTTCCGAAACTAAGTCTGTTTTGAGGACGATCAATCCGGATTGAACAATTTTTAATTACTTCACGAAGATTGCGTCAAGTCAAGTACTTTTAGCATGTAATGGAACGAATGTGTTTAAAGCGTGTCATCTCGATAACTAGCGAATCATGAGTAAATTTACATCCATTTGCATTTGCTTACGAAAAGAGACACGACCGATATGTCGCCATGGTATTTTGGTTTATTGACTCTCAATCAACGCTCTCGACGTAAGAATCAAAATCTAAAGGTGGGATGAAAAATAAGAACAACTAAGATAACCATATTCAGAAATTAACAACTCAGAGTTTAAGTTTAGCCAACCAAAAACCAGTGACGGGCTCCTGAATAGCCATATGACGTTCATATTAATCATTCACTCTGATGAAAGCTCTCCCGGGTTTTATTCCCAAGGGAAGCCCATATCTGCGAAATTACCTCAGCTGTTGAAGCACTTTTAGCAATACTACCATAATCAGTGATTAGCTGAACTTATAAAACATCGGGTAATCTCATGAAAGAATGGATGTTCTAATCAAAATTTTATTTGAAAGAATAAAGACAATCCTTGACGCAGTATTAGAAGTGATACATAAAGTAATTTTTGAATAAAACATGGAGTTCACGCTTTTGGGGCAAGCAAGGTACTCACTTATTGAATTATTTAATTACGACTGGTCTTCCTTTTATCGGTTATTTTCAGTTAATAAGTAATGCTATGATAAAACCTAATAACTCCGTCAAAGGCTACTAGCACCAGGAAAAAATCGTCGTAATCGGTTGATTCGGCATGTAGTACAGAAGTAATTACCTTGTGTGATCATCAACCCATCTGTTTCATCAACGTTTCAGCCCATCTAAAACAAGTGTATTTAATCAATGAATTCAAGCGGCGCTCATCTGATGTAACGCAGGAATATATAGGATATTCTTAATGGTTTCCATTAAACCTTACGAGGTAAATAGTTGAAATATTTTTAACGATATGAAAGGATAATGACATGCATGTAAGAAAAATTTTCAATTCCCTACTTCACTAAAATAATTATAACTGCCGAAAAAAAGCCCGAAATGCTTAATAATCTACTCAAAATCAAGTTGAGAGTTTAAATTCTAGAAATCAAAATCCTTCTTTCTTTAATCCAACTATATCTCCGTGAGTATCTCTTCATCTTACGTAGCCAAATTTGCCTCTTTTGGAGATCCTAAACCTTCGGCAAACAAAAGAAAAAATATTCCTGGTAGTAGTGCTAATTGATGTCTGATTGTGAAATGAGCCGATAAGGAACTTCAGCAACCATTATTTCTCAACTGTTCCTAATAGCTACACTTTTCACACATGCAGTCACAGTAGCCTCAAATACCCGTAGAAATTATCTTTTTGTTAACTTTCTAGCAATTCAAGGAGTATTCTAAAATTATATGAACCTATGCAACATATCATATTTTGGTCGTAATCGAACGTTTTAATAGAGCGAAAAGCACAATTTAATCCTCCTGCCTCCATTGACTCATTTGCCCTGTCGAAATACTTAATTCGCAAAAAAAATTTCCCGTTATCTGCATCGGAAGATGACATGCATCACGATTTAGAAGTTAGATATTCGTACTCGCGTGAGCATATTTTCGAAGAATGCTAAAGCCACCAATGGGAAGTCCATTAAATTGTCTGGGAAAGATTTACCGCACTCTATATAAATTCTCTGTATCGGCTCCTTTTAATAAAGTGTTGTCTTTTTTAAAACGAGCGGTAGAACGGATGTTCGAGAAAGCAAAGGTAAAAGTCCATTCTGATCCATGATTCATGGTCATTCATTCGTCCAAGTCATTCGCATGCACAACTTAATTAATTAGGGGCTGAAATGACTTCTCTGTGAATATTCCTTACAGTTAAAGCGCATTTAAATTTTCGAAGTTTAAAAAGTAACGAATATAAAAATATTCGTTCGATAATATCAACTCGGAGAGCTATGATTTCGGTATAACAGTAACCTCTCGGTGATGAGGAGCCAATTTATTTTTAGAACGTCGCTATATGTAACCTGAAAAGTAGCTTAAGTCGCTAAACTCATAAAGAATTTCTAAATTAGTTTAAAACGTTTAATCGCTAAAAATTAGTTTACACCTGTGAATAAATATTGATTCCATTTTTACAAACACTGAGAATATAATTGAAAGAAAAGAAAAGTTAATTAAAATTCCCATAATTCCTACCTCTACAAAGCCGGAATTTATTCTCATCTACGGCAAAACAATATTTAATAAATAAACCTTTATCTTATAGCCCACTGTAAAAAATAACTCTAGTAATACAAGGTTATTCTACCCATTTCTGATTAATTTGTGATTCTATGTATATTAGGATAATTAAAACGCGTGTTGTCCACATTCTTGGCTTCTCTTAAAGCATGAAAAACCCCTTTTGCCTTCGCCAATTGCTTGCTTATCTCTGAACGAAAATACCGCTATTTTAGGGAAGTAAATCTTTAACGCTGGTCCACAAAGACATTAGTAAGAAAAGTTGTACGAAATAGAATCAGCTGGGAATGTGGTCGGTCACATGTAAGGTTTAAAATAGAACGACTGAAGTATGGTACGTGTCGTCTGAGGAATTAGTGTTTCCCCAGGGAAAAAGCACTGACACACGCCTTTGGAGAAATATTATTCGATTGCAATAGTAGATTTTACTAAGTTGAAAGTTTAACACAATACGAAAGAAAGAAAAGGTACTATTTCTCACTATCCCCAATCTGTTCATATCGGCTTTGCTAGTGGATTATCGACATTGCTAGGTTATTGTTTATCGAGTTCGTGTGACGGTTAGTGGGTTTAGAAATCGGTGATCTCAAATAACACGAAACTAGAAATTAATCAGATTCGGCTAACTGAAGAAATTCTATAGAGAATCCACAATTATTTCTTCCAAGTACGTGACATACGTTTCCAAAAAAAGAAACAACTCATCCCAGATATTAATACCTCTTCTGATGCTCACAGAAACATTTTGCTATGCCCAAATGTCTCGATCTAAAGCATTCTACCTAAGTAAATTTTGCCTCTACCAGTTAATCAAACTGGTAGAGGCACTCTTGTCACTGAAACGCATAATTACGGATATTCCAGCTGGTTCGTTCGTTGATTACTGGAATAGCTTGAATTTGCCCAAATTATGTTCCGGATCTTCAGTCATCGACGCTGTAATTGTCCCGGTCTAGCACTGTCGGTCTCTGGACATCCTTGGTATAATGAAACAGTACCAAAAGAAATTGGTGCGTTACCTTACGAAAATTCTATGGCTTAAATAGCCCAACATCCGTCTTTGTTTCATAGCTGGAGTAATAAAATAAGGAAAAACCTAACAGAGAAAGAATGCAAAATTTGACGGAAGGGTAACTGATGCAAATATTCTGTCACGATTCCAATAGAGACATCACAAATCGCATAGCCAGAAAGAGGAAGCGAATTTATACTGGGAAACGAACAGCTTTTGTACTTGACAAACCGAACACGGATTGATGCTTCATTAATGCGGAATGGATATGCATGGCGTCGATCAATGACGCATATTATGGAACGCAACCACGACATAAATCGACTATCCTCTGAACAACATTTGGATGAAAGATGTCTCAAGGGACTTCTGTAGTTTTTATCGTTTATAACGGATATAGATAGACTTCCTAAATGATTTTCTTACGACAAGCCTGGGTGTAATTGAAATATCCTCTAATTTTTCTGGGAAGAGTTGCTTCAAAAAACTAGACCTTTCTCTGTAACTTAGTCTGTCTACTGACTTGTACGATAAACATGAAAAACACGAGGTTCTTCTGGATTGAAGCTACAAAATTTCAATATACTAGGTGTTCTGCAAAAATGTATGCGCCCCTTATGAGAAGATCAATTTAGTTCACATTGAATTAAACACAAGAATAATCTCCTTGACTAAAGAAAGAAAAATTAAATTGAAGACATAGTTACAAATAATGAAATTGACGACAATGTCGTTTGATAAACAGGATATTGATTTGTTAAAAGAAAAATTGAACTCAATTTTTAATGATTTGATCGCCTCAATTAACTATAATGAGGTTTTTTTAATATCAAAACAAATTTTAATATATTTTGTTACAGATATTTGATATAATATTGGGTATGATATTTACTTAAAATAACAATCTTTTCATAAAATTGGAATTTTATACTTTGTAAATTCTTATGAAAATTCGTATATTAAACCAAACCAATTAAGTTAACCAAAAAGAGAATGGGAGTGGTACGATGAGTCATGGGAAATAACAGCAAGGAAAAAACGTCCCTCAGCTTGATGTGTTCGGTTAGGGTTCAACATTCTCCCGCATACTTACGCTTCCCGTTTCCCGGTCCGCAGACAATAAGACATTGGCAAAATCGTCAATGTGACATGCGTTCCAGAGAGCCTGAGAAATTCTGGAGGAAATGCCTTTTGACCTTCCTAAATCTCTTCTCAGAAAGTACCAATTCTCTCCATCCCTCGGAGGGAGGGAAAAGACCACTGAGATTGCACATCCGACTCCGTGACCAACAATCTTTTGACCCTCTCTAAGTAATTTAGCGATGTCGAGGGAAAAAACTACGAGTTTCGCCTACTTTAAATTTTCCATGCAGTACATTTTCTTCAATATCTCATGCTACGAGAAATATAAACAAAACGGAGGTTTAAAGTTTAAATATTGAATTTTCATCCTATGATAAGTTTTCATCCAATAATTACAACCGTGATGATATAGTTACCGCGTATGTAATGCATATGATATAATTACCGCATATGTGATGTATCAACGACAGATTTGAGGAACTTCTGCTAGAGTAAGAGTAGAATCTATCCAGGTGATCTTTCTAAGAAAATGGCGATTCGGTTGAGTTTTCGTCTCAGCAGAAAAAATGGTTTGTGCCTACGGATGCCTAAAAAAATCATGACTGCTAGAGGTAATAGTCAACAAGAAGAGTTCCTTTAAGCTGAAACATCTTCCTCTGCATAATATTCCGGTGGTATTAGTGCTCATAATGGTTGACTCATACTGAAATTGCTTCCAAAAGAATTTTTACCGCATAATTAACATTCTTTTCCTTTTAGCTTAAATATGAACAAAAATATCTCGGCTATCAAGCGACTATGTTAACACATCTTTCGACGGATGAAGATTTTCTTGCTTGTCTTTTATCTTCGTTTTTTGACATATTTTTTACAGATACTTTGTTCACCCGCATGTACTCGAGAACGAAAAAATCATAAATAAACAAAACAAAACTGTTCCCCACTCTTACTATTAAAATTAAGTAGAAGTGTTGGAAGTAGCTACGTATCCATTCCAGCCAATTGAATGGTTATAACGAATTACCTTCATTAGCCAAGGTTTCTTTGTAAACCTATGAATATGATAAGCGATGTAGCTTCTTAACTCCCGTCAAGATTCATTTATTCAGGCTAATTAGAACAAACAAGGGTCGGAAGCTGTTTTTTACTTTTTTTTATTATCGAAATCAATTTATCATAGAACTGTGTTGTTAATATGGACATTTATACCAACTTGATAGGGACAAAAATTGAGATTACTTGCGGAAAATTACCATAAAATCGAACGTTTTTGACGTATTTATAGGCCAATGAGCTAAGTTTCCGATGATAGTCATGAAAAGAATTACTGCCTTTGCCTGAAATTACCCTGGCACAGGGTAAGACAATCAGTATTTTAGTTATTTATGCATAGTTTTAAAATGACAAAACACAAAAGATTATGATACAGATTCGATATTTAGCTAACATAAAGGGGTTCCCAAATATACAACCTGTGCACCGTATAATTCTTGGTTATGAACAAACATTAGGGGCCAACAGCCACCGCCTTCCTTTAACACCGCATCGCTTTTAAAAGAAACACCTCGTTAAGTATTATTTATTTTTAATCTCCTCTCGGAAGTCTACGGACAAAAGAGAACCAAGCCAACAGTCACACCTCGCTAGTGCCAAAATTTCTCAATATGTTCCAAAAACCTTGATGGAACACCGGAACATAGTCTCGAGAATGATAATCGCTTAAAGACTTCTCTGAGGTCAATATATCTCTTTTAGTTCAGTGCTACACTTTGAAGGTGCCAATCTTCGTCGCTTGAAATATCCAATTAGGACATTACAGAGTAATTAGAAATAATTCCCTAAATGTAAAAAAATAGTAATTTAACCGAATCCTTACTTTTTCTCATTAAACTCTGATCTGTACAAAAATATGCTCTTAAAATGTGTATAACACTTGAATACCACAAAATCGAAATGTAAATGTATTAACGCTACACCTTACTGAAATCGTCACGCCTTAAAATATACTAATACCTTAAGTACTATTTATTTCATATTATTATTTGGACATTGCTGAAAATATTCACGAATTTGAAACACAAATCGTGCTAGCGAAATATGAGTAATCCAGAATAACGAAACGGATGTCAAATTCAAGAATATTGTTCAAATTATGAACCTTGAAATAAAATTAACGTATTCCACAGAAAATTAATAAGTATTTATTTTTACACGAATTCGAGAAATTCGAAAATCTCCAAAGCTACATTTTAATATCTTTCATAATAATAGATCGGATAAAGTCTTTTATGATCTAGACTCCTATCAGATACAGAAAAGTTTGTCCCGCTTCACTTCAGAATGTGCAGAGACGGCTATCTTAAGACACTCAAGAGATGAAGATAATTAAAGATTTTGAAATTTAGAAGAAGAGTTCCACTGTAAGGTTTTGAACTCATGTCTATTTATAACAGTTAGAGCGTTGGCCACTGTACTATCTCGGACAAGTAATTAGTAACGTTATGAAGTACCTGGTGTGTATAGTAGCAAAGATTACTTGATAATAGACTGTAAAATACGCTTAACGCAAAACCAAAGAGAAAAACCGTAAACGGGCCCTATGGTTAGAAAAGATTTTATTGAGGAGTGACCCAACCAAACATTCTTTGATATTGGTGTCCATTTGCGTCTCTTCGAGTAAATGTTTTCCGAAAAACTAGATCTGTTACCATGCCACATAAAGTAAATTAATTTCTTTGATACAGCCTAAATAAAATTCGACTTATCTTCAATCGCAGTCACGGTAAAGAGATTATGAGATATTTTTGACAGAAAAGGAATCGTCTCAAAAACGTACGGAGTAATGCTATTATTAGGGAGATAATTAGAAAAGAGGTAAGTAAATGATGCAACAAAGGAAGTAGTTATACGAGAATAATGATAGAATCCATTGTGAATAAATTACTTTTGAAAAAAGGGACCATGCTATACTTGGGATGATTTTTAGCCAAATACTTTGCGTCACAAAATTCGCAACTTATAGTTTCCGATGGGTTACTAAGTACTCTTTTCCAAATCATAAAACTAGATAACTGAAAATAAACATGATGACAACAGGTTGTGTGAGAGTAGAATCCTCTTCAAGGTTTCTTTTCCTCTAAGGTGGTAAACCAGTGAACAGCGACGTATGTGATCAATAACGTAAAGGGTGAGTAATATTTTGAGAAACTAATGAACGATGCGAAATGTAAATAAATTGTAGAAACTAATGAACGAGCTTAGAGTCAGAATGAAAGAAGACGGTAATTATTTTTATTAGACGTCAGTGGTTACCTTTAAGCACTAGCTATATTCCACAAATTAATTTTTATTTATTTAATAATCATTATTCCTCATTTAATAAATATTATAACTCAGAAGATATGACTTTAAAAATGCACTGTTTCGAACCAATATCGGAAGAACAGAAGTATAAATGCCCTAATGAAGATGAGAACTAGGGAATTCGGATGCTTGTTTAGTACTTAAATTGTCGATAAGTAAATGTTTACCAAACCTACTCAGAGGAGTTACTTACCCTAAAAAATTGCCAAGGGCAATTATTCTTATATCCATATGGGTCAAAAATAAACAACATTCTTACTTTAGCCGAAATTTGAAACGGACGGACATTCCCGGGAATATACGACGCCGATGCCCATGCAGAGCGCGTAACTTAAAACTCAGCGACGATCAAAGACATTGAATCGAGTAAGCAATAATATATTCTCAATTGGAGCCGAATCAAAGTTATACTTCCATAGACTTTTGTTTGAATGGCTTAAAACTACACGTTTCACGACCGTAATTTTACATCGGAGAGAGGTTATTCCAATGTATGTGTTTTAGCTTGAGTCGAGTTTTTATGAGGCGCAGATCAAATACTTTGTAAACTGCATCGAAGTATATTACATACAAATTCCACCTTGAGATTAACTTTCTAACAGCTTGGATGTGAGAGATATCTTACAATAAAGGAAATATTTTTAAAGCATATGAAACAATTTCAAAAAGAGAAATACAATTAATTCAAGAAACAGAGATTCGCGAATGCAAATCACGAAAATTACGATTTAAACTCTTAAATATCGCAAAGTTAACAGAGAATCCTCATTCAGTAACAAAAATAGAAAAATACCTCCCCATTGCAAAAATTAACTGGTCGTAAAAACTTTCTCATAAATTACTACTTCTACCCATAATTCTCTCGTGATAGTCAATTTATTGATAAATCTACTAAAATTCAAATCCAACGCTTATCTGTCATTACATGTTACAGACGCATTTTCGGTGAAATACGCATCTTTAAATTAAAATTCTTTCTCGGTCATTTCAAAACAAAGTTAATTTATCTTCGCAAAATTTAAAATACATCACTGTAAACATAAGTTCCTAAAATCAAACCGGTTGCCGCTTACATTTTGTTTAAACGTCAACAAAAAAATTTAATACTCACCAAAGTGTGCTCATATCCCATCTTCTCCTGCACAGGTAATCTTCCTTTCCCAGGCATTTTGAATGTATATGTATTTTGCACAGTATTAAATCAACAAGAAAAACCAAACACTCACGCACTCAAACAGGCTCACACTTTCCGCTACGAGTAGTTAATACATACTGCGACCACGAACCCGAGCGCCCTGCCACCTGTTGGCTCCATTGAAGGACAGCATAAGTCAAAATAAGTCTTTCTTAAATAATTTAATCTGTTGAATATAAAATGTGTACATATATAACGATATTAAAGTCAACTTGTATGAAACAGTTTAATTTTCAACATTAATAGTTAAATTAAACGATTTTTCCTCTAAACAGACGAACCCCTTTTCATTGTGGCGGGAATTTGTTACTTATAAATCTACTCCCATATAAAATCGTAGTATTAATGCTTACTATTGATGAACTTGGATGAGGACTTCTCATGCTATTTCTGTGTAAAAAAATAAAATTGAAGCGACCAAATGTTAGTAAATTAGATATATAATAGAAAATATTAAATATATATCTTAAAATCTTATAACATAAATGCGGCCAATATTGATTTCAAGGATTTGTGATTAAATTATAAAGTTCGCTGAAGGTCAGTAAGCTATTCAATTTCTACATAACAAGGTACTGACCATCCGTATGAATAAAATAGTTGCTCTGGTATAATTGAAATATGGTACTATTGCCATCATGGGGTATTGCTTTACATGAAAATATCTACTGCAAATTCTCTCTGATAGAGTGCGACTGCTTTAGACCATATTTCTAAATATATGCTAAGCTAATCTAGAAAAGTTAAAACAGATAATATGAATAAGCATCCAAATTCCTATGGGGCCCCTAGATAGCCCCATCCTTAACTCGTTCAACTTCGGTTTCAGGTTCTAGTTCCAATGGGGGCTCACGTGCAAAATGACCTTAACTGTCAAAGCACTTCTAAAATTACTACTACCACCTACAACCTTTGAAAGACTAAAAATTCCGAAAATACGAATAAATTTAAAAGCTGTCACAATGAAATAACATTGAGAACAATGAAAAACTCCAGAAAAAGATTACCCCAATCACAGAAATTATTAGGAAGATTATAACAATCACAGAATGGGTTAGACCTCTTGCAGATGATGACAAAATCTTTGTTGCCAATCCTGTTGAAATGAGAAACACAATCTGAACATCCTTCTTTCAATATAAATTTCTCCATTCAAACAAATCATTGATTCTATGGCTCAGAGAAGAGAATGAAAGCATTCCAAAAATAATTCTAAACAACTGAAAATTTCATCTAATCCGTATTTATTTCATAATCCCCATTTTAATTTCCCTTACCTAGAGACAGTAACTTTTCAGAAAATACTCTGATGGTTTTCAAAGTACAGCTTCACTAGTTGAATAGAAAGTTGAAGCAAACAATCATGACCATCTTCATTCTTCCAGCCTAATAACAAGACAAATAATTATACTAGATCTGTAAACATATGCTAAGACAATGACTTCAATAAAACTTCAATACTTCCATCTTTTGTTTTATTAATGACAAGATTGGATGACGAACACTGGTCATAATACAAAATATTTTTTACGTTTTTTGGCTTTAAACCAGACAACATTTATCAGATTCAAATCAACTCCTACAAATTGATTATCTTACCTGAAATAACTTTACATTTTGATGATCCTTGAAACATTATAACAACTCGAAAATCATTCTAATTTACATAACATTCACTCACACAATTTTATGAAACATTGGATTTAAAAACAGATCACTTCCTGCTTCATTTTATCTCCACTATATTTATAATTAAATCCATGAGGAAGTTTGGAGCCTCCTCAACAGAAACAGATGACTATCTGAAATTCATTTAAAAAATTCGCTCTAAAATAAACATCATTCAGAATGAAAATTTATCCATACGAAAACCACCCAAAAAGAAGCTGATGTCATGGAAAACAAAATTTAAGTTTTTATCAATAACAGAGAGAGAATACCACTTCATCAAATGATCACTTCAAATCAATTAAAATAAGAGACTTTAATAATGATGTGCAACAGTGAAAAACTTGTGAGGTATGAGATTGAACTACCAAGAATTATCTATATCCAAAACTATCAGCTGCCTTCAAACTTATTCACCATTCAAGCAAAGAGATTCAAAAATAAGCCATTATCCAAGGTCTGGATTTCATTGTTTAAAAATTGACATTTTTCAGGAATTAATTCATAGATGACATAGGTCCAAAATTTCACAAAGTCTATAAATTTACCAATAAGGAAAAAAGTTGGCATGTGAAAATGAAATACATTGGCGATGTGTAGACAATTTCAAAATGTTTACAACCGGAAAATATGCCTTCAAAACTTAGAAAATAGCACTAATGTATTATATTTATCTATGTTAACCAAACTATGCTTATTAAAGATACCTGTTATTGGGAATTGAGAATAACCACAAACAGAAAAAAATTAATTAAAAAAGTTTATAACATATTTCATCCAACAATACAACAACTCATGATCTTTAAGTTTACATGTGTTGGACCCATTATCACACAGATAGTTGATAGAGTATCAAAAATAAGAGAGACGTTTCATTTACAGACTTGACTAAGAAATTTGAAAAATTGGTAGAAAATCACCTATGCACATGAAAGAGAATTAAATACTACAGCATAAGAAAATATACACATTTATTTTAACTGTAATCAATTATATGGTATACTTTAATATCACATAGCAATACAATGGGCACACCAGCCCAAACAGACTTAAATGAAATTATCCTTCAGTTAAGACCAATTAAGTTAAATGAAATATGATTAAATCTACACAAGAAAACATTTTTGTGAAGATTCTGAGATTAAACAATATTCAGACATCAGCTACATTGTTTACTGCAGTACCTCAAGAATTTAAGAACACTAATCTCATTCGTCATCTCAAGATATTTCCCTCAAAAACATATAAAACACCTCATTTTGCAATATATACATAGACATTCATGGGCTGGAATAAAAGGCTAAATATTATGTAAGTATCACGCAGTTGAGAAATTCAATTCATCTCTAGGAGTAGTATTTATTGACATTGTAGGAGGGATTCCTTGCTGAATCCTGCGCTCTGCTTCCTCCTCATCAGCTGATCTTGAGAGGACTTCAACTGAAGAGCTCCTTCGGAGTAAACGAGCATGTCGAAGAAGAGACATGGCAGGAGGCACCACACTCACTCCATTATACAAGCACATTCCAATGATGAGGAGCGTGAATCCTATAACCTAAACCAAATCAAAAAGGAAAAACTTTTCCTGATTAATGGGAATTAACATTTCTGTTAGACCAGATTTTTTAACAGATTTCAGAATTAATTATGAGAAAAAAGCAAGTTTTTTGAAGCAATATGCCCTATTACATTCATTATTTAATTCAATATGGAATAATTTCTTGGGGGTGGGTAGCTTATCTCTCCCATACTCATCAGTTAAAACCTTCAGAAAAATTATGGGGAGTGATCAATTTTCTTAGCAAACTAAAAAATTTGCTACTATCTCAAAGGGATACTGAATTCACTCAAAAATTACGTAAAATGTTCATTTCTAGTATCCAGAATAATACAATGCTAAAAATTTTAATGGGTATGCATTCCCTGTCTTTAACTTTTGTTAACTACCATTTATCACATCTGCTGCCAACTAAATAATCCTTGGACATGTTATATTCCTGGATCCCTATTCATCATTCTCTTAAAAGGTGTTCACTGAAAAGGCCTAAGAAAGAATCACGTTTTTTTCTTTACTTTCCTTTGTTTGTAATTGCATCTGAATTGAAATTAACTTATAATAATTAAACCATTGTGTCCAATGAGAAGGAAAATACACTTTCACAAAGAGAATCTGAAACTATATACTTACATGCATAAACATATCATTATTACTTCCTTAAAATCTAGAATAATATAGACAGAGATCACTGGGCATTGGAATTGTGATTGTTAAGTGTAATTTCAGATTATGAAACATAAAGAAGCTTTATTAATGTAGAGGGAAGAGAAAAAGACAAGAAAAATATATAATTAAGCTCAGATAAATAACAAAAAATTGAATAAATTAACATGATAAATCTTTCATAATTAATCAGTTTTCTTTCTGGATCTGTCACAAAAATAAAATTTTGCATTTGCTAGATAAAAATGTTTTAATTTAGTTAATTGCAAAGTAATTAACAAAATATGTAGGTACCAAACACGGAATGATTCAATTATTTTATCACAACTGATCCTACTGCAGATGAAATTTATTCAAAAAACTGCAGCAATACAGTAAGAACTCAATCCACAATGCCTGCCTCATATTGAAGATATGGTAAGGACAAATATGATGATCAGCTAATCATTTCTCAGGTCAGTCATTGATTGAATATAAGATTTTTTGACTGAAACTTCACAACATCAATCATATAGAAATGTATTTACCTGCAAGTAGTGAAATTTCTGCCAACTAAGAGCCAACCCGACCAACCAGATGACAAGTGTACGAACACTGTCGAGCACCATACGAGTAGTGGCTGACATCTCTTT
The DNA here is from genome assembly GCA_000376725.2 of Ladona fulva. Taxonomy (NCBI): domain Eukaryota; kingdom Metazoa; phylum Arthropoda; class Insecta; order Odonata; family Libellulidae; genus Ladona; species Ladona fulva. The sequence goes on along the minus strand of KZ308222.1, from coordinate 3,388,136 downwards.
TGTCACACTTATACCAGCAAAATTGAAGAAAGCTATGCTGACTATAGTACCTAAATATTCCAAAGATACAAGATCATTCACATACTGGATTTCAAAGCAGAAGTATAAAATTCAAATAAATGTCAACAATGCAATCAAGAGAAAATTTGCTTTAGTGAAACACAATTCAATTACAGTAATGCATAAATCTCCCTCATACTTCCTTACCTAGAAAAGCACACACAAGAAGAGGATTATTGTACAGCTGAATGAATCCATCTAGTACATCTTCAAGGACGCCTCTAGGATTTCCACTGAAAGGTTTTCCAACATAAAAGAAGTAGAAGGGTATCTGAAGAAGAGATAGCACCAAGAATCCAAAAACCCCTGCAAATGGTATAATTCATTTTTGAATGAGATACTAGAGGTGTGCTCCTACTATGAAAAATTCACTTTAGTTTACTTTTAAACACAATTTTTTACCTTCCCATCCTACAGCCTGCAATGGATGCACATTATACTTCGAAACATACTTTTCCTCATAAACCATTTGGGTAGCAGTAATTATCTGAGCCAATATTATCAACTCATCACCTATAATGTCAAAAGAGATTTGATCACTTTCAATTATTATTTTAAACCTTAATCTTTTGCTTAATTTACAACAGAACAGGATTCATTTGAAGGAAAAAACTGCTATCTACTTACTTCAGCTTTTTACTAATACCACCAAAAATAATTACTAAGTACTAGCCAATAAAGTTACCTCCAAAATGCTTAAACTTTAACTATTTCACATTTATCTTAATCAAAAATTCAACTTACCCATGTTTTAAAGTTAGAATTATTTCAACAGGAGAAAGATCTTACGAGATTAAATAAAAGAGCAACAGTAAATAGAGAATGTATTCCAGTAAGGACTGACCAGATTCTTTCTAAATATCACATAAAAAGTTCAACTTAAAGCATTTAACTGAAAATTATAATAAATAGTGATCGTTTATATAGTATTGCAAAGCTCTCAAATAGCTATGACTGCCATACTTCCGGTTACTTTTCTTCTATTGTACAGTTCTTCAAATCAATGAAAACATCCTTACTTCCAGAATTTAACGGTATGGTACAGAGTAATAACTTACTGAGATTAAGGATAACTATAAATAATTCATTTAAAATCTATTGCATTATTTCAATGTGCACATTTTACAAAAATACAAAAGCTCCTACCCTCCTCGAATTGAATAAATTAATACAATTTACAGGTGAAAATATATAAGTCACCATAGCCTGTTACACACCATTAACAACTGAACTTGAAAATTTCTTGAACAAATCTGCAGAAATTGAAATTTTCATTTTGAACGATAGCCTCAATCTTACCTGTAATAACATAGTTTTTATTGAGACTTTCATTTGACGAGCTTTGCACGAAATCGGACAATCCTACCACAGAGAGTCCAGCTATCACAAAATAAATTCCTCCCCATTCTCTCCAAGATAATACTCTTCCAAGGAAAGCCACAGAAAGAAGTCCAGTGAACACTATCACAGACCCTGTAAATAATAAACAAAACCTTAATCAATTGTGAAGAATGCCTAATTACACAAATCAAAAAAGAGTGCAATATTTTCAATGAGTAGGCCGTAATTTGGCTTATACATGCGAAAATTCCACACAGATTTCGGCAATATCGACTGACTGGATAAATTTCGTTACACAAAAAAATACAGATTGTAAAGAAGTATAGTTTCATTTCAAGGTTCATTTGGTTAATGTGAAATTTTTTTAACACGAATGATCAACCATACGCAATTATAGTTTAAAAAACAGTTCCACGTACCTCGGAACATTTGGAATGAAGATGCATAAGTAAGATTCAATCCAATATACATTATTGATGTCGCAATCATATCACACATAGCAGCAGGAAGGAACACAAGAGGATTGAAGTCTTGATTACCCCTAAGTACCTCATATCGTGAACCATCCTGAAACGTATGTTTGCTCTCTATCAATTTTTTATCATTAGATGACAGTTCTTTAGATACGTTGAATACAATGGTACTTTACCTGTTTGTATGTAGCATACAGGTATATTAATTTAAAAGCAAGCAGACATAGGATTTCTCCCATAAACATCCCACAGGCTTGCAAAAACGGGTGGACGAATGGTTCATCCTTATGAGCACTGTTTAATGAAGTCATTAAATCTGCCCACCTAGAGAAGAATGACGTTTAGTATTTGACAATAATAGCTGAATGACATCTCAATAAGTGGATTACATACTTTGTCGATAGAGTATTGAGAGATCCAGTGACAATCATTACGAATGCCAAAGTCAACTGAAACTTGGTCCAAGCCATGATTATTAATTGTCATAAAATTATGTATAACTTGATGTTTCCACAGTAAAGAGAACGAGTCGAACTTAAAAACTGAGTCTGTCACTTCTCATCAAGAAACTGCCTTCTGACACACAGCAAGAACCTTTGCCTATAAGGCAGGCGTGTCTGAGTCATGAGTTAAACACCATTTATCCAGATTACAATGAACTCCATATCGCTAACATCGACTACAGCCCAAGGATGACTTATTCCTTATTTCATTGGAGCTGAGCGAGCAGAGTTGGAAAACAAACGAAGGATGATACGCAAATGTTAACTTAATTAGTCTATTTATTAGCCGTCATGTAAGTCTTCAATTTTGGTGTAGTTTTCTCAATATTCGTTAACACTTATTTTATCGCATTAATGTAAATTGGTACTTTGACCCTATATTGCATCCTCCGTAAAAGGTCTGTTGTCGACATCCTGAAATAAATATAACAATATTTTCCTTAACTGAAGTACAGAAATGAAGATTCCTCTAATGCGAGGAAAATAATTATTAATTTTTAACAACCATGCGTATGATATGACTGATCTTGCTATAAAAAAGTGTATTCGATCAGCTGCAATGGCAAAGATGTCAAAGCTGACGGAATGTCGATATCCTTATATTATCGGCCTCTTTGTTTTGTACGATTGTCATATTTTACACTTTTGAATTATATGGAAAATTATTCGGGTTCGCAATATTTACCACTCGGGTAAATATTGCGAATTTACCATTATTCGTTTGTCTACATATTACGAGTATTTTCTTCTAAACAAATCGCCAATTATTTTTGCACCAGATTCTCGATGGTTCCTTTTCGATAGTTGTATTTTTCTATTTAGTAAATAATAATAGTATTCTGTTCAGTAAACTTCGGAATTAATGTTTAAGAAGCCAAGTCCAGAAAATCATTAATGTAAATCAAGAAAGAGCCTTAATTCGTAAAATATACAGTTCATGAAGCATTACTCTACCATCTTATTAGTAATATATGATTTTGCTTGCTCAACATATGATACTGTAATTAATCTTTAAAGTCGAAATATTATTTATTACGCAATCAACCAAATAAGAAAAGAGCTTAATGTTACAAGTGACTTGTAACATTATAGCTAGCGGGGTACAAATCTTAATTGTTGGCGCCGCTCCGCTGGAACGGTTATGATGTCTTCCAAAAGCTTTGTGTTGGTGTAGTCTAGTCGCAACTCTATCCCAAGGATTTATCCTTCATAATTGTAAATACTAGAATCACTAATGATTGCCTCATCTTCAAAAAGACTAAAATCTCCTAAACATTCCTGTAGATGGGCCTAAATTCCCCAAGTATTCTTTTGGAAACATGCGACGTATGTTCCCAAAAGTAATTATACACTCTTGTTTTATCAGGAACTTCAGTAAATTATTTTTTTAGATTCGTTCCTCAATACATTTATTATGTTGGTGACAGATATCAGATAAATACATTAACTACAGACTGTTATAATAGATGTTTCTTTTTACTCATTGGTATACTATGTGGTTAGTTTTCAACAACAAAAGTCCATTCAGATTTTCAAGATGAAATTACTTAACCGTGGCTTCATAAGCAGGAATTAGTTGATTGAGCTATGCTGTTATGCATACCTCATGCAGTTATGTCAGGACTGCCTGAAGGTATGCAGTCAGTCATTGACATGGCCACACTCAATTGCAAGTCTGGTTGTAAATCAGTTTGGATGTGTCAGATACAGTAAAACTTTGTAACAGAAAATGTTGAAATGATGAAAATTCATTTGGTCCCACCGTTTAACGTAATGAAATTTTATGGGCAATAAAAGTCATTTTCATCCTTTTCCCACAAATCACAATGTCAAATTTTGAAAATAACCTGTGTTTTGCCTCATCCGGTCACAAATTATCCTAAATATTTCAGAAATTGGAATAAGAGGAAAGTGTGACTGCAGTAAATGTACTATGCATATACATGTAAATGTACACTAGAAATATAAATAAAAAACTTCCTCGTTGACTACTGTGTGTGATGCATGTTATTAAGATATCGGGATTAATATCTCTAAGCATCCAGTAAAATACCTAAAGACTATCTCAAAATAACGACAGGTTATGGGCCTAGAGGCTTAAAAGGATTTGAAAAACGAAAAAAAATTGAGAATTACAACAAAAATTGTAATTAAATACTGTGCATGTCGTAGCAAGCAAAAATTACATCAAAAGAACTGGAGTAGTAGTAGTATCATTAAAAGTGCTTCGACAGCTTAGGTCATTTCGCACGTGAGCCCCAACCAGGAATTGAGACCGCTTTCGCCGAAGTCAAATGCGTTGCCCACCTGGCTATCCTGGAGCCCCAGAAGAACTGGAATCTGTGCCAAAACTTATCAACACCGCTACACATCTGCTTTGGGAATTTGAGATAAGGATTTTGTTATAGATGGAACAAGTACTCTGGAACAGTATGGTGCAGATGAGAAAAAGAAGATGGAGTGGATCATCAAGGACGCTAGCACCAAGTTAATCATCCTAAGAACAATAGATCCAACAGTGAAATCTCATATTCTAACTTCAAAAACAGCAAAGGATATGTTTGAAAAACTATCCAATGTCTACAAGAGAGATACGGAGGAAACAGAGTCAACTAATTGCAGAATTCATCAAGTATGAATACAACAGGTTGGTCGATGTTATGACCAATATTGCAGCATTACAAACACTTGCATTCAGAATACAATATAACAACCTAAAACACACTGTAGATGATATAATGTTAATGACAAAGATATTGTTGATCTTGCCTGATCAATTTAAACAATTTTGAAGTGCCTGGGAATTGACAGCTGAAGATAAGAAAACACTAGAAAATTTACGAATAAGATTACTCAAAGAGGAGATACGGAAAAACAACTGTCAAAGTCAAGACAACAAAGTTGCATTAAAAGCATTCAAGTTCAAATGTATGTGCAACCACTGTGGTAAACAGGGACATCGCAAGTTTGGGTGCAGATCAAATTCCGAAAACAATAAACAGCAAAGACCACATCAAGAGCAAAGACAACATAAAGATATTCAGAAAAATGAACAAACATTTAAGAAGTGTGACAAAGATGGACACAATGTAGAAGAATGCTGGAAAGGAAAAACATTCCCAACATGCAAATTCTGCAAGAAAGTTAATCATCCTCAGGACAAATGTAGATGGAAATATGAACATGAAAACAGATATAGAGAAAGCCAAAAAGACAACAACAGAAAGGTGGTATACTTAACTTATCTGGCAGAAAATGAGAGGAAGTGTGCAAAGTTCAGATCAGAACCTGATTACACATTTGTGGCAGATACAGGTGCAACAGGACATTTTGTCAAAGATAAATATATCCTCACTGATTCCAAGAAAATAGAAGAAATAAAAATAAGAGTAGCCAATGAGGGGCAAAACCTTACTTCTCTGGAAAAGTGGAATCCAAAAAAGTTTCTCTCACCAATGTCCTACACTTATCTGGTTTGAGCAGGAATCTACTGTCTATAAATGCAGTAACTGAAAACAATGGTATTGCTATATTTAATGACGAAACAATAAAAGTAGTCCATAATGGCAAGATATCCATTGTAGAAGGTGAAATAATGATGGAAGGAAAGAAAACCTGAAATCCATTTTCAAAAGAAAGGACTAGAGCCACTAGACCTCTGGAGATCCTGCATACAGATGTTTGTGGAAAAATAACCCCAGAAACATATGACAAAAAAGGATACTTTCTAACTGTACTGGATGATTATACTCATTTTCTGAAAATTATATTTGCTTCACACAAAGGATGAAACAGAAGAATACCTCAAAGAATACATCCATGAAGCAGAAGCCTATTTCAACCTTAAAACTGAAAGAATAAGGTGTGATAATGGAGAATTCAGAAGCAATGAATTCAAGCTTTGGTGCAAGCAAAGGGGTATTGTGATTGAATACAATAAGAGACACTCTTCAACAGAATGGTAAAGGAGAACGTATGAATCTAACCCTGATGAACAAAGTTTGATCAATGTTACATAGATCCAAGCTGGATAACAAATTTTGGGGGTTTGCAGCACTAACTGCAGCATATCTGTTAAACAGAAGTGCTACCAAGTCTGTGAATACAACACTATATGAGATATGGAACTGAAGAAGACCGAATCTATCAGGACTGGAAGAATTTGGACAAATCATGTATACCAAAAATCTTGGAAACCTAAAAACTTTAACCTAGAAATCAAAAGGGAATATACATAGGCTATTCAGTACATGGATATAGAATTTGGAATCCATTTAGCAGAACGGTTTATGTATCAAGAGATGTCACATTTACTAAAAAGTTTCAAGAAGAGATGTCAAGAGAACCGCCTCTGCAAGTGGAAAATGCAGACAGGAGAAAATGAAGATGACAAACAAAGCAACGAAAATGAAGAACAAGAAAATATACAAGGTGGAGAAAAAGAAGAAAATCAAGGAATACAACAAGAAGAGCAAGTAAGAAGGAATCTGAGAGACGGAAAACTACTGAAAAAACCAGAAAAATTTGAAGACTATGTACTTGTTTTTGAATCAGAAGACACTGAAGAAGATACAGATCATGAAGCCTGTTTCACTTACTCCCAAATCATCAATAAACCTGACAAAGAAGAGTGGAAAAGGGCAATGGAAGATGAAAAAAGAAGTCTCCTGAAAAACAATACATGGAGAACAATAAAGAAAGAAGATGCAAGAGGAAAAGAAATTATATCAAGTAGATGCCTTCTGAAAAAGAAAGATGATGGATGCTACTAAGCTTGTCTAGTTGCAAGAGGATTTGAGCAGTCAGATGATATAGATTTTCAAAAAACATTTAGTCCAGTAGTGGATACAAACTCTCTTCGTTTGATCTTTGCAATTGCGGCAGAAAAGAACTATCACATACGAACATTTGATATAAAAACAGCTTTTCTATATGGCAAACTTGATAAGCCTATTTTCATGAAGTTGCCTGAAGGGTTTGAAGATCAAGGTGAAGTGGTTATTTTGTCAAAAGCAATCTATGGTTTAAGACAGTCACTACTCAAGTGGAATCAAAGGCCGACAAATTTTCTTAAAGAACAAAATATGATTCAACTTTAGACTGATCAATACATTTTTAAAGATACTCAAAGTGAAATGTTCCTAGCTATTCATATTGATGATGGACTCATAATAGGGCAGAACCTTGAAAGAATCAAAAGGCTGATGAATAAACTCCAAAGAGAATTTGAAATGACAACCAATAAATATCCAGATACTTAGGAATACAGTTTGAGAAGACAGAAGGACTATTTCCACACCAAGAGAATTATGCAAGAAAAATATTGGCGAGGTACAACATGGAGAACTGCAAAATTATGAAAACACCAATGGATTCAGGAAGACAAGACTCAGAAGTTAAAATTCACTTTGAGTACCAAAATGCTGTGGGAAGCTTATTATATCTATCCTCAAAAACAAGACCAGATACAGCCTACAGTGTCAATTATGCTAGTAGAAAAGTGGAGAATCCAACAACCCAGATACATTCAAGGTACAAAGAAGACTGGTATCTTCTACAAGAAAATCAAAGATGGAAAGGCAAATGAAAAATATAAGCTCAGAGCCTATTGTGATGCTGACTATGCTGGTGATAACAAGGATGGAAAAAGGACATCAGGATACATCATGTACAATGAAGCACCAATAGCGTGGAGTTCAAGGAAGCAGCAAATAGTTGCCACATCAACAGCTGAATCAGAATACATATCTCTTGCAGAGTGTACAAAGGAAGTAATGTTGCTTAAGAGCTTCTCTGAACTTCTGAAAATAACCTGTGTTTTGCCTCATCCGGTCACAAATTATCCTAAATATTTCAGAAATTGGAATGAGAGAAAATTGTGACTGCACTAAATGTACTATGTACACTAGAATTATAAATAAAAAACTTCCTCGTTGACTACTATGTGTGATGCATGTTATAAGATATCGGGATTAATATCTCTAAGCATCCAGTAAAATACCAAATGACTACCTCAAAATAACGACATTTTCATTCCCCTCAATATTTTTATTGCATAGTTTTACCGTATTTGTAGAATTCTTTATAATATTTTCATTAACATATTTAATGATATAAAGTAAAACAGAATTAAAGAATTATAAAAAATACAATTTTAACATAGTTTTACCGTATTTGTAAATTTCTGGTAAATTTTAATAAAAATCATTTTTATGTATATCTTGTTCCAAAATCGAGGATTGAATGAATGTAGTTACAACAGCTACTGGCAAGATAGCGATAATTATGAGCATTCTAGCATAAGCCAACTGAGCAGCACCATTTACACTGCTATCAAACACTCAGTTGTGAGTCAACAACTACCAGCAGATAATTATAAACCAGGAAAATGTAAGTTCATTGAGCAGTATGTAATAAATGCATAATAGGTAGTGTTGAGAATGAAATGAAAGTTGGAATTGTTGGCCACATTTTGCCTTGCAGAATAAAATTTTTTACACTTACTAAACATCTTTAGAGTAAAACTTAAAATTAGCAAAATGTTAATGACCCTATTCAATTCTCTCATATCATAAGGCATTAAGAAGAATAGGTGATTGTAATCTGTCAAAATAAAAATAAGGTCATTTAGACATTATAGAAAAATTTTCCCATAGTTATCAGTTACTTTAATAATAAGGCTAGCAGCTTTTAATTCATAGTTTGACCTAAGACATAATATTTAATAAAAAATTTTAATTCCTTATATTAACTATCATCTTTGAGATCTTATAATTAAGTACCTCCAAGAGAATTTCTCATACAATCAAGTCTCTTTGTTATGTGACTACAGCAGTTCATCTGATATATTAAACAAAAAATATATTTGTGGCACTTTAATTAAAATAATTTAGTTTCGGCAACAGAAAGTAACTGCTCCAATCATTATGCAGCTTTTTTATTTGCAATATATATGGCATCTGACATCAGTAATAGATTTCCATATAACCATCAGATCATTAATGTATTCATCAAGCTCTCATTTAAGTTTTCAACTGGCTTAAAACATTTTTGTTGAAATTTGTGTTTTATGAAGGATATTTAGTATGAGAAAAAATACAGATGGCATAACTGATTACACATGTAACACTATATTTCACCAATGAATGTACAGTTTTATTTACCTATAATTTGTCATCACTTCATAACATTGCACACCATAAATTCAAACTATACACAGCAACAGAGGAAATTGCTTTTAAATCTAGCACTTATCTCTTGGGGAAAACTTTATAAGGGGTACAGAGTGGTTAAAAATCTAAGGCAGTGCATCAATATAATGTATATATAATGTTGCACTGCCTCTAATGGATCAATAACTTTAAAGCTGAAACATTAACTGCAAGAAAGGTATTACAATACATTCAAGAAAAAGCCATCAAAAGTGAATAAAATATATGGAGGGTGAACTTTCCATATAAATGAAACTTTTAAATGAGTATTTCACAATCATTTCCTGCTCTAACATCTTTTATGGATAGCAGGACAAAAAATAACTGTAATTTACAATTGCCACAGAAAAATATTACAGGCAAATAAGATACTCTTCCATACACAGCAAATAAGCAGTCAGTGATAAGTGGAAAACCACTTCATAGTTTCTACACCCACTCTATTTTACACAATCATACATTGTTTAATATGTATATATTTATAATACCAGCATGAAATCGTTTACAATTTACATTTTTGTTTCTCTCTTAATTACTGAATGTTACATACTTGTGTTCTTTTTGCAGATCACCAAAAGGATTCTTTCTAGATTTAAAATAATACATTTAACATTGTTAAACTCTGAGAATTCTAATGTTAATGAGGAATGAATGATAATTAATAGGCATTTTTATCTTCCATAACTCCTAATTTCGGTGCTCCATTAGTTCCACAAAATAGCAGTGACCTGAATTGAATAGTCTCAGAAGTAAAGCTAACTTTCAAACAAGAGTATAACGTATTTCACACCACAAATTGAATCTCAAAGAGATCTGCATAGTTCAGTGAATTTTATACATAAAGCAGAATGAAAGAAATGCCTCTTTCCATGTAAAAATGCTCTGCTTTAGAGAGGAGGACGATATTTGAATAAATGTTTATGTCACCTTTATATGGCATTGAAATCTCATACAAATGGGATATTACTTTGCACACAGTTAAAATTCCACTTTAATATAAAAATTGTACCTAGGAAATAATCAGTGCAATGAGTGAAATACCTCTTAAATAAGTTTAATAGTATAAGAAAGATACCAGTTTATTCCTAGAGTGATGAAAAAATCAGTGACTGAGTTTCTTAAGGAGGTAAATATAAATAAAGAAACTGTTAATCTCCGCCTCAGACTTTGATTCCCACCTTATATTTTCAATTAACTCTTTGAGATCATTTTTCAAGCATGGGAGTACCATGGAAATTTTGGAATTAATAACGAATTAAATTCTACAACCATAGAGTATGTTGCTGACATATCGCAGTAAGTTATCTACTTTTACAACCATAAAAAATTGTTACTTTAGATAGAAGGTAGTTTTTTAACATTTAAAAATGAATTACCTGCTTGACCAACAAGCTTAAAAATTGTATCATACAATATATAGGGATTTCCAATCATTATTGTCACTAATGTAAAAGAATATGCACCCTCCACATAAAAAGGTTATCTAATTTGTAACTGCTTCTTCAGATGAAAGCAAAACAATCAAATAAAACAGTATATAGTGAAATTGAAACCGGTAACAAACCATACTCTTGGTCAATAAGATGTTGACGTGCTCAGGAGGCCAGTACAAAAATGAACATAGGGATCCAACCCCCTCTCCCTCTCCTCCAGAAGAGCAAAAGAGCTGCATATCCTTTCTCCCTCTCTCCCAAACTCATCCTTCAGTGCCACCCAGTCGGCAAGGAAGGGGTTGCTGCCCTCTTTCCTCTCCATTAGAGTGAGGGGGCCTACTTAGCTGCTGGGGCAGGGGCGTTAGCAGGGGCCTGGGCTAGGACAGGGGCAGGGACAAGGGCAGGGGCAGCCGCCGCGGCTGGGGGGTTGTCTGGCATGAACTTAACTGAAGGAGACACAAAGGAAAAATTAAAAACAGTGCTACACCAGCAAAGATGTATAATTCAAAACAAACACCTATAGGCTACACAAATTACTTTAATAAAAATATAAACAAAGAAATATGAATTCCTTTAAATGGTGTTTTAAATTAAGAAAATCATAAAAAATAAGAATAAAACAACATCCATTTTGCTTCATCCACTCCCAATGCCCAATTTATTGATAAAGGCACCTTCAAGTGATCCAATATTTAGTCAATTCAATACTTTCTAGTTTTAAGTCCACCATGACCTGATAGTGTCCATTGTGTACTAAGGCATGATCACTTATGACACTACGCTAAGGAGTAAAGCAAAGCAACAGGTCAAGTTTACTTGATAAACATGATACATTTAAAATTATTCTTCCTTGAATTTTCTCAAGTTACACACTGAATGCACTGGACCAAGAAAAGAAGCCTTTATAGCTACTCACTCAAAATAAAATAGAAAAATATAAATAAGGCTGCTCCCTTCAACATTAACCATCATTTTAGCTTATGAACACTAATAAATATGACCTGTGTGATACAAATGGAGCTTGAGCATGCACATTAAAATCAGCCACTGTTTTATGCAAAATAATAACACTATAAACACAACAACCATAATACACAGATTAACACAAATTGCATTAAATTACCACAGGTCATTATGAGCAACACTTAAAAATAACCTACACAAAAACTACAAAAACTGAAAAGAAATGGTGCCCAGAAAAGATACATTGGAATAAGGCACAAGAATTACATTTAAAACACTGGATGCTAACACCTATGAAATAGTTACTCTTAACGTCGATAATTTTAAACAAAAAGAAACATTTTTATGAATATATTAAAATAAAAATAAGCCATGGCAACCAACACTGACATATATCATAAGAAAAAGCAAGTGTAGTGAGATAACACTTATTTTATCATCTCTAAAAGCATTATCACTCAGATATCCTTGAATATCTGAATCCGGTTAATGAGTACATCCAAACAAGGAATTCACCACCTGCATATGGATTCAAAGTAATAATAATTGTTACATACAGAAAACAATTGCTTGTTCCGTGCTGTTTAACAATGAAACAAATACTCTATACAAAAAATACAAACAAAGGGCACACTTTATCAAACATTGAACAATTATAGCACAACAGCATGTAGTCTGAAAAGAAAGGAAGAAAGAGAGATTCCAGGATTTACTCCACATATAGCCTTGAGACAGTGCAGCTACTACAAGCTCTGCTGAAGAAGAGAGATAAAACCCAAAGTTTCATTTGGTGTTGTTTTACATGTAGAGACTGAATGAATTTCATTGGCTATAATATGTCATGTAAAATATAAGAGCTCAAGGACTATGAGAGCCATAATACTAATTTTGCTATGACAGTGTGAACTCTCTAATTTGAAGAGGTAATATTTAACGTAAGCAATAAAATAATTTCAAACACACGATGATATCAATGTGCTACTTACTTGCCTCTAACGAACAAGTACTTCCAATAACAATTAACTAATGGCAGAAAAGAATACCATAGAAACTTACTTGGTCGGTATCATACAATCATGCCTGCAGAGACCATTTTTACAAAGCATGGGTACAAACATCAATTTCCAAGAATGAAACATTCCCCAACCTAACCAACTGCCCTGAAACTGTGAAGAGCTTCATATGGAAAGTAGGATAATTTGTTGTAATGATTTGTAGATTTTTGTGTCTACCTCTTGTGCTATTATTACGATAGAGAAGAACAAGCAAGTCAGGCACTTGAAAATTTTTTTACATACAGAAGCAAGCATGCACCACATTACATATTAATAAACATCAAGACATGCACACAACATTAATTAATATACATCTGAGATCAAATGTGAAAGCTGATCTTAACCTCTTCCCAGGCACCATATCAGAAAATATTCCCCAATAGAAACAAAAAAAGTTGAAACACTCATAGCAAAAATTCGACAAGCGTGACTGTTTAAATAAAATAAAGTAGAAAATTGCTACAATAACAAGCAATGTGCATGCCATAGCCCAAATTTAATGACATGGAAGGGACTATTTTGGATGATAAGTGGAGGGTTGTCACAGAATAATTAATGTGAGTTATGGATATGAAGAACAATTACACGTCATGAATCATAGGAAAATATATGAGTAAAATATTAAATCTTTTAATCTTCCTCATATTATTCCTCCAATTATAATATTTTATGCAAATCAGGGTAGGCTACTCAACATTTTTGCCTAAGATGTGCAGCTGAATTTGGTATCTCTTAAATATAGTTACTTTCAATGATATTCACTCCTTACTTAATTCCATTCATGCCCACGAGCCTAAAAATTTTCCCTCATTTTCCTGAAGCATTAAGATTCAAGGGAAAAATTTGTACTCTCAGCAAATCCATGGGGTATTTACCATCTTTGAACCAGAATGTTAGGTTTTACAAAAGTAAATGTGTTACTTAATAACATTCTTCAAAATCAGAAAAGGATACTTTATACATGAAACACACTGATTAAAGAATGACCCTACATAAGTTGATCAATGCCACATTACGTTATCTATATATTTCAGCAGAAAATGATGGAAAGTATTGATGTCCATCCACTTACAAGAAATATACTTTAGGTGAGCCACAACAAATGTTAGTTGGAAGCATAAGACTGTTGAAGATTAGTACAGATCAACATTCAAGTTGAGAACATCCTATTCCAGCTATTTTATATTCCTTTATAGCACAATCTCGAATAAAAGCGTGCTATACAAGCCTATGCCACTTCCACATTTTTATTTTCTCAGCACAGTGATACACAGGTATTAATTCTAATTACGATAAATTTATGCCAGCTAATTAAGCAGGAAATTTCATTATTAACTCAACTTTAAGTTGAAAGTCCAAAAAAAAAGATTAATTATAGTAACTAAAAATTTTCCAAATGAGTAACATATTACATAACATTTACATAATACTGACTTATTTAATTTATAAAAACTAACATATAGATACTTTGATTGCTGATTATAGTACAAAGACACCAAGAAGTTTTTTCTTAGTCAGCAACTTCCAAATAACATTGTATGATACTTCCTAAAAGTTGTTATTCAACCTTAAAATAGTTTAAAGGTCAACTTACATTAAACATTGCTAAAACTAAATATAGGCCAACTTGTTTTCTCCCCAAGTCATAGTCAAGGCACGATCAATCCCATATGGCCCAGACAATATTAGGGTAAAAGCTATACAAAATGTCAATCTTATTCCAAACCAAGTTATCAATGAAAGCCAACAGGAAAATAAATGATAATACCAAGCAAAATTGGTTGTAATATTTCAATGGAGATACTATCAGGTTTATATGAAGCATCCTCTGTGAGTATTCAGGCATTCAGAGACAAATTTCACACATTTATAAAGCTATTAAATAATTCATATAAACACTGGAATGTTAACAACATTCAACAATTTCAACATAACAGGAGAGGAGAAAAATACATACGTCAAATCATGAGTCAAATATTTTTCAACCCTTCCTAAGGTAGGGGTGAGATACCATTAGCAATGATCACTCATGTTAATGAAGCAACAACTTCAACAACATTGAGAACCCTCAGCTAAATAATATATGCATGATACGTAATGTATGATATGTTTTTAAAAATCTTTTAAATCAAAATTTGTCTCATTCTGTCTGAATACAAATGCAGCAAACATTAGCTAGTGTCCACCACACCATTTAAGACCCCTTCTCTCATGCAGCTAATTATATAATTCTAAAGATGAAAATGAGTTTTGTATGGTTGACACATCTGGCTGACTGGCTGACTTCACAATGTTGTCCAAAATAACATATGGTGCAGGAAGTGAAAACTGATGTGGAGGAGGTCGGGGAGAAGGGAGGAGGCAGGATGACTCCGTGCTGGCGAAGACGAGATGACCAAGGGGGTTGGAGTTTCGTTTTCTTTGCATTATATACAAGCATACAAGTATATCCATAATATACTTTTCCTTTTTTCTCTCTCAATCCTTCTATCCGATATTCACTTCCTTTCAATTAGCTTGCTGCCCAAGCTGTGAAGAGATGCAGAGAAAAGAGACAAGGGGTGGAGGAGAAGATACCACCCAATGTTAGTGACAGCACCCTGCTTTCCTTTCCTCCCACCTGATTATTAATTCACAAACCAATCATACTACTACACTATTCTAACTGTCCAAACAATAGCAAGAATAAATAATTATGGCTATAGTGATGTGAAATTCCTACCTTCTACAAGTAAAAGAGAATCATCAGCAACTACTAAATATAATAATATTCTTTAAAATTTGAATTATTACAAACAAACTGATGAATCAATATATAACTTAGAAATTATTAAAAACTCCTTTGAGATTTGATTTCTGAATTATTTTGTAGATAAATTTGCTGATGTCCAAAAGATTTTAAGTACCATAAGACCTATACCAGAGTAAAACTTCAGGCAATCATTAATTTATGCTGCATGCACTTAAATGTTAGATAAATTACATGTTTAATTCAATTGCAGAGAAGCAGGCATGCAAAAGTTAGTAAAATATTTGGCTATCTAACATAAAATGTGAAAAATGGCTAATTTTCTATTATCTACAGCCAGTAATACTTGTTTTTCATACAGGACTACCTTCCAATAAGACAAATGGGCAATGATAATTTCCACTCCAATCAAAGTTCATCTAGCAATATTTTGAATCAAAAATGTTGAAGTTGCATGACTAAATTGTTAAGTTTAGGAAAGTAGTCCAAGCATAATGGCTGGCCGAGTGGCAAGAGCAGAAAGGCAAGATAGGGTTAAAAGAGTAAGAAAGATTAAGAGAACAGATATGCTTTAAAATTATTATCAATCAATAAGTATTAAAAGAGGAATATCATTAAAATATCATATTCAAATATTTAGAAAATCACAAACTAATTCCATTTGTTCCTATTTGAACCCACTTTCCCAAATTGGAATTTATGTCAATGGCTGTCAGAATTAAGGATACATAGTAACAAACTGTATGAGATATTAATGGAATATGCAAGCATGAAAATGCAGTAATGAGACTGATGAATTTGAACTTCTATTACTACAGAAAATACCCTGCAGAGATCTACTGACTTCATTAAATGATTTTTTTCCTTAATTCATATTGACAAGTGCATTTCTGAATCGAACTATGGAATACCTTGAAAATTGAACATACCTTAAATGATTTAAATTTATAACTATCATAACAAAATTAGTATTCTTCACATTGCTGTAAATGGCGGAGATAAAAAATCTGTTCCTAAGCCAGAGAGATAAATAGAAAAGTTGAATAATAACTGAAAAACAAAATTCTTCCATCGGTCACCTTGAAAATAGTATAGGATTTAGTTCATCCTTAAGAAGGAAATTGAAAAGTGAAAATAGGTGGGTGCCACTTTGCCATGGACCATCTTTGCTGCTTACTTTCTAAAGAAGACAGAAGGACTAAAAAGAGGGTAAGAGATTTGAGAAAATTTCATGTGACTGATGAGATGATAAGTGTAAGTACAAAGTTCAAGATGATGTATTTTTTACTAGAAAAAAATATGAAAAATAAAATGACTTCATTACCAAGGAATTAACTTGAATTATTGCCTTTAAAAATTCTTTTCAAATTCCGCTTCAAAACAAAAGTATCTTAAACAAATAGAGTTCACCTTACAAGCAGTTTAAAACCATTTATGTACCTGTAACTTGATCCTAAAACCCAATCAACATTCTTGCACTTCAAAGAAATCAGTTGATTACAATAGCTTTCACAATGCCCGAGAGAAACTTTAAAAAATTGCTGATTATATATGCTCTATCAAAAGTAGCATGCTATAAATTAAACATTTTAATCAAAATCCTTAATTGAAATTGCTTTCAAATATTTATATAATGGAAAATCCTTTACCAGTTTATTCAAAAATGAAATGCAGGTGAACCAATTTATTATAATTTCTGAAGAAAAGAGGAATAAAATAAACAAAAATAAACTGTCTGGGTCATGATGTAGTTTGAAGAAGGCATGTCTGGGATTCAGAAGTTTTAAGAAGACATTATTCAATAAGGCAAAGCAAATTTACAACTGAAAGATTTGATGCAACATATACAGAGGAGATAGGTAATGATGAAGGATAGATGAAATAAATATACACAGACACTCAGTTGAAATACCTGCTAACCTTTCTTTTTTTCGAAACAACTGGCAGACAGTTACATGAAGTTGACTAAAAGAGAAAGACATGAAACAAGTTAAAATTATATCTCCCAAAAGCAAAATCCCAAATTAATTCTGCACACATAGCATATGCAACAACATTTAAGATAAGACAGAAGGAGAGCACAGTTCATTTAGAGATGCTATCACACTTATTAAACCCTCTTTTAAAAACCAAAGTGAATTAAAAGATGATCAAAACAAATTTTTTAAATCAATAAAATAGAGTTTGCAATAAATTACTATCTGAAATTTAAATGCATTTGATAAAAACAGATTGGAGTGTGACAAAGGAGTAATAATGTACGGCACACTGCCATATAATATTTGGATCCTCTTAATCGCAAATACAATAGGTAAACTTAAGGATAAAAATCATTTCTAAAAGCCCGTTTCAAGATAAAACAAGTAATTTAAAAATTAGGATAAAAATCATTTCTAAAAGCCCGTTTCAAGATAAAACAAGTAATTTAAAAATAAAAAAGAAATAAGATGACATCTGAAAACAATATCTATTATAAGACAGAGGAAACCCTCACAACCAGGTTCATGTAAATAAGCGTTATCAAATATAGTTAATATGATGATGAACACGTTTCATGAAAATGAATTGTTTTACGAGATGATATGTTGAAATTAAGACAAAATTATTAAGTGGCTTAAAATATTGCATAACCATAAATACAATACAAAGTAGCTTTAAAAAATAATCTTACATCTATGATGGAAAGATTTTTCATTGAAATGCCGATAGATTGATTTACTTGGTTAAATATTAGCTGATATATAATGTTAAATCCATAAATGAATGGGAAAAATCTAACGTTTTACAAAATAAGTACTAACACCATCCATTGATAGATGGAGTACTACCACCCATTGAAAAAACTATAAATTTACCTAGAAAGAATAAAAAGAAAGAAATAGATTCGCAATTTACCATTCATGGTTGTAAAATTCACTTCAATTAAAAGTAAAACAGAAAACTGCAAAATAATTTTTATAGCTGCTAATCACGTAACAAGTTCAGGGACTACAAGCCTGAAAATATTACACATCCGTTTTTATAAACCATTAAATTATACCCAATTTTAACTTTCCATTTACGCAGATAAAAATAATTTACAGAAAGCTGGAAAATCATAAGCAAATATTTCTTAATCCATTCTTGTTATTCCATTGTGTTAGATGGACAATACTAAAATTCTTGGACATATTATATAAAAGAGTAAATTATGTAATAACTTATATTTTCCTCATACAATCAAAATTTTAATTGTAACAGATTTCCTGGGTTCTTTTCCAGATAGTACAGCTTTTAATAAAATGATCCAATAATCTGTGACATAAAAAATATCATCAACAAAAATTAGACATTTTCATCGTTTTTGATAATTTTTCTTCTTTTGTAGCACATACATAGAAAAGATTCAAGAATATTCATCAAGTTTTGCTTAAGAGGAGAGATTTCAGAGAAGAGATGAACAAATAAGATATTTTGTATAATATCTACCAATAAAGGGCAATAAAAGAAGCTCTATTTAGAAACAGTGGTTATTCGAATAAAATTGAAACATATAAGGCCGTAAAAAAAACATTCTGTCCAAATCCTTAACCTTATATCAAAATATTCATAAAAGTTTACCTGATTTTCTTCCTTAGCAAAAGATGTCAATTAAGTTGAAATGAAAGATGTTTGAACAAAACCAAGAAAACAAATGTGGTTTCTTTAAGAAACTCACAAAACAAAACATCACAAAAGAAAACTTCATAATGTAGAATGCAACAATCAGAAAGATTAGCACATAAAGCAACACCAAATAGATGTCACAGAGAAATTTATCCTAAAACAACGCCATGTTTAAGAAAGTTACATTTCAACGCGTTGCCAACATGAAGAAAAGCACACTCACAAGCCAAGTCAATTTGCAATGCATTTCACATAAAACATTGACAAAATTTTGCCCGCAGAAACATAAATCACAGTCAGATCCTACTTTCTGGTTTACAGTACAACAATATTATCTTATAACATGAGTAAAAACAGATGTTAGCAATTTTTTATTTTCATTGTTGTGAATTCCCTAAGAGTATAGTTCTCCCCTTGTAGAAATAAAAGATTAAAATCAGACTTATGTTGCCCAAGAAAAAAACTTATTGATCCCATTAAATTGGAGCTTATCACAAAAATAGTGTGCTATAATAATCAAACTGTGGATTTACATTAACTAAAAATATCAAACTGAGAAAGAACTGACAATCTGAAAAGTTTGGAAACAATTTTCAAAAGGATATAGTTTTACTTCCAATGATCACATCTCTAAGATCCTACTTCAGCTAAATTATTACTTCACTTATAAATATTGTATGTGATGCATGAGAAATAATATAAGAGGGCAAAACAGTATTATCATAATTTACAGAGCTGTTTAAAACTAGTGAAATATTACTGAATTCTCAGAACAATTAATCATGGCTTAAATACTGTCTTTGTAAGAAAACATCTTGTAATCTGCATAATTAGAAAGTATAGTTTCAAATTAGCCTTTTCTTAAACTTGGATGTTCAAAAAACTTTCCAGTAGTCTTTCTTAACCTATCTACTCTCCCTAATATCTCCTAAATAATGTTTCTTCTTCAAATTAAACCCTTTTATTCTATGAACCTTCCATTATAAAATCCAAGACAAATATTTATGCAAAACATAAATTAAAATAATCACAAATTTAAGAATTTTGAATATTTCCTTAATGCATTTCTCAATTTTTCTATATTGATCTTTATTAAAGATAGATTTAACATTGTGGGACAGTATCTACCTGGAAAACTCAGTATATTCACAGAGATACATGAGATGCATTTTGAAAAATCAGAAAAGCTATATGTTAAATAAATGCAAATGTGAAATTTAAACAAATGATTTCATAGGTATAAGCTTGCTGAGTAGAGAAAATGTCAGTATAAACTTTGATTGAATACAAGTGAAGGCACAAAAAAAACAAACTTCATTTAAAGCCAAACTGTAAAAAATAGGCAGCTGGAAAAGCTTGTTAGAATATCAAGGCAAGTAATAACTCATTGTAACTCATTTCATATATTCTTTCTTAGCAAGCATCTTAAATGAAAAGACTTAAGATACCCTACATTAAACTATAATTATGGTAAGGCAGACCATTCATAATCATATTTCATGTTGAACTTATATGTGAAATGGTACTGCTTACTCTCTCAACGATTATAAATTAAAGCCAGCAATTGTTGATGTACCTCAGACTTGTACAGTAGCTGATGAGCAATGCCTAACCTTATCCTGACTTTATTACACATGAATTAAATAAATTATCATTCGAATAACAGAAAATATTGGCAGATGCTCACTAAGAAGTTGCAAGAAGCTTATAAATTTAGCAGCTGAGAATTAGACCCCTATATTGAATGTAACAATGAGCATCTTTCTAAACAGACTATCTAAACATGATATATTACATTTAAATTTCTCAAAACGTCTTACAACAATGTCAGGGTAATGGAATTAGAGCCAGCAAAAAAGGTATCAAGGATATGTACTAGCTCCTTCACTCAATTCTCGTTTAGTTATAAAAATCCTACAATGATATATAAAATACTATAATTAAATCATTCATTTTTACTAATCACCTCATTACAATTTAGAATAATAGTCATCCATCTGAGTATCACTCCCTTCTTGCAAGAAGAAATGGATTTATTAAAAGGTTAGAATAAAATTCTCAATCAAAAACTCACTATTTCCTTTTAAATAGGCAAATTTTCAGAACAAAAAGGATAAATGGATAAATTGGTACAACAATCTAAGATTTAATGACAAGGAAAAATAGATGAAACCTCATTTGAAAACCCTGATAAAAATTCTGAAATGGCAAGAGAAAAAGATAATGAATCAAAAATTAAAAGTTAATAATTAAATGTACAAATATTAAACTCATTAAAGAAAAATTAGATAATTAAGTGTGGGTGGAAGACAAATCTGTAGATCAATGCCTTAAATAAAATCTAAATCAACTTGATTCAATAATTCCCTGGAAAATGGTATTAATTAGTTGTTTAGTGTGTTGTGCAGAATTAAAGTTTCACATAACATGTTAACCTAAGTACCACCAAAAAAGCAATCTTACAATAAGAAATTATATACAACTAAATACACTCACCCACAATGATGGCCAATATTACTAGGCCAATAACTCCCATTATAATCATCATCTGAAAAAGACAAAATACTATTATTAGAAAATGATCATATCCATGGTTATAAAAGTATTTCTAGGAAGGAACAAACATATTGTACATGCAGAGGATAGTTTAATTACAATCAATTGAAAATGAAGAACTGCAAAACTGAAGAGTCAATTATTCAATGAAAAGGGAAGAGTGAATCTATGAAACCTCAATGACTTCTTTCTTAATACTTCTAAAATTGCTTTGGTGTAATTCCTCTCCTACATTTTGAGAAAGGAATATGGATACAAAGTCAAACCCCAAAAAATAAGGAAAGAAATCAATAAATGTAGCAATACATCTTTTTCTATCTTACAGCAGGATTGTGTACCCTATCATTCCCTATGCAAAGCTTTTTTCCCCTTTTCTAGACAACTTATACCTCCCTTTGTAACGTCCTTCATCTTTTACATTTGTCTTCCTTTATGTATTTTCCCTTTCAATTCCTTTTTACTGCAATCCACTCCTTGATATCTGACCTAACCATTTCCTTTACTTTATTTCTTCTGTCAAAATCCTTCCATCTTTCACCACTTTTTCTATCACTTCTGAGTTTGTTTTTCTATCTACTGGAATAATTCTCCATTCTATGCCACACCTACATTTCAAAGGTTTTAGAGAATCACTGAGGAAAAGAAAGCTAAGTATCCAGGCAAATATAAAATAGTTCAAGTAGTATAATTCCCCTACAAAGATGAAATTAGTAGATGAACATCAAAATCCTAGGAGGCTTTCATAAAGCAGTGAATTGATCATCAAGGGCCTTAATGATAATGGGATCATGGAAAAATTGGTAAAACAAAGAATACTACCAAAAGATTTGAGGACTTAAGAGAAGTAGGAACATCGTAGAACATTGTTAATATATACTTTTGTTAACTTTTCATATTCCAATTCTGGAGACCTGACCTGAGCAAAAAAAAAGTTTGGATGACTACTACATTTCCTACACAAATCTGATTGATCTAACTCCAATCCTATTCTGCTTGAGCTCAATTTATGCCAGAAAACCTATGGCCATGAACAACATAATAAATCTTATTTAATCATACAAATCTTACTTATAAGGGCTGAGTTAAAAGAGGCAAATTTCATTGCCAAAACATACAATTAAATACTCCTGTTAAATGTTGCTTGGTAATCAAATCTAAGAAAATTTTAGAATATGAGGCATAAGAACAGTGTGATTCAAGAACTAGAGTCTGAAAGATCTTTGAATGCATGTGCTATTTTAGTCAATATGTCAGCTACAAAGGTTGAATTTTCTTTATACACAAGACTCCAGGTTTGTTACCAGCATGTTAAACATTTATGTAACCCTTAAAACACACATAAGGAGTAATTCACTCTACATTTGATCCGGGATGAGAAGAAACCTTTTAGAAAAACCCTTCACAGGGAGCACAAACTAAGATCATCATACATATATTCACTTACTTTCACTATAAGCATTAAATTTCAAGAAGTTTAAAGCAATAAATGTTCTCACCTTCAGATTTTGCAACCAGAATTTTCTCTTCAACTTGCCAGCCTGTTGCTCAAACTGTGAAGCACCTTGTTGCAAAGCATCTTCAAAAAAAGAAAACGTTACAAATATTAGAAAAAATTTGTTTTTCTAACTGCAGTTCCTTGTTTGGGGAAGTGCAGAAAAATTAACTCTAACAACAAATAACTCCATAGGAAATAAAGACGGGATGATGAAATAAAAAAATTATAACGGATACTGTTTAGGACCACCTAACCTTTCCAAGTCAGAAAAAAAACCATATGGTGAATCAAGGGATTAAATCTTTTAATAATTCCCATTCAAGGGATTTTAAAATTTATCTAACTAAAAAGAAATAAAATCTAATTTCCTGAATAGTCTCAATATCTTAAGAAAATAAATATTAAAAATAAGATAAATTTTAAATAATAAAATGAAGCTTCTATGATTACTTACTGGTTTTAGAATTAATACTGATTGGCATATTGCTCGTCATGTAAAACTTATACTCATACTAATAAAAAGAAATATATAAACAAATGGAAATGGCTGAATAGAAGAATGTCAATAGAGCAATTACGTCATGAAAGTATTAAATCTTCCTTTGATAAAAAAGGGAACATTTGAAGAAAACATCAATAAAAAAGACAAGTTACAAAATCCTTTCATTAAAAATTCTTCCTTTGAATAACTATTTAACTCCAATGATGTTTTGGTATCAATCAATAAGTTCATATCTACTAAAAACAGAAAATCAGAGGCCAGGATTTGAATGACTGCCACTGAACTAGCAACTGTAATTATCCAGTACTTTTTCCTAAAACTTCAGTAAAATATCAGTAAAAATGATAATATATGTGGAAATGAAGTTTATCTACAGGCAACAATCTAAAAATGGGCTACCAATCATATATCAGGCATGTTTAAGACTCATATGATGAATTGAAGTTTAATAAGAAATGAGTTTAATATGAAATGTAAATGTGATTCCACCAGTGGAAAATTAACATCATAATAATTAGATAATATAGTAAAACATTTGAATGCAGAACTGAAGATTAAATTAACATCTCATAAAATAACGCAAGATCATTAAATGCCTGTTGAAAGTCAAACTCCATGCCTTCTGTAAGTCATTTCCTAGAGATCCAAAAATTTAATTAAGTAACCTCTATTAACATTAATGAAAAAGGCAAAGTTTAATACTCATCTTATAAGCAAAATTATAATCCTTTAAATGTTTAAGTTTTAAAAGTGAGTTAAATTTTGATGTTTACCAGACACCTTTCAAATCCTAAGAGTGGCTACACTATTTAGTCATACCTGCTCGGTCATCCAACTCAGATAGCTTCTGATCACGTTCCAGCACCTTTTCAACATTAGTTTTCATAATATCCACAACCTTACATCAAAGCAGCGTGCAAAAGTTTAACAACATAGTGATTAGCATCTCTATATGGAGAAAAATTTTCAGCAAGGAACGGGATAAAATATTCAAGTATAAATATGAAAATTGCTATTTAAAATCAAAGTTATTCAACTGAATATTTAACTATGGCACCAACAGGATAACCTATACCACTAAAATGAAACCAAACCATTGATGTTTACTAGCAAGAGTTAATTGTATTATTGAAAGATGTGCAGCATGAAGATGCACATCCAGGCATCTTATGGACATTAACCATCCTCATACTCTACAAATACGTTAAATTATATCATACTATTAATTTAAATCTAAGCCCCTCAAAAATTATGAAAATGCCCCAAGTTGCATAGATATTTAGATAAAAGAATAAATTGTTATCATGCTAATAATCTGAAGTTCAATTTAAAATTTTGGAGATTATTCTTCAATGACTGGGAAAACTTCTAATCACTTAAGATGAAGCTTCCCATTGCCATTATCAGCAATTAATCAGTATTTGAAATTTTTCAATAAATACACTTCCAAATTAAGAATTCTCATGTCAATTTCTGACATGTAATCAAATGTTTAACTTCTACATACAATCAGGCTTAGAACAAAAAATGTTGAACTACAAAAAAAAATATCATTCACTCTCCTTATCATACTATTTCCTAATGTTAATAGTAAGTAATGAAATGATGAACTACAATCTACCATTACATTGAGCCGATTTCTTTTCAGGAAACATTTAATAAGTTGATATTGTTAGATATATAACTTGGTTGAACAACCAAACACTCAATAAACATGAAGAATCAAGTGATTCATCGGAAAAAATGTACTTGAACACATAATACTGATGTCTGACTTGATAAATAGCATTTCTGCATTTTTCTATAAGGGCTTTTATAAGTTAAATATCAGAATATAATTAGCAGCATTCGAGGAGAGCATTGAAATATGAATATAAATCGCTGCCATAAGATAAGCTTAGAATAAAACAGAGGGAAGCTAAACTTGGTCCATTTTGTTAACTAACCTCGTCCACTTGTGCCTGTGTCTGTTGAAGTCTCTTCTGCGCCGCAATTTGTTGTGGAGTCCGAGGTCCTCCAACGATTGCATCTCCGCCTTCTCCTGCTGCTCCACCCGATGGTGCAGGCGCTCCCTCAGCTGCAGACCTGCATAATACCGATTCAAAACATAAAATCTGATTGCCACACCTCTTTCACTCATCTTATAATACTCTCCTATTTACCACTAAATCAATCGCAATTATACCGATCAATTAACAGAAATTTTAAGCATCAGCGATTGGTGGATATATCTTCGATATAGGTTTGACATTCTAACCGTAATCGAGAAAATAGACTTATCCTTTAAAGTTCGATGAACTGACTGTAATTAAGAATTACATTTCTGACGAGTAAATGAACACCGAAAATCTGAAGGAATTTTAAACGTTAAAAGATAACTAATGTTAACCTAGATACATCTCGAAAACATGAATCCGGAAGCTAATGAAATAAATTAAATAATAAAAACTTTAATCGAGGAGCAAAATTAACAGCAGCACTGACTTCAAAACATAAACTCACCAAAAAATACATTTAAATATCCACTAGAACACGTAATTCGAATATATGATACTAGGTTTTGACACCGTCAAATAAAAACTCTCATATACTCATTCCTTATATTCGAAATAATTATCCAAATGACACAGGGATGGAGCTGTATAATGCACATACAGAATGAGTCGCAACCTGGTTAACATTCATTGAACAAGGTACATGACGATACCAGGACATTTGAAAATAATAACTTTATTTCATTAAATTCTTAAATGGTTTACCATTAATTGTACGAATATTGCAATTTTAAATAATGCAATCAAATGACGGTGCAATAAATCAATGAACGAAAATTATATTCTTTAATAGTAAAATAGACCCCTTTTTTGAACAGGCTTAAATTCAAATTAAAGCGCCACACAATATTGGGTGGGGTCAAGTTTTACCGCAAGCTTCAAGAAATAATGATACCATTTTAATATATCCGTGTAAAAAATCATATTTGGCCCCTATTCGCTTGAAAAATCGAAACATTGGGACTAACTTTACGTTAGAGTCCTGTAAAATGACGAATATAACATATGATGTAAGCAATCAAAAATCATTTAATGACAGAGAAATAAGTTCATAGGCGATTCAACGAAACAGAAAGCTTGTGAAATTTTAGAAACATTTACAAACATTATTCAAATCGCGCAAAGATATATTTTGCAAAATGATCATTAAAATCAATGAACTGAAATAAACTCCGTCAGTTTAAAAAAGATTGCCTCAAGATAGAACAGAATTAAAGATATAACTGATCCGAACCAAATACAGAACGTCATACGTAAAATGGATTAATTAGTTATTCAAACGAAAAAGAAACAAACCAACTCTGATTTGCAAATACTACACACCAATAGAAGACGAATAATCAGAAAATTATAGTAAGGACGCTATGAAAACCATTATCGTAAAATATTAAGTACTTATTCTAGCCATTTCAACTACCATTTCTTAAGTCAAAGATGACATTTAATAGTTAATAAAAATGAAACTAGGATACCCAAAAAACTTCGAACTAAGATAGCACAAGCTATATAAACTAATATGGAGCTCACGAGACGATCACTTACATTTTTTGCTAAATACGTATTCACTTGTAGGAGACTGAGAAGGCTCGGTTCTCGGTATTGATAAACCACCGTAATGGATACGTATCGATAGATATATCGAGAGATCTTGTGACGACAATCGAAATTATCATCACTGGGAAAAGTATTTCTGTAAAACTTTAGTTTTATTTCAGTAAAACTTACACTTATATGAGTACATATTCTGATTTACTTAAGAAGGACATATATCTTCCATTGCCGATTTATTAAAGAGTAATAGTAAACATTGCCGTTCATGTTCGATTTCTTTCGATGACTTATAGCACCAGTTCAATAAAATATTAAAATGTTTGATATGAAATTTCAACTACAAATTGTGCTTCCAGAATTGATATAGAGGAATAATTATATCCATTTCGATATTTTTAGATCGAATTTTAACATCGAAGTAGGCCAAAGCTCTGCGGACATTTGAAGTTACGTCACATATGACGTCGCTCCTCAAAAAGGTAGTCCGCGGGATTTATCGATACTCTGGATAGAAAGCATATTCGAGAAATTAAGTGAATTTATCACGTACGTTATAATTACTGCAAATTTCTTCATTCAGATGGTTTTTACACCAACGGAGATGAAAATGGGGAATTACATACAAATTATTGGCTGTTCTTACGTGAGTGTGGACATTAATGTTCTGCTTGCCTTATTAACATCGGGAAATTAAGATTAGAGTTTCATGCCGCTGCCGAATAGTAGATTCCAAATTTTATTCTGTATTATTTCTGATTAGTAAATATTCATTTCAAGTCATCCACTATCGTTATATTGCTTTTCTAAATGTATTAATATAAGTAGTCGTTGCAGTATTTTCAACAGTTTTTGTTACTACGAATAATTCAATGCAAAAATATTCATTTTATAATTATTATTTAAAAAGGTGATTGTTTTGCTTTAAATTTAGTAATATTCAAGTCCCATTGTCTGTTAGAACTAGGAGAAAAATTATTATGCATTATAAGAATTTCATGTTTTATTTGATTACATTAAACACGCCCTTAAAAATTATTAATCGCGTGCGCTCTTATTCGCAGTTTTCAGAAGGTTATTTCATGATGTGAAAAAATATGTGGTATAACTAATCTATTTGCATGTAGTACGCATGCACATTACGCATCCAAACACTAATCAATGTTCGACACGTGTGAATTTTAAATTCAGCCATAATCTGAAGAATGTCATGCGTTTAAAAGTCAATCTGTTGTGAACTCAAATATATATTTGTGTATGCAATCATTTTTTACACTGCAGTTAAAATATTTCCTTAAGTTCATATTGAAATTTGTTGATAGATTTTTCAAGATTTTTTGGCTATGGACCTCAATAATTCAGAACCAATCGACGTAAGAAACTATTTCATTTTCTCATCTCCTTGTTAGAAACCCATTGTCCATTCATCCATTTTGTTAAGTGAAAGATGCCATTACTTAGACATTTATGTAAGTAGAGTAAAATGTATTCACAAAGTGCTGCCAAAGGCCGACAATAAAGGGATATGGGGATCGAGATTTGGAGTACGTTGCTCAACTGAGCTTCGAAGAGCCTATAATAATGGGAGTAGTTCGTACTTCTTATTTATATTTTCCTCATTATTATGGAAGTAATGGAGTTTGTTCATGCAACATGAGTGATACGTTATTAAAAATCGTGAAATGATAGATTAAAATCATTTGTCGAATTTGAATATTTTTACATAAGACACTCCATCTTATTCTGTTCAAACAACTATGTAAATTGCAAAAAAAATCATAGAGATAGAAATTTATAATTTAATTGCTACCGAGTCTTCTTTTCCTGAGTAAGCTAATTAAGTTGCACTAATTTATTCAAATGAATGACTTATTTTTAACGTACCTTAAAAACCTCTTGAGCACTTTTTCTGAGCTTTAAATATTAAATGATAAAAATAAATTATAATCTTAAAAATGCATCCCCCTTAAAAAAGTATAACAATCAGGCTTCCTGCGATAGTGGTGATATTTAAGAATACGTAGTGTGATCTGTAATACTTTTCAGAAAAAAATGGGAAATTTTCACTCCAAAATATTTGCTCATTTAAGCTGGTGCATAGTTCGTTATGATTAGCTTAATTTATAACCTCCAAAACTTGTAACCGTATGCCATTATACCCTGATTCCTATTGGTCATTCAAGAGTCTCAGTGGTCTCAACACACCGTTTTAAAAATCAAGGCGCTATTAAATATATTTACTGCAATTAAATTGCGAGACCACAGTGATATAATCTATGAATCACTTAAATTTAACCGTACGCGTACTTGACGGAATTTGAATCACTCTCATCGTATTTTTCTAGTCAGCTTTATGCCTTTGATTAGCCTATAAAATGCTATTCGCTCTGATAAAAGACGTTATAAATATTTTATGTTTATTATTAACTTGTAAATTTTCATTTTTACATTTAACAGCCCATTTAGTGTATGTTCATGAAAACTTGACCAAATGTGTGACCGGATGTATGACATCATACCTGTCTGGTACATGTCATTATATCAGTTGTGTTCATTGGGCTTGTTAGCGTTGAAGAATAATTTATTAAAACTAAAATGTAAGTTAAAATTAAAGCCATTACGCTTGAATATAAGGTGCTTGTTGTACTGAAGTCAAGTCGTCTTTGTTATATAGTTGTTCATTAACTGTCATGCATAACTCACAATAACACATCAATACAATGTCGTAATTATGAAGATAAGATATAGTTCATTCTCGTGATCAGTTCTTAAGAAAAGGATTCTGTGCGCCCTGTTTTGTTAAAAACTTTTTAAATTAGCATTTGATATTTGGTAAAGTGGGAGTAAAATTTTCTCTATCTATCCGCCTTCTGAAATGCTCCAAAATGTATCTATCAGAAAAGTATTTCATCCTCTTATTTCAATGGGCTTATAGGTCAATGGATTCAGCAACTGGTGGTTTTGGATTACCTGAAGATGGTGCATCATCTGGATCAAGGAATCCTCAACATTCAGCCGCACAAAAACGTATACAGCAGACTCAAGCGCAAGTGAACGAGGTACGAAATTTTGACATTGCGTACTAAAGAATTCCTTGTACAGTACACGATTCTAAGAAAATCCATATCCCGGGACAGGGTTGAATACTCAATATGTTAATCGCAAAATTCTGTTATAATCTCAATACTTGCTGAATACCGTTATCTTGGAATTCGTTTTCAAATGGTCACGGAATATACTTATATTTCTTTGGAGAAATTATCTTGACCTATTCCCTAGAAATGAAGTTTTCACCTTTCATCCCATCTGTTTCAACAGTTAACTGATATAATAAATTTGAGAAGGAAATTTGATTTAGTCTTCCTTCAGTATTTAATTTACATTAGAATTAACTGAGATTTGATCAACCTTTTATGAGGATATTTATGTCCTTTATGTGTATGGTTTGTGAGTCTATGTTGAAGAATAATACCTTTGCTTGAACTGAAATAGTGTATCTTCATAACATGAACTTTCATTTTGCTATTGGTCGAAATTCTCGCGGAAATCACGTAATGCATTTCCTTTTAGAAGAGTGACTTATAAGATATAAATATCAGCGACATCTACAAGTTACACGACATCTTAATATTTTATAAGAAATAAGAATTTCTTCGTCATTGAGCTTAAATTGATGAATTCTGATTTTGGAGTCTGTATATAGTATGTATTTCCGGTACATTTAGAATGGACATTATATATTCATAAATGAACTTAAACGTTCTTCCCTTTCTTTGTAAGCAAGCCAGAATACTCTACTGATACATTCTTTCTTTACATTCCCTCAACGTTCCATACATTCTCTCAAATTCCTAGTATTATGTCCACTTCCTCTTGTAAAGGAATCTAATGTATATACTAATAATTGTCTAATTTAACAAAAATAAAAGTTGGCGTGGTTAGTTTTGTTGAACTGAAAAGTTATCCATTTTGGTCCCTGTTATGCTGTTCTTTTAAGTTGTCATTATAACCTTGTTTTCAACATAGAAGATTATGAACTATCAATACAATTCCTATTTCTAAAAATGATGAAAGTTTATGGCTCGTATATTGACTTTTAAAGAGAATGACTTGTTCAATTAATAACAAAATTATCAGTTTTATTAAAAATTGCAACTTTAGCAACATGGTGATTGTAACCAAAAAGTACCCTCTTTCATTTTATGCTATCCTTTGCTGTTGTAAATCCAAACTCTTGTGAAAGAACCCTTACTCATTGGTAAGATTGATTTCTGTATCAATTCTATTTTATGTATATTAATTAGTTGTTGGAATAAGTTTTCTGTCAAGCCTGATAATGAATACCAGATGTCCCAAGCCAACCTCTTCTACTTGTATTGAATGTAAATTTGCTTTGTGTTATCGAAAGAAATTCCTTTGACCATTTGAATACATACATTTTTGTTTAATTTATTCTAGAGAAGTATGTTGTCTTTAGTTGTATTTTATTTATAAATGTATGTCACAGTAAAATAGACATAATTCATTGTATCATATTATGTAACATGTTATTGCAATTTTATTTCCTCCAGTATCTCCAATATCCTTACTTTTATGATTATTTATGTTCCACAATCTATTCTAAATTTTAATCAAGTGATTATTTTGAAGTTTCATTAGTTTGACTGTAATAGAGTAATGCAACATCAAGTTACTGTGGCATTGCTTCTGGCGATTAAACTTTAAAATAACTTAATTGCTATAAATTCTTCCAGTGGTAGATTTACAATATGTTAACTACCTTTATATTGCACTAATCAAGTGTGCAGGATTCAATAATAACAATTTATGCCGCCAAGTCAAATTTAATTACCCAGAACAGAACCTGTTCCAAAGTTTCATTTTACAGAATGTAATTCTTTTTCTCAGAAATATTTTGTTTTTGCTCTATAATATTCCTCATTGCATTCTATAATAATTCAATTCTGTACCAGTTACAAAATTAAAATAAATTAGTTTAATGTGATAAATAATGGGATCTAGTTTTGTTTCAGGGTGATTATTTCATCTCTCATTGTATTCATCCTTGAATGAATAAATAAATTATTTTCTTCTCTTTCCCTCTTGTGCTGCTCATATCTTCCCATAAGGTTGTTGGCATCATGCGAGTGAATGTGGAAAAAGTACTTGAACGTGATCAAAAGTTATCTGAATTAGATAACAGAGCAGGTGAGGAGATGTGTCATTAATTAGTCATTTTTTCCCATTGCCTAGAAGAATGGTTCTGACTTCCTTCTTTATACTATGAGCTTCCCTAATTTTAAACCAGAAGAAAGGAAAAAGGAGTTCCCATACATATAACCATATTTCATAAGCTATGGATTGCAAAATTCAGAGCTTAATTTCCAACATTTCAATGATCTTATGCTAGCTAACTAAACTTGTTTTCATGCATGTGGTCTTGTGACAGGTAGTGGATATAATGAAATCTAACATAGACAAGGTGCTGGATCGAGATGCTAAGCTCTCTGAGTTGGATAATCGAGCAGGTACATAATTTAATTTTTGACTTGGTAGTAATCAGTGATATCTTTTTACATTGAAATTTAGCCACAATTCATCAAATTTGTGTTATGCATTTTTGTTTCTATAGTTTGGAGCTAACTTTCGTTTATATCAATTGTTAATTTTATTCCATTTTCTAGTTATTAAATCAAGATATCTTTGTCCATTTTTATTCTTCATGTAATGTGATTTGGCACATTTATATCTATTCACGCAAAATTAGCATTTTTTTTCATATTTGGTGGTGGTGAGGCAGAGGTCACAATTGCTATTAGATGCATTTTGGTAGTTTACAAGTATATCCTAATGAAAGTGTAGTGAAGCATGGCATCATATTGATAAGGTAACCTTACACTACCTTTTACTACCAAGACATATTTTGCATCTTAGTCATAAGTTTATTAATTATGCACCTGATTGAAGTTCCCTAGTTAAGTATCTTTGATATGGCTAATTTTGCATGTATTTTATACTAAATATTTAACTGGCTCATTTTACATTCAACTTTTCCTTCATTTTCAATTTGTTACCGCTGCTCACCAGTGAGTTTGCAGGACTTTTACAGGTTTATATTATATTGAGATTCATCTTCAATGTCTTTAGCTTGTGATATTTCATCGTTAGTTGTGTTTACTACAACAAGATGTTTACTTATTGATAAATGCCCAGTTGTTAAGAATTTCAGGCTCTATAACTACTAAAAAATATTGGAGGTGATACAAATGTATTGTATCTACCTTTTTCTTCAATCCTGAATGTGTCTTTTATAGAAATAAAGAAATGTTCATTTGTTTGGCTAAGTTCAAGAAATAGATCTTTGCAAGAAAAACTTTTCATTATGCCTTTTATTAAGCTATTTTAGAATTAAACAGATTTATCATTTTGAGAAGTAAAGATGGTAATACTAAGTCACTGATTCAGTCTGTCTCAAATTATCCTCTCACCAGAATTTGTTAAAAAAATAAAAATCAAAATATTAGTGATGATCTCTTGGCTAATTGCAATAATTTTAGCACGAATCAAACTTGACAGATGGTAGAGCTTACTAGCTAAATGGAACAGTTTGAGTTTTTATTGCTTGGAGATAATTTGATTGGGTTTTGTTGTTTTCATCTGGGAAAAGTTTATCTACCTTTTATTCCCTATACTTGATATCTTATCTTTTGATCAAATTCTATGCTTTATCATTCAATTTGTATGACACATACTAAGCGTCCTTTTCTTCTGAAATGACACATTAAGAAGCCTAACAAATAAAATCCCTTAAGACGAATGGTCTGATAAGATATGCCAAGTCTATCAAAAAGACTTCCGTTAGTTCAAATTC
This sequence comes from Ladona fulva, assembly GCA_000376725.2. Taxonomy (NCBI): domain Eukaryota; kingdom Metazoa; phylum Arthropoda; class Insecta; order Odonata; family Libellulidae; genus Ladona; species Ladona fulva. The sequence continues at coordinate 3,353,677 of KZ308222.1, read as the reverse complement.
CATTTTGGAATATAAATTAATTTGCAATGTATTCATCTAATTGTCAACAATCTTATTAATATTTCAAAATGGTTTCAGGCTGCAATCCAACCCATTTCTTCTGTTACTAATTCTGGGTTTATTGGTCCTGTACTGAATTAGGATATTATACATTTAGTTTTTTGGCACTTAATATTTAGCTTATCTTGCATGATGCAAGTTTACCATAGGAGAAGTTCAATGTTTCTGTTACCGATCAAATGATCTTATAATTTAGATTAATTGACAGCCATAAAATTTAATGATGCAGAAAATTTGCTGTTACTACCTAATAATTGCTTCTTAAACTGATGGATGAATGCATTTTTTACTTTTAATTATAATTGGTCTCAGGAATAGTTATTAATATCACTCTACCTTTTGCTTCCTGGTGATGATTGAACAATACTCTGAATCACAAAGTCAAGCCACAAGGGTAATTGAAATTTTATTATTGAACATTTTTATCAGTCTTGAAGCCATTAGAGGGTTTATTTTATTGATGTTAGCTTAATTACTATTTCTACTCTTATTAGGTATTAAATATTAATTTGTGTAGATGAGAAAAATGTAATTATTGGTATCTTTGTGATTTACTCCCAACAGTAGATAATGTAATGAAATTAATAAGGTGCTGGTGGTAATTAACAGTTTTCTGCACTTTTTTCACACCTACACTTCGGTTGATGCTATTGGGATCAACATGTGCATATTTGTTGTGTTCTATAAATTATCTGAAGCAGTATTATTATATTGTGAATTTTGATTAACAAGAACTTAGGCATGTTACATGAATAGCATAGTATATCTGCTAAGCATGAGGGTATTGGTGTAAATATTTCTTTTGGCCGTGATTTAACATATTCAATATTTCATCAATAAATATCCTTAAATAAATCTGTTATATTCCCTACGTAAAGGACTAGTTGAATCCTTTTTTGGCATGTATTTTACATAGCATAGTATAAAGTACAGTGCACTGATCAATCACAAAAATCTAAATAAAAATTAGAAGGACTGTACCTTGAATCATTCATATTTTTAACAACTTTAATCATTGAAGGTTTTAGATTTCGTTAATGCATAGGCAATTTCTCAATCTTTTTCCTGCCTTGGACCCAGGGAGCTTGTTTACTCTTATTTCATTAAGTAATTGGCTTAAATTTTTAGTTTTGTTTCTGTTATAAGTATAACAAATGCAAATATTTCTGTTAAATCTATAAAGAAAAAATCTTTAAGTATAAAATAAATATTTTAGATTATAAATGGCAAACTTTAGTAAATCAAATTGCTTTCTTGCCAGAATCAAACTCTTTAAAATGTTGAACAAAAAAGACAGTTTAATTTCCATATTAAAATTAATTCAACTACTCAATTTACAGTCAAAAATACACTAGGAGACCTTTTGAGAAGCCCTACTTCTTGTAATTTTTAAAGCATTACTTAATATCCAAGATGTTATTGTGTTCCTCTTCACTCTTGTAGATAGCTTAGACTAACTCTTTGTAGAGCTTGTGGTAGTTGTAATGTGCAGTACACTTAATTGGTAATTTTTAAAATTAATGTCATGATTTAGTATCTTACAGTTTAAATTTTTTGTTTATTGATTGATATATTTATATCAACTCATATGGAATATATTCATATAATTGTATTCTTTATGGACAGGCTAAAGTTCATAAATTAAACATCTTAATTGTCCTGAAGTTGATTGTGGCAGGAAAGTGCCCTTCTAGTAATTAAATTATTTTCCATTGGTAATTTTTCCTTGTTTTTTATAGCCATCATTACATTTGTTACATTAAGGAATTTATTGCTTGTGTTTTTAAATCTTATTTCAATGTGATCAGTGATCTATAGAAGATTTATGAACTATGTGAAATGATGTTTTATGGCTAAATCTTTATCATGGTGCTTATTACTTGCACAGAAAGTCATTCATCAGTTTTTTATTTCTCTTAACAAACTTTGTTGTCAATTCATTATTCATATTCCCATTCTTTTTATTAGTGAATTAAAATATTCTCCCTTTTGAACTTATTCTTCCTTGAATTGACCGTATTTTCAAATACTGCTTTATTTTAGATGCCTTACAACAAGGAGCTTCTCAGTTTGAGCAGCAAGCAGGAAAATTGAAAAGGAAATACTGGTGGAAAAATCTAAAGGTTAGTAGAACATAAAAACAAAAATTCAATATTCATGATGTGTCCCTTTGTAGTTTTTATATTTTTCTTACTTTTTCTATTTATAGATGATGCTCATCATGGGAGTCATTGGCGCAGTTATTTTAATAGTCATTATTGGTGAGTGACTCATATACAGACACCCAATTAGTGAAGACAATTGAGATTAAGAAAATAATTTTCAAAGATAGCATTTATTTCCTTTCTTTAAATACTTCAAAAAAAATAAATATTATTATTCTCTCAATCCCTTTTCATTGCTTTCATTTTACAATAGTATATTGTAACAAATTTCTTTGGAAATATCTCTAACTTTCACAAGAAATCAAGCTGGTGATGATTTACTTCTTTGTGAAATGTTTAACATTCAGAATTGTTTGAAGGTGACAATTATTTGAAATACCATTGACATTAGTAAGTACATGAGGATGTAATAAATATAAATAACCTGATAATATTAAGAATTTATTCATTACTTTTGTAACTTTGGATTTTAATGGCTCTGTCTCTTTATTTCTAGTTATGGCTTGGCCTTCAAGTTCTGATTCCGAAAGTTCTACAGCCATTTCTCCTCTTCCTACAACTCCATAAATTTCCTGGAAATCAAATATGTTCAAGAAAATAATCCTTCCTATGTATGTTAATCTCTTTAATATTTTGTTGATTTTTGATAGATAAATGGACATATTTGTGCTTGTATAAAATACATTTATTCTCTTGTTTAATTTTTATCCAAATGAGGTTTTTTTAGAATATTTATAATTACCCCTAAACTTTCCATTGCCTGTCCTTTTAATCCAATCCTTGAAATTAATAAAATATAGATAATATAGTGAATTTTTCTAAGAAAAATTACTTTGTATTTAAATTCTTGGGTTATTTTCATCTCTGCATCAATCAGCTGTGATAGATTCCGTATCTTAGAAGGCCTCTTTGTCTAAATGTCTATCAATATTCACTCTCTTTGCTCTGCTAATAGGAAGGTTGTTCTACCTTCAATTCTGCATTTTCTTTGATTTACCTTGTATCACAAATTTGGATCCACATTTATTGTAGCTATTTGAGAGTTGTAGTGGAGTTTAAATCAAAAAGAAATAACAAAAAGGTAATATGATTGAATTTTGAGAAGGTATTTCAGAAAAAAGCTGGTAACATGAAGGTCGGACAAATAGTATTACGTTTTTGGGAGCGATTTTGAGTAGAGGTAAAAGTCAAGTGATTTGAAGATTAACCAATTCTGATATCATTAATTTCATAAGTCTGTTTTTGGTAAAAAAAATTACAGAAGTTTTTTGCTTTTAAGCTTTATTAAATGCTTTGTTTTAATCAGTGGGTGGAATCAATGGATAAAGTTATTTTATTTGCCTGCCAGCTCTATGATATCTTATCATAAAAAGTTTACATATAAGAAGAAATCTGATGAAGTTTTTTATATTTAGAGACATTCAGTTAAATTTACATTATGATTGACTGTTTACCATACCCAGCACATTATTCCACTAATTGGATAGTTGGAGTTGGACGTTCTTGTTGGGAAAAATTGATGCATTTGTTAACAAGTGGAAAGAGAGTAAAAAAAAGTCACAATATATGGGTCTGATGCACAATCGCATTAAATTCCTCCAGTAGACATCATTCCTCAGAAATTGAAGGAAGGGCACTCAAGGTTTCTTATCATTTCATCCATGGTTTCTCAAGGCTTAGAAAATTATCTCATGCTCAGGTTATGTAAGCATAATGATTTAAAGAAAAAAAATACCCAATTAGGCATAATAAGTAGTAACAACCCTATGTAATGAGAAAATTTGATATGCTATGCTTTATGAGATTTTGGAATATCTTCAATAAGTTCTCTTGCATAAAGTGCTTTGCTCTCATTCTAAGAGAATATTAAATGTTTTACATGTAGGTAATTTTAATTCTCATCAGAATGAGAAGAAGGCAGTCTGTAAAACAAGTTTATTCAGGGTTTTATTGCTTAAGTTTTCTATGGAGTGGAAATGAAATTTAGAGAAATTAAGCTTTTAAAAATACTACTGGCAGCTCTGGAAATAATAGTTGACATTTTTGCTCAAGCTCATTGCAATCAATGGCAGCATTAGGCCCAAGTAACTGCAAAAGTACATTTCTCCCAAATTGGAATGTTATATATTGTGCCATTTTGTTGCATCTTGAAGATCAATGCCTACTAAATATAGTTGATTCAAATAACATAATGACTAAAATCATTCATTCTTCATTTACTAGAATAAATGTAATTGAATCTAAAATGTACAGTACTAACTGTGCTGCTAAGTATAAAGGTTTCTACAGTATTATGTAATTATAAATTTTCTTATTATAGTAGTAGTAGTTTTGATAGGTGCCTTAATTATTCTTTTAATCATGAATCAGTCTTCTTCTCTCAATACATTACCACTGACTTTGATTGTCAATGCCTTGAAAACTGTCTTCTAAGCATATTAAACACAGTTTAAGGACAGATTATTTATGGCAAAAGAAGTGGATACTTAGCATTAAATCGTGTATCATTTCTTGATGGTATGCTAAAGTAATTTGCCTTTCAATTTATTTTTGACAGTTTTCATGCTATAATATTATTGGTACATTACTATTTTATCATTTTAGGAAATTTGTTAAGGAATATTTGGATCATCAACATGGGCAACAATATCTTCAACTTCTGCTGGCTGTAAACCATATTTCTATGAATGTTAACTACCCAACAACACTTTCCAACATTTACAAGTATTTAAGTCTCTAGTCGTGGACTAAATATCCAGATGCATCAAAGAGATGGCTATAATTTTAACTTGAGAAACTCATTGCATGAGGAGCATTCGTTAAGCATTGATGTTCCTATGGTGATAATAAAAACGCCTAAAAGTTTTTATAGGTGGATATAGATTATTTAACTCAGTAATTCTGGGCTACCTTATTAAGATAAATTATTTTCCATTGCCTGATAAATGAAAAAGGAAGATGGACATTGGGAAGAAGTATATGCTTTATAGTGGTTATTCATATATGTTTAACTTATATTCCTAAAAAGCCCACCTATACGATAAAGATTAGCCTTTGATAGCTTCCTATGTTATGGTCATGAAAGGTTTCAAAATAGTATGGGTGACATAACTAGCTGCTTAATAGCAGTTAAATCTGACTAGGTATTTCTATATTTAAAAGTTTTCATAGTTTCTCTTGTATATGCTTTTATGCAATTAAATTGTACTGCTTTTGTAATTACTCTTTGTAATAAATGAAATTGTTTGTAAATTATTTTGTATTTATTATAAATTGTATTTCATGACTTATTCACTATAACTTGCATGTTAATTTCTTTAGAGATCTTTGTTGAGTATTTATAACTTTAATAAAGAAGTAATTTCATTCATCCAAGCTTCACTTTGTGAAAAAAAATATGATAGCTTATCTTACAATCTCTAGCCTATATATGGACACATGATCTTAATTTGAATCTACACAGAAGTTTGTTCTTCTCAGATATTATGTTCAAATCCTGGTTAGGGCATGGATGTTTGTGTTCCTCTAGGTTAATTGTAAGAGTAGTCTCATTAGACCAAAATTCGCCTAAATAAAGACATTATATTTAAATAATTTTCACTGGTTATCTCCATTGAAATTCATTTCTTTTTTATCATTGTTCAACTTTGCTGATCTTGTGGAAGAAAAGACTTGATTCTTGGTATAACCTAATTATAGTAGTTGAATATTTAACTAAATTATTATACACAACTAGTTTGCGATGAACAAAAAAACAAGATTATTTACATATAATGCAAGCTCATTTCAAAGAGATTGTGAATTTCTTTATTGTAAATTGACAACCTCAGTCACATAATAATCCAAAATAATTTTAGATTTCATGCATTAACATGTTCACTGTGGATACCTCAATTTCCAATGCAATTATTACTCTAATAGTAGAGTTATCCACAGTGAAAGTGTTAACCAAGACTCAAGCCTGGGCTCTCAGAGTTGCTTGGCTAGTATGCTAACCCAAACAACAAAAGGTTCTAATGCTCGTAGGACAGTAACCTTTAAACAACCAAAATTATTTCAGACGATGTTCAATTTTTGCAAAATCTGAATGCATTTCTGTCAGTCTCAAAACTAACTCAATTTAAGGAAAAAGTATATACAGTTACTTAATACGGATGTATTTTAAAAGAAATTAATAATATCAAATGTAATAAGAATTTAATAATATTTGATGATTTATGCACCAAGAGGGCCCCAAGATAGTCATGTGGGTACTACATTTGACTTAGGGGAAAGCAGTTGTGGGTTTGATTCCTGGAGGGGACTCGTACATGAAGTTACCTTAGCTCTTGAAAAAAATTACTATTACTACTATTCACCAAGAAAAAGCTAGCATGATTAAAGGAAATTGAATGCTTGGAGTTATGTAAAGTTTAACTTATATAGAAGAGTAAATTTAATGCTAATAATGAGTCGGAATAAATTAAAATCCCTCCTGCTACATTACAAAAGACAGCTTGCAGGGTGTAGATGTAACATTAATTCCATTGGTCAGCAAGGTATCACAAGAAGGGGCAAGTGGATGGCAACATCCACTCCTACTTTGCTGTCAATAGCTTTCCTAGTTCACTATGCATCCACTACCAATTAAGGTATGACCAGAAAGTTTTACTCTTGCTTTTACTGTCTTGTTTTGACCACAGGTTCAAACTGATGATTAATTTAGAATCTTTAACTGAAGGGGAACATACAATCCAATTCAATTATCTACGGTCCCTCTGGAAGTATTCTACTGAAATAAACTAGGAAATGTTTCTGCTTATCATTAAAGAAATTTGTTCATGAATTAATTCAAAAAAAAATTCTAACTGCACAAATTGAATATGCAGTAATAACAATTTAAGGTAACCAAGAATTTAAATTAAATAAACAATTATACCAATATCTTCATAAAAGTTTCAAGAATTATGAAGACTTGTGAATTAGTCAGATTGAAAATGGTAAAAAATGCATTATAATTCACATTCAAATTGGACCAATCCAATGAGGCAGAACCTTTTTCCATAAGAAGGCAACGTTTAACCATCTGGCTTGTGAGAATTGTACATCAAAATTGTATAAAAAAGGAATTCATCTGCTGAGTGAAGTGAAAGAGATTAGTTTCCAAATTATTATCACTTGATATCATCAGCAAGATTTAAAAGCAAAATTATTGAAATGCTGTCAACTGTTTTAGGAAGATGCTGCATTAAATTTACAAAAAGGCTTAAAGTTCCACGCCTTTGGAATGACCAATATTGATACAGAAATTTAAAGTCTCTTCATTTAGTAATCTATAGTTTGAAAATTTTCATTCAGGAAGGTCAAACTATGATTGAAATGGTAATTTTCATTAAGTTACAAATAAATTTAAGTAGCTGAAAGATTTTGTGGTTAGGCATTGTGAAATAATACATGCTATTGAATTTTTCATAGAAATGATTGAACAGAATTCATAAATTTATTTTTATGCCAAAAAAGCAATGTGGTGATGCTAATGAAATGTATGCTGTTTCCTTAAGGCCATTGGACCAGTACAAACAATTTATAAACGGTCATATAAAAATCAGATGTACTAAGTGTATTTCTCTGCATATTAAAAGTAATATTGATTGTATTACTTCAAAAATTAGTCCCCCAAAACAAAGGCAATTTTCAGGAAACATTAAAGTCTTTTGAATCGACTACATTTTGCCAACATTACAGTTAGCTTCTTCAGGTTGAAGTACTTTATTCTTTATTTTGTCCATTTTTTACTTTGGTAAATAAAATAAATACTACAGATATAATAGGATATTGTGAAGAACAAAGCACTTCGACCTGAAGAAGACTAAAGTAGCATTTGTGAAACCTAGTCAATCAAAATGAGTTCTACTACAGATTCCTGAAAATTGACTTTATCATAGCATATCAACACAGCAAATAAACTTTGTACTAGAATTAGTTTCCCAATTATTATCTTAGATGATATTACTAATATTATTGCGATATTATATTATTATTAAGTCCTCTTAGAACAAAATAATGGCAAGTATGATATGAACTTCCATTATCTTCTTTTATACCACTTTTTCAACTTTTGCATTCAACCAGGGATAAGAGCTGCAGTAGAAATGACTCGTACTCAGTTAAGAAATTTTTATTTAAATAAAAATAGAGGGTCTATGTGGGGCAGCTAATATCATTTGTATGCAAAAATCCTCAAAACTAGAAGCATGCACATGCAACAAGGCAAGTGCTGACACTATATTGTTGATATGAGAGTAAAAAAACTCAATGCACAGAAGCCTGAATGGCTGCTCAGCTGTAATGTAGACCACCTTATCATCAGCTAGGTGGTGAGCTCTTATACATCAGCAGGGACAACACCAGGTGAGTAAAAGCTACAAAAGAGCATTTCCATCACTTTACAGCTGCTGTTCTTTTTGGCCCCCTATCACCCCCTATATTCCCTTAGTCACTTGAAAAGTTCCCTTTCTTACAGCAGGCATCCTCTGAAAACATGGTTCTTGAGAATAAAGGATTTTCAATTCACTTCTATGATACACACAATTCAAAAATTAATACAATCAGAAAAGCCTTCACACAATTACTTAGATTGTCTCTATTTTAAATCTTATTACGATGTCTATATATATGCAGTTATTTTATTCTCCACTACCTCAAACACACAAATAAAAAAGTACAGGAAATATAATCAGTCACTATAAAAAGGTATAGGGTTCATATTTTTATATGCATAAGTTAAAGGCATCAGGAAAGAAGACAATGTACGACAATGCTGCAGGAAGTAAGCTCAAGTATAACTGCAACAATAATTGTTAATGCATACCATCACAGAGTCCTCAGAATCATAATTTGGCATTGTTTCAATCATACACAAACTGATTGCAAATTCAAATAAGTCTCGTTCAGCAACTACTCAATCGTGGTGTTGTAGATATACATTTTGTTACAGATTGCAACATATTTCATTATAATCAAATCCAAAATCTGCAGAGAAGGAGAGACTGACTCCTTTGAGTTAGCACATTAAGCTAGGTATCAAACTTACCAAAGAAGCGACATTTCTGTATGAGTAAGCTACTCGCAATCCAGCCTATATCACATATAGAAAAATGTACAAAATACAGCAATAGATCTTGATTAGGAAATTCTTTGCTTTGTGAATGGAAGGGTCTATAGAACAATTCTTTCAATAGGAATTTGATTTTGGTTGACTATTTCCCAAATAGGGTTAGAAAGAGTACCATTTTAAAATTTTATTTAAGTATCAACTATTCCATGTGAATAATTACCCATATCTTGAATCGCCAAAATCAGACCAAAATGTCAATTTCTGGCTCTATAAGTAGCCACAGATTTGGCCACTGCTACATCAGATAAAAGTCACATAACCATGCCATACAGATTCAAGTGGACAGACAAAACTTTATAACTTTAAAAGGAAAGGTATCGTGCAATATGTCCACATTTACAGCTTCTCTATCAAAATATATCAGTAATTCACCCCACCCAAAGCTAGGTTAAGGTTTTCAAATAATTAGTAATGTTTCTACACGTTACAAATCATACAAGATCTTCAGTTAGATAAAATTCAGTGAATGTTAAATATGGAAAAAGCTTGATAATACTTCATCAGTATCACAAAGAAAAATCAAAGCTATCAGCCACACACAATGGCCAGGTTATTTATAATTAAAATGTAGCACCCTTAAGAAATGAACTATTAAGTCACTGAAAAGATATTCATCCACTAATCAAACATGGATGTATGTTGATGGTATGCTATGTACAAAATATTATCTTTCTTGTGAATCCCTAGTCAAAAATTAAAAATTAGCCACATTTCTATAAAAGGCTAATTCTTAAAATGATTAAGTATCAGCAATAATTTACTGATGGTCAACATTTAAAAGAGGCAGTCCATCATATGATCATTATTGCCCACTTCCAAAAATAATTATGGAATACCCTAAAGGTATCTTACACTTTAGGCACAGCCAGTAAACCAAGAGAAGTAGATGATGCATTCTGTCTCATAGATGAAACATTCACTTAATCCACAGAGAAGGAAAGTACTTCAGTTTAACTCCTCTTAGCTTCCCATCTCTTCCTGTACTGGCATGTTTAACACACACACACACAGATACACTAATCCTCTTATAGCTTCTTCCCTGAGACCTACAAGGGCAGTGGACAATAGTAGTGTAACTATCCAAATAGATATATTTATATATTTATTTATATATGTAAATTAAAACCAGCAACCACATATCCTAGAGCAGGGCTCAGTTAATCTCACATGCTCTTGAGTTTCAAGAGCTTAAATAGGGGAAAGAATGAGAGGCACATTGTTAGCGTCTTGCTGTTGGGAGACTATTCCCAAAACAGTTCTTCACTGATTTATGGCCTTGAACCTCTAGCAGCTTCTTCCAGAGCTCGCACCTTCATCTCGCGCTCCCTCTGCTGCTGCCTGATGGGTGAACAAATTCCACAATCAGCATTACAAATAAACACCACACGAAGATCACTGTCTTCGAATGTAGGATATGAATTATCCATACCATTTCTCTTTCATGTTTATTTACAACTGCTTCAAATTCAAGCATTATTGTTTTTTAAGGAATTAAAAGAGTCATGCAGACTCACACATACTTTGGCATTATTTCCCCTAAAATTCAAAGGTTCATTTACCTGTGTGAGAAAGAAGCAGATAAACATTTTAAATACCATGTTTTAGAGTAACCTGGTAGAAGTAAACAGTATGGGTTTAATGATTAAAGGCACAATTCGTAAGTTATTGCAGTTACTGAGCAGCTGGAATGATTAAAACAAAAGTATTTACTCTTTTTTACATAATTATTTATAAGGCTATTTGAGGTTAAGCCTTGTAGGCTAAATTATTTAGCCACCAACTTTTTCCCCAAGTGCTAAAATTCTTATAATGGGACTACTTTTTTTCTAATATATATGTAATTAAATTCACCTTGTAAGCATTTTACTTTGAATATTAATGATGTCAAAAAATTGTAATTTATTATTGTTGATAACCCACAAGTATTGATAGGCACAGTAATAACTTAATAAAACCAACTTTTGGGGAGATGGTTGGTGACTAAATACTTTGCCAGTCAAAAGATCCACCATATGCCCTGACCATAGGGTGACAAAAACCTTAAGAGCATTAAAGGGTTAGTCTTCCTAACTGTTTCAGAAAAATGCTTAAACATCGATAAAATACAATGATTATTAAATTAAAAAAATCTTTTCTAAATAGCCACAATAGGAATAATGCAAAAAGATATAAAATGAGGAATAAAAAATTTTTAATTTGAATATGAAAACATTTTTGCATCTTCTTACCATTTTAAAAAGGTTTGTCAATTCTCTATTTTCTATATCAACAGTTCTCCCTTAAGTAATATGGTTATACAAGACCATTTCTAAAATCTTCCTGAGGATTTAAAGCATTCCATACTTAAGTAAAATCAATTGACACAAATATTAGAAATTCAATAAATGCCCATTCTTTAAAGATATGCTCATTCTTTTTTAGGAAATGTTAAAATGTTATGCATGGCATACATTCTAAAATTTAAAAATTGCTTCCTGAGCAACTGAAGTTAATGTCAACTAGATGAGGATCATGTAATAAGAGAATTGTAAACTAGGACACTGAAAGAGGCCCAAACACAAATCTCATCAATTTTAACATGATGTAATGATTTAGGTCCAGGTTCTATTTTTTTCTTGTCATTTGTCTTGCTGTTTTTCTTTATTGAGTGTGTATTTTTTGCACAAGTGACATTGTCTTGCTTAGTGGAGCTAGTGATTGCTAGCAGACACCATAAATATTTAGATATCAATAAGGTCGTGCTCAGACAGTATTTAAGAGGAGGGAGATGTGCTGGAGGTGCAGAGAGAGTGAGAAGTTACTAATGCTGCTGAGGATTGTCTATCCTTGGGAGGGAGGGGGAGCCAGTTCAGAATGTTCACTTATATCCACAAAATTCTTTGAAGGCAGATTGTGGTGAAGTGGACTTTATAAACCAGAAATGAATTCTAAAGACAAGTTTGACACTAAATGAAGCCCTCAGGTGTTGTAGACTGTCAGAGGATATTGAAATGCTGAAATGAAAGTGAGACCCGAAGATTAAAGCTCGGGTGCTCCAGTACCTGTCTGTTGGTGGTGACGTGAATGCTCCAGCAAAAGAGGCTATGAGAGGAGAACTCTGGACCAAACAGCTTCATTTTCTTTCGGTGGTTTGATCAGTGAAATTGGCATTAAATCATTGTTATTGAAATTATAGTAGTTGGGGTTTTTTTCTTCTTGTGCATTTTGTCATTTTTGTATGATTATTATTTGTTTTAATCTTTGCTTCCTTTCTACTGTTGTGTAATAAATTTGACTTATGTTTTGAGAAATTGGGATTTGGACCTCTTTCGGGTTATCGCACTCTTAATTGCCCCAGGCCAACCAAAATTTTCAGCGTACCATACTTGGACGAGGCGATCTTGCCATCTAAGGGGACGAAAAGGGGTGCGGAGTTCATCCGCCTGCTGCCAGTCAAGTCGGGGACCCGCAATTTTTTTTCTTTTGTATAAGTGGCGAGTTTGTCTTGTTACAATATCATAAATTGATTCTTCAGAACTATAGATATCTCCTTGATGTAATGATAGAAATTTTATAATCACAGCATTATTCCATACAGATAATGTATCTACATATGAGACAAGGCCTACTTTCGTAATTTGAAATTAAGGCATCTATATTTTTTAAACAATAATAGAATATCTTTCAGTATTTACCTTTTCAATGAATGAGAAACAATCTAATAAGATTTTTAAAACAATTAGGAAACAGAGGATGGAGGAAACATATTGCTGCAGGCTCTATCTATATAGACTATGGCTATCTCAAGATTTGAAAATAACAAACCAATCAATCTCCCAAATTATGAAAAATACTGAGGTAAGAGAACAATTTTAATGAAAGATTTATCTTGTATCAAATTAGTATTAATGAGAGATTCTGAAGGCTGGAATTACTCTCTGCTAAAACCAAATTCTCCTTTCCCAATCTATAATAGCAATTCATAATTCAAGTAGCTTTAGAGCCACCTTAGATTTTTTAAATCTGAGAGACTCATTAAAAATACAATACATATGTTGGGGTATTGTTGGTTATTTATGACAAGATGAGCAAGGAATGATCAAATTCATCTAGTTTCAAGTAATCACTTACCGAGAGGTAAGCTACTGGACATAGAACATCACTAACTGAAGAAAGTTTTAAAAAATCCAAAAATATTTTTACAAGGGTGTTTTTGAGAATAAAAAAGTACAATATTTTAACAAACCTGAGGTATTCTTCATGCTGTGCAAGTAGTGAAGGGTGTAGAGGGGGTGCAGATGGGTGTGGAGGAAACCTCTCTCTTTCTAGCATCATCTGCCTTTGAAGTTGCTCATGAGCAACAGCTTGCGCTGAAAGCTGAAAATCAAATCAAAATGAAAGTTACAGGATTAAAATTCAGTGAACCATCATAATGACTGAAACAATCAAGATTTTTGTATTGTACATCCACATAAACTAAATAATCTAAACTACCACACAGTTACTCGTTCACAGTACTTCGTTCGTACACAGTTCGCCAGTTCAATAATGCGCTTTCTAGGTGATAAGGGGGCAATTAGTGAATGTCAACACGGTTTTCGTAGGGGTAGGTCGTGCGATACCCAGTTAGCCCTTTTTGTTCACGACTTAGTCAAAGCAGCTGATAAGGGTTTTAGTACAGATGCCGTATTTCTTGATTTTAGGAAAGCTTTTGATAGAGTATCACATGTAAAAATAATTCATAAATTGATGGCTTACGGGATTAACCAACAAGTCGTTAAATGGATAAAATCATTTCTAGGGAACAGATTTCAGCGAGTTGCGTTGGATGGAGTTTTATCTGATGAAATTTGCGTCACTTCCGGGGTTCCGCAGGGTAGTGTATTAGGCCCGATTCTGTTCCTAATATATATTAACGATATAGTAGATAATGTTAGATGTAAGGTTAGGTTATTCGCTGATGATACTGTTATTTATAGAGAGATTGTAAGTCCAGATGACATCTGTTGTTTACAGAACGATCTGGACCTTATTGCAGGTTGGTGCAGAGATTGGCAGTTAGACTTGAATGTAAAGAAGTGCGTAGCTATGAATTTTACGCGTTCCACTAATGTTACCCGCGTTCCCTATAATATTTCAGGTTATCCGTTGCAGTTCGTGAGGCATCATAAATACCTAGGTATTACGCTCAGTAGTAGTTTTTCCTTCAAAGAGCATATTCGAAACGTGGTAGGTAAAGCGAATAGGATGCAAAGTTTAGCCAGCAGAATTTTAAGGGGATGCTCATGGAGGGTAAAAGAAACAGCGTACTTTTCCCTGATTCGACCTCTCCTTGAGTACTGCTGCGCGATTTGGGATCCCCACGAAGTAGGATTAACTTCCAGCCTTGAGATGGTTCAACGTAGGGCAGCTAGGTTTGTTAAGGGTGACTTCAGATTTGACAGCAGTGTTTCAGCTATGATAGAATCTCTCGGATGGAATTCGCTTAGTGATAGAAGACTAGATTACCGTAGGAAGCTTTTTAATAAATTTCTCACTACGGATCTCAGGGAGGAGGTTGTTGATATTGCCATCCCAGTTAGTACCGAACGTGATCTTCGGGACAAAACGAAGAAGCGTTACAGGGAGATAGTTGCCAGGACGGTTAGTTATTTTTGGTCATTCTTTCCGCGATGTATTAGAGAAGCGAACAGCAGTGCAGGTTAGATAGGTATATCGGTGTTTTACACCCCC
The DNA here is from genome assembly GCA_000376725.2 of Ladona fulva. Taxonomy (NCBI): domain Eukaryota; kingdom Metazoa; phylum Arthropoda; class Insecta; order Odonata; family Libellulidae; genus Ladona; species Ladona fulva. The sequence goes on along the minus strand of KZ308222.1, from coordinate 3,338,584 downwards.
TGCCATGCGCTCTAGCGGTTTGCAGGGTTCAAATGTAAATGTACTCTACTAAATTCTACTCGAAGATCTTAAGTCTACAATTTCAAATCAGTTAAGTTAACATTTAAGCTACATTCACGAAGGATAATTTGGAAAACAAAAAAGCATTTGTATACAATAAGAAAATTTGAAATACTAGATAGATAATTTGACAAATTTTTGCTCAGAAAACTTCAAATCGAAAGAAATACCATTTCAAACAGCTAAATAGACATTTTTTCAAAAATCAAAAAATAAAGAATTAATTGGAAGAGATAAAGTCTGATGTGGCTGGAGCTCAAGCACAGCAGGTGAGAGATCTGGGTTTGATTCCTGGTTATGTCAAAATTATTTCCTTTCTCAAGCACCAAGAGAACCATGCGCAGTGGTTGCTAACTATCATCCAAGATTGACAAATAATTTGACTTTTACAGAGGAAAGTATATCTACTATTTCTTTAAGTACGAACAATTTCTTCTTAACATCTGATGACAAATGGACCAGTAAACATTACAAGGATGATGAAAGTCATAAAATAAAACAAGGTCCAGCTAAAAATTAAATTAGAAGACAAATAACATTTTACCTGATGCGCCAATTCATATGGACGACCCAACAGATCTGTTGGATGATGCAGACCCATAGCAGCTGCAGTAGGATCCCTTGGAGGAGGAATCATGCTAGGTCTAGGATAGCCACTAGCAGCTAGTTTAAGAAAACAAAATAAATACCTTAAATACACATTTCTGAAAATAAGAATGAGGTAGAATAACTGAATAATTATACAATAACCTTGAGGAGAACTTGGTCACAATGCAAACCACCGTGAAAATTATGCATGGGACAAAATCTACTATCAAAACATATTAAAAGCATTTTCAATATACATTCAAAGTATGTGATTGTAATTTATTGGATTATAAATAAATATNCAACATTGGTCTATGTAAAATATAGCATTTTTTTAAATCAAGCTATTTATATCTGCCTGAAAACTTCAAACATATATAATTTTATTTTAAATACATGCTGTTTTTGAATTGAGGTGAGTCAAAAGCAAAGGAACACAATTGTTTACTTGAAGCAAAATTCCTAAAATTAGAAATTCACTACGAAAGAATTGCAATTATATGACTTTCATACAACATTAACAATTACATCACTTCCATACAAACAATGAAAACAAAAAATAAAGTTGGCAGAACATAAGCATACAACATATGAATTCCATTATAAACTATATTAGATTATAGCCATGCTTGGATTTTGGTTGGCAAAATATCGTCCAGCATGAATTTGCGTTACTTTACATGCATTATTTGAAAACATCATTCACAACACTATTACATAAGAACACATTCAAGATTAATAAAAAAAACTGATTCAAAGTTTTATTTAACTTCCTTTAGAACAAAATAATGCCTTTTATTTCTTTTAAATAAATCAATCACTTGAGCAATAACAAGTTAGTCAAACAAAACATAAAAATATTAGATTATTCAACCCCATTTTAAACTTTTAACTACTTCTTGCAATAATAAGATTCAAAATACAGAACATACTACCTTTACATGAATATTAGACAGGTAAGTATATTATGATCTCATACTTCATAAGTACATGAAATTCCTAAAATCCAATTCATATAAGAACCCCTGAGCATCCAAATGATTTACATTACTCATACAAAGATCATCAGTATCAATTCCAACATTAAAACATCTTCTTGGGGGATTGTCAAGTTAGTTAGCTGCAGCTAACTTACAACACTTGATAATATTTAACAGCATTTTAAGTGAAATATAAAAGAAAAATGAGATTTTTGTACTGTTTCAATATGTGATCTGCTGCACCCTCTTCATTCCAACCTATTATATTCCACAACAATTTTACAGAGAAAAAAAATTTTTATTCAATTTCTTAATAAATAATATGTGGACTGTTTCATTGCCATAGAAGAGTATTGTATCTATTTAAACAATCCAACCAAGCCCAACTCATATCAAATAAGTATTCACGGAGCAAATCTCTGGCTTTGAATTGGATCCAGGATTATCATTACTGCGAGCAACTGAAATGCCATATCTTGCGTTTATTTTGCCCATGGAATGTATAAATTGAAACTTACTAGTTACTACTAATTATCACTCAGATCAGGGAAAGTAGGTGGATTGTTTACAAAAAAAGGAAGCTGAAATTATTTATTTAAAAACTAAACTGAAATAAGCATCTAAATTTTGCCCATATAGGTGTTTCACACATTCACTGCATATCAGTCCACCGTTGGAGTGAAAAATGCATTGGAAATGGAGATATCTGCAGTGAACGTGTTAAGATACTTAGTTTGTGAAGTAGTGTAGCATTGTGTATACTGCAAAAGTGTAAGTTGTGTCCTCTCTTGTATGAAGGAGCACATGATTGTAACATTTTTTCATTGCAATTCTGTTAGAGGCATTTCTACTTCATCATCGATTGCAATATTTTGCAGAACTATACAAACTCTTATAAAATGAACAGCATACAATCAAAGCAGTAGATCAAATACTGGAACAGTACAGATTTGATTTAGGAATCAACTAAATTACCACTGTGGCCAGAATTTGAACAACTGATCTTAGGACCATTGTAGTCTCCTATCATTTATCAATCAATTAATCTACCACGCTGCTTGGTAAGACTTCCACAGTGACCTTCTTCCATAGGAAACCATACCTGCTGAAACAGCAGCTGCTGCTGCAGCAACCATCTCCTGCTGGTGCTGCTGCTGCCCAGGGTGCAGGTGTAGGTGCGTATGAGAGTGAGCATGAGTGTGGGCATGGGTATGTGTTGAGGGTGCACTTGGAGGAACCACACTAGGTGGTGCAGTAATAGGTGAAGGAGCACCAGGTAATGCACCAGCACCCAGGATGGGAGGTGCTGCAGCACCAGGAGAACTTGGAGGGGGAGCTAGGGTTGGACCGATGGGAGGTGTTGGAAGTACTCTACCTGGTGGAATGACTGGTGTTGCTGAGGAGAGGGGATGAGGAGGGTAGTCCATAGGAGAGATGCCTGCAAGGTGAAGACGGACTACTGGGTCGAGCATAGCTGTATCTAATGGATGTGGGTAGTGAGCATGGGAGTGTAAGGGAGGGGCATGAGGTGGGGGACCCAAAGAGCTCGTGGGTATCCCTGCAACAACAGAGATTATACTTGACTGTAGGACATCTTTCAATAGACGCATCCTTAGCAAAGAAAAATTTGGAGAGCTATTCTCAAGAAATAAGTATTAGCTCAGATCAGAAATAACATAAGAGAATGAACTCACATCTGACCAAACTAAAGAAAGTAATTTTTCTGAAATATTTCTAATAACATTCACATCATTCTAAAGAAATCACTCTCTTTTTGCAGACTTATTCATACTCATCAAAATAAAGCAAACTTAGATGAATAGTGTTTTGACTGCTTTGCAATTGTTTCTGAAGAACAATGGGTTTTTGATTCACTTATGCTATCACTGTAAAAAGATGTTGTGCCTTCTAAAAAGAGAGTTCTTAGTATTCAATTCAGGAGAACAGATGTTCCAAATAATTTCGAATACTTTTTAACTGAGGAATGAATCCAAAGAAATCTGCAGAGAAGCCTAAATTTGCCAAAAATCTTTCCTAAAATTCTAAACATAAGCCTCCACCATTCCACCACCAATGAATGTCATGAATTTGTGTATGTTGAGGATATGTAATGACAAAAATGAAACATATGTAAGCCTCCACCATGATGCCACAGGGCAGCAGCAGAATCAGCAGCATCAACAGCAACTTGACAAGTGAGGGGAACAGAACAAACAAAGAACATGGGCTATTGGACACGTTACCATGTAGGGTGATCTTTTTCTATAAAACTGAACAACTTTATAACATTAAGACAGGTAATTACACCAAACTTCATTTAGTTATATTATTTAAAATTATAACTATGATTGTTACTGACATTTAAATAAGTTAGTCTTGGAGGACATACATGAAATTATTCAAGGTACTGATGATAGGATTTCATATAGTATTACTTTGGAACCAAGTGAGAAAAATGTACTGAAATATTACCAACATTGGTCTATGTAAAATATAGCATTTTTTTAAATCAAGCTATTTATATCTGCCTGAAAACTTCAAACATATATAATTTTATTTTAAATACATGCTGTTTTTGAATTGAGGTGAGTCAAAAGCAAAGGAACACAATTGTTTACTTGAAGCAAAATTCCTAAAATTAGAAATTCACTACGAAAGAATTGCAATTATATGACTTTCATACAACATTAACAATTACATCACTTCCATACAAACAATGAAAACAAAAAATAAAGTTGGCAGAACATAAGCATACAACATATGAATTCCATTATAAACTATATTAGATTATAGCCATGCTTGGATTTTGGTTGGCAAAATATCGTCCAGCATGAATTTGTGTTACTTTACATGCATTATTTGAAAACATCATTCACAACACTATTACATAAGAACACATTCAAGATTAATAAAAAAAACTGATTCAAAGTTTTATTTAACTTCCTTTAGAACAAAATAATGCCTTTTATTTCTTTTAAATAAATCAATCACTTGAGCAATAACAAGTTAGTCAAACAAAACATAAAAAATATATGCAAATAATGGGAAAGTGATAACAAAGCTTGACACAGAATTAATCTAAATAATTTCAAGACATTAAAAACGTTCACTAATAAAGATTCAAGAACCTAATGATACTACCAATATCTAAATGTCTATCTTAATGACATGATGAGAAAATAGATATTTCCTGTAGTTTATAATTAATGATTCCAAAAATAGATTCAATAGGTTAAAACTAAATAAAAGATTTAAGGTAATGCTAGTATAATAATCAATTTTTATGGAAGAATGATTATGCAAAGCTAACAAGGTAAAATTAAGAAATACATTAATTAACCAATTGATTCAAAATTAATTATAGATTATAGTAAATAATACAAAATTGTAAATGAGAGCATTTCAATTCAAAAAGCCTAACTTCTGCAGCAGTTTTAAAACAAGTTAAGATTGAACCATGTTACAAGAAATTGAACAAAATATTACAGCTATATATAAGGATTGAATTCACTTTGTTCATGATAACGGGATATTTTCAATGTTACAACAGGAGGTGCTTTAGCTGTAGTCACTCTTTCAAACAAACATACTTTGATTCATAATTCAGAGATAAATAAACTATCTAAACATGGTTACTTAATAATTTTGAGCAAGAGTTATAACACTTCAATGGAAATACAGCTTCTTATTCTTGCAAAGAGCAGAGAACCTTTACAGACAATACGGTACATATAATTGTAAGCAACATTATACAAAAAAAGGAAGCTGAAATTATTTATTTAAAAACTAAACTGAAATAAGCATCTAAATTTTGCCCATATAAGTGTTTCACACATTCACTGCATATCAGTCCACCGTTGGAGTGATAAATGTATTGGAAATGGAGATATCTGCAGTGAACGTGTTAAGATACTTAGTTTGTGAAGTAGTGTAGCATTGTGTATACTGCAAAAGTGTAAGTTGTGTCCTCTCTTGTATGAAGGAGCACATGATTGTAACATTTTTTCATTGCAATTCTGTTAGAGGCATTTCTACTTCATCATCGATTACAATATTTTGCAGAACTATACAAACTCTTATAAAATGAACAGCATACAATCAAAGCAGTAGATCAAACACTGGAACAGTACAGATTTGATTTAGGAATCAACTAAATTACCACTGTGGCCAGAATTTGAACAACTGATCTTAGGACCATTGTAGTCTCCTATCATTTATCAATCAATTAATCTACCACGCTGCTTGGTAAGACTTCCACAGTGACCTTCTTCCATAGGAAACCATACCTGCTGAAACAGCAGCTGCTGCTGCAGCAACCATCTCCTGCTGGTGCTGCTGCTGCCCAGGGTGCAGGTGTAGGTGCGTATGAGAGTGAGCATGAGTGTGGGCATGGGTATGTGTTGAGGGTGCACTTGGAGGAACCACACTAGGTGGTGCAGTAATAGGTGAAGGAGCACCAGGTAATGCACCAGCACCCAGGATGGGAGGTGCTGCAGCACCAGGAGAACTTGGAGGGGGAGCTAGGGTTGGACCGATGGGAGGTGTTGGAAGTACTCTACCTGGTGGAATGACTGGTGTTGCTGAGGAGAGGGGATGAGGAGGGTAGTCCATAGGAGAGATGCCTGCAAGGTGAAGACGGACTACTGGGTCGAGCATAGCTGTATCTAATGGATGTGGGTAGTGAGCATGGGAGTGTAAGGGAGGGGCATGAGGTGGGGGACCCAAAGAGCTCGTGGGTATCCCTGCAACAACAGAGATTATACTTGACTGTAGGACATCTTTCAATAGACGCATCCTTAGCAAAGAAAAATTTGGAGAGCTATTCTCAAGAAATAAGTATTAGCTCAGATCAGAAATAACATAAGAGAATGAACTCACATCTGACCAAACTAAAGAAAGTAATTTTTCTGAAATATTTCTAATAACATTCACATCATTCTAAAGAAATCACTCTCTTTTTGCAGACTTATTCATACTCATCAAAATAAAGCAAACTTAGATGAATAGTGTTTTGACTGCTTTGCAATTGTTTCTGAAGAACAATGGGTTTTTGATTCACTTATGCTATCACTGTAAAAAGATGTTGTGCCTTCTAAAAAGAGAGTTCTTAGTATTCAATTCAGGAGAACAGATGTTCCAAATAATTTCGAATACTTTTTAACTGAGGAATGAATCCAAAGAAATCTGCAGAGAAGCCTAAATTTGCCAAAAATCTTTCCTAAAATTCTAAACATAAGCCTCCACCATTCCACCACCAATGAATGTCATGAATTTGTGTATGTTGAGGATATGTAATGACAAAAATGAAACATATGTAAGCCTCCACCATGATGCCACAGGGCAGCAGCAGAATCAGCAGCATCAACAGCAACTTGACAAGTGAGGGGAACAGAACAAACAAAGAACATGGGCTATTGGACACGTTACCATGTAGGGTGATCTTTTTCTATAAAACTGAACAACTTTATAACATTAAGACAGGTAATTACACCAAACTTCATTTAGTTATATTATTTAAAATTATAACTATGATTGTTACTGACATTTAAATAAGTTAGTCTTGGAGGACATACATGAAATTATTCAAGGTACTGATGATAGGATTTCATATAGTATTACTTTGGAACCAAGTGAGAAAAATGTACTGAAATATTACCAACATTGGTCTATGTAAAATATAGCATTTTTTTAAATCAAGCTATTTATATCTGCCTGAAAACTTCAAACATATATAATTTTATTTTAAATACATGCTGTTTTTGAATTGAGGTGAGTCAAAAGCAAAGGAACACAATTGTTTACTTGAAGCAAAATTCCTAAAATTAGAAATTCACTACGAAAGAATTGCAATTATATGACTTTCATACAACATTAACAATTACATCACTTCCATACAAACAATGAAAACAAAAAATAAAGTTGGCAGAACATAAGCATACAACATATGAATTCCATTATAAACTATATTAGATTATAGCCATGCTTGGATTTTGGTTGGCAAAATATCGTCCAGCATGAATTTGNGAGTTTCATAACAATATTGGACAATTCATAGTCATTCACTCACAGCATAACAGCTAAACTTAGGTATGATAAAAGGTTTTTCATAAATACCACTGATTTTACTTTTTTAGCAAGATCATTTTAAATATGTATGCAAATTTCACCTTCAATTGAAGTATTAAATTCAATACAGAAATAAAGCACCGAATTAGTAAGGAATCAAAATCCTTATCATATGTTAGTTGTTTAGTTGGCAGCCTTTAACAATCTCACTCCACACAAACTCTGTATTTCCCCATGCACAGAAACAAAATCAGAAGCACTTACACGGTATACATCAATGTCCTAATTAAAGGACTTGTTAGTAAATGAACACTCAATTTAAAGATAGACATGGAAGATGGGTAGTGTGTAATTTATTTATGTTCTCAGTGAAAGTGAGTGGTTACATTTTTGAGTGGATTTCAATTTACAGCAGAAAACCTATCTAATTCAGTATGTAATATTCACCATTTATGTAAACACTGCCAAATGTGGAAGAGGAAAAATAATTTTCTATGTTTTAAGGATATAAAATCTTACAATTTAAACTGTATGAATACTACAAAGAAAATAACATACTTCCGCCACTTATGAAGTAAGAGAAACAACTATAATAAGGGTAGAGAAATGGACATCTGTTCTCCATACTTCTTGTAACAATTTTAAGAGGCACAAATTATAATCTTTCCACAAAAAAGATATACATTGATTGGAGTGTGACACTCCAACATAATTGTGATCAAATAAAGAAAATAAATCGAATCTTCCTTGCGTTGAACACCAATTAATTTCACTATATCAACTATATTCAAGTATATATTCCTTATTATAACTTGGCAAATAATAACATATATATCTATATTTGAAACTTGTTATAGTTCAAACTGAATAAATACTTAAAAAATTAATAAAATGATTCTATTGTTTTTAATTGACCATCCCATTAGACCAAAAATTACAGAGAAAGACAAAGCACCAGACCAAAGTCAATATTTATATTGAAGAAGATTTCATTATAATGAAAAGGCTGAACATATTAAACCAAAATGAAAGAAGAGAGAATTGAATTGAGCTAAAAGCATCTCTCTTGGTGTTATATTTAATAATCAAACAATTAATCAAAAACAGCATCTGTGGAGTAACTGAAGCCTACTGCAGGCAGAACCATTTACCTATTACGTATAATAGCTTAAGCTTAATTCTGGCATGAGTTACAGATTCTGAAATAGCTCGGGGAACTCAGAAAACCCAATGAATGAACAGCAGTAAAAATTTCATTGGTAACTGAGACTTGAGCCAAGATCTTCCACTATCTAGTTAATAGACCAATAGAGCTATGTAGAGAGGGGATATAGCCAATAGAACTATCACTCACTCTCTTGATGCTGCCCTAAAAATAGGCTCTAAGAGGTAACTCAATTGGCTAGAGCACTGTTTTCCAAATTGTGGGAAAAGTATCTCAAGTGGAAGCTATTAGGTGGGACTTAAGCAAGTTGGCATAATACCATGATCCTGTTCATAGTGATGCCAATAAAAGATTACTGATTTCAGCTAATACACCACAATGTTTATATGATAGAAATGACAAAGAAAGAAAAGTAAAAAAAAAATTAAATTTTCAACCTAAACCACTGCATTCAATGAAGGAAGGAATTACATTAATAAAGACATTCAGTCAAATAAGAGCTCAACCAGAGGGGTTTTTTTGCCATATTTTGATAATAAAGGACATAAAAGAACTGGTGATTAAAAGTTCAAGGAAGTCAAAAAAAGATCCATTGACAGTCAGTTTTTTATCATCCTGAGATAGTTAGTCTTGAAATCAGAGGCTATACTCTAAACTATTTATTTTATGAAAAACCATGAAAAATTCACAATTGCAAAGCAGAAGCAACAACAGAGCAGCATATATCAGTCACTTAGCAGTTAATGTTATGCCACACCAATTTTAAATTTAAATACCAAGAAAACACACAACCCAAAAATCTCATCAAGAAAAGTATAACAATTTGACATTCTAAAGCAAGAATTTGCAGTATTGAGGAGAAATTATGATTACACAGAGGAACAAGAACTACTTTGGAAAAATATAAAAATACCATACATGTCATACTATGTGAATAGAAGTTTTAGATAACCAAGAACTATGTTTTCTGAGGAAAGGATAAATACTGTGAATGACTTACAGTTTCTTAAGCTTATGACAGTTTCTAAGCCTATGTTAGATCACTGTTAATTGAGAGACTTTATCAAATTCCAACAAATCCTAAAAATGAAAATTAAGATTACTATGCCAAAGGAATGTAAAATACAAAATCATGAGAAAGAAAATCATGGAATGTATTTATTTTGACTTGAAAAATAAATCTTCCTAAGACTCTTGAGTAATAAAATGTCCACCTTTCTCTCCACATAAATAAAAATACTAAGCAATCTGCAAAACTGAGCTTAAACAAAATCCAGCATCGACTTCAGAACCTTTGAATTATTCCACCATTTAAACCTTAACACTTCATAAAATTTTAAGTTCAGCATTTTAATGTATGCAAATAGCTTCCAGTTATTCACTATAAATTAGCTTCCTCATTTATGCAATTCTCTTCCAGGCTTAAATAACAGAGCATTGACTGGAACTGCTGGTGCATCCCTTCAGCAGTCTTGAAGTAGTCGTTTCTTTAGTGGGGATCTTGATAAAAGCTAGCATCATACAATGCCTCAAAGATCCTTACACAAATTCACAATAGCACATTATAAACAATATAATCATTACAAATTGGATAACTCATACAGGGGGTAAAGCTAGACATAAAATACTTTAATAAAAAGCTATAGATGCACTTTTCAATAAATTTGAGATTTAGTTTTGAAGGCTACTTACAAAGTCACTCACAGTCATTACAAAGGACACGATTTTGAGGAATACATAGGTCATGAAACAAGAAGTTCGTACTCATACCGAAGATCCACAGAATAAAAAGACCAAAAAAGATTTAAAACCATCACAAAAGATTGAATCAACAAATATTGTAAACTGAATAATTCTCCTAATGGAGAGACAGAGTTTCATAACAATATTGGACAATTCATAGTCATTCACTCATAGCATAACAGCTAAACTTAGGTATGATAAAAGGTTTTTCATAAATACCACTGATTTTACTTTTTTAGCAAGATCATTTTAAATATGTATGCAAATTTCACCTTCAATTGAAGTATTAAATTCAATACAGAAATAAAGCACCGAATTAGTAAGGAATCAAAATCCTTATCATATGTTAGTTGTTTAGTTGGCAGCCTTTAACAATCTCACTCCACACAAACTCTGTATTTCCCCATGCACAGAAACAAAATCAGAAGCACTTACACGGTATACATCAATGTCCTAATTAAAGGACTTGTTAGTAAATGAACACTCAATTTAAAGATAGACATGGAAGATGGGTAGTGTGTAATTTATTTATGTTCTCAGTGAAAGTGAGTGGTTACATTTTTGAGTGGATTTCAATTTACAGCAGAAAACCTATCTAATTCAGTATGTAATATTCACCATTTATGTAAACACTGCCAAATGTGGAAGAGGAAAAATAATTTTCTATGTTTTAAGGATATAAAATCTTACAATTTAAACTGTATGAATACTACAAAGAAAATAACATACTTCCGCCACTTATGAAGTAAGAGAAACAACTATAATAAGGGTAGAGAAATGGACATCTGTTCTCCATACTTCTTGTAACAATTTTAAGAGGCACAAATTATAATCTTTCCACAAAAAAGATATACATTGATTGGAGTGTGACACTCCAACATAATTGTGATCAAATAAAGAAAATAAATCGAATCTTCCTTGCGTTGAACACCAATTAATTTCACTATATCAACTATATTCAAGTATATATTCCTTATTATAACTTGGCAAATAATAACATATATATCTATATTTGAAACTTGTTATAGTTCAAACTGAATAAATACTTAAAAAATTAATAAAATGATTCTATTGTTTTTAATTGACCATCCCATTAGACCAAAAATTACAGAGAAAGACAAAGCACCAGACCAAAGTCAATATTTATATTGAAGAAGATTTCATTATAATGAAAAGGCTGAACATATTAAACCAAAATGAAAGAAGAGAGAATTGAATTGAGCTAAAAGCATCTCTCTTGGTGTTATATTTAATAATCAAACAATTAATCAAAAACAGCATCTGTGGAGTAACTGAAGCCTACTGCAGGCAGAACCATTTACCTATTACGTATAATAGCTTAAGCTTAATTCTGGCATGAGTTACAGATTCTGAAATAGCTCGGGGAACTCAGAAAACCCAATGAATGAACAGCAGTAAAAATTTCATTGGTAACTGAGACTTGAGCCAAGATCTTCCACTATCTAGTTAATAGACCAATAGAGCTATGTAGAGAGGGGATATAGCCAATAGAACTATCACTCACTCTCTTGATGCTGCCCTAAAAATAGGCTCTAAGAGGTAACTCAATTGGCTAGAGCACTGTTTTCCAAATTGTGGGAAAAGTATCTCAAGTGGAAGCTATTAGGTGGGACTTAAGCAAGTTGGCGTTATTACATTTCATTTGTCTTAGCAATCAATTTTATATCAATTAATATTTATATTGAAAACAGATCTGAGAATTTTGCAATTATTCAGTTAATTCAGCAAATGCTGAAACTAACTAAATATCCATAAATATTAAATTACGACAAAAATTTGACAAACAATTTGTTCATCCCTTGGTAGGACTTGGCTGTTAGAGGAGACAAAGTGGGACTTTAGACCATAAAGGTTGGGAAATGTTCAGAAAGTCAAAGATCTGGGTTTGAATCCCAATTAGATGAAATGCTTTTTATTGCTGTTGATGCCTTGGAAATCTAGCTTACATAACTTATAAAATGGTTTCTAAAAATGTGGTTTTAATGGAAAAGCAGATATATTTCAAAGTAGAGATTCAATTTTAATAAATCTCACTGCTGGATAAATATAGTAAAAGTTACAACTGAAAGAAACAAAGTATGAATAGAGAAATCTCATGATTTAATAAAAACTGGAGATAAGTAAATGGACAAACATTGTCAAAAGGTGAAATTATCGTACATCCATGGGTGAATTATACTATCAGATGTATGATTATTTCCTGGAATGCTGGAAAAGGGTCTAAAAGCCCAACAGAATGAGGAAAAATTCTAAAGTTTAAAAAGAAGAACCCGAGACTCAAAGATATCAGTCACACTGCAGTAAGGGACCTTATGTTACATGTGCATACCCAGCACTCACAGTTTCAAACTTCCAAATTTAAAATATTCAGTTATATAATTCAGGAAAAAATGTATACTTGAGATAACATTTTACTAATCACTTATACAGATTAAAATAATTTAAGATAGGTCAAAATTGTTAAATATTTATGACATAAAAACTATTAAATTCATCCAAGATATAAAATTTACCATCACTCATTTAAATTAATTAAATGAATGCCACTAACAAAGTCAAATTAGCCTCTCAAAAGAATTTCAAAACACAACGTATGTGCATGAATGTTCCCTTCCCTTTTTAAAGTTTAATATTTAATGCATAAATAATCAACAAAGACAAATAGCAAACCAAAAACTTTGAAAATGTCTTCAAATACCGAAAATACCAGTTTCACAAATAACATATATTTGCATTATAAAATTACATATAAAATTTTCATTTAGGCTCTAATGTAATTAAACTTCCCACTATTTTAAGATGACAATATGTTTACATATTTTACTCAGAATTATTAATGACATATTTTTAATCATCTGTAGCAATTTATAGCTAAAACAGAAACAACAAGTGATTTCAAAGACCTCAAAAATTGAAAGGCTACAATTTGTCTGAATAGAGAGAAAGTGAGCCTGGTTGAAGGCACCCAATCAAAAGCAGTGATATAGTAATACATCTCCAGTCAAACAATCAATCATTGCAAAATAACCCTGATAAATTTGTTGCATACCAAAATATCAAACAAATACAAATTTTATTAGGATAACTGAGTACTTTTCAATCGAAACATTATCTGGAGCATAAAAAGAATTATAAATATTTTTATTATGATTAAATATATCATAAATGGATGTATAAACTCACTTCCTTTTTTGAGCTATTGAATCTTGAAACATAATTAAACTACTTGCTAAACTGAGAAAAACAAGAATAATGAAATCTCAGTGAAAAACAAAAAATTAAGAAATATATTTTGCACAAAATGAACAAGGAAGTTTTATTTCCCCTATCCTTGTTTCAATTATTTTTAATAGTTATCAAAATCAAACATCAGCTTGAGGTAAATCACACCCTTTAATTCAATAAGAGCAAATAAAAAACAGCTTGCTCACATAGAATTAAAAAAGAACTTACAAAATCAAATGCCAATTTTAATCCAATTAAAACCCCATCTTCTGCAATTTCTACCATTGACATTTTAAAGAGTAATTTATGACCAAGCTTAGCCAAATTTTGTTTCAAATTTCAGAATCAGGTTAAGATGGTTTTAGGGAAAAAAAATTCCTAATAAAATGGAGAATTCTAATTTAAGATTGGCAATGTAATCATTATGAATCTAGATTTGTCAAAATCACTAAATTATTTTTCTGTATAAAATATATTTTTAGACTTACAAAATATATCAGAATCTTTATTGCAACTTTAAGCCAATCTGACAATATTTTATGGACTACAAATATACTACCTGAACTTACCTAGTCTTTCAAGTCGTTCTCTTTCAAGCTGACCTAATGCAGATTGAGCAGGAGCACCAGGTGGTGGGTACAGAGCAAATTGATGTGGAGGTGGAGGACCACCAGGCCCAAGAGCATACCTGTTCCAAAACAATAGTAGACCAATAAAATATGGCAAATAAAGATTCTAAAGCACCAAGAGCAGATACAGATAATGAGTATTTTATCCAATGGAAATAAGTCTTTGTAGCATGTACCCTGAAATACTCTAAATGTAGCATTAATTCGCAACTAAGGTTATGTGTACTGCAAGATTATGGTTTGATAAAGCATAATAAAAGCTAGGTATAGAATCATAGAAAAATTCAAATGAAAAATCTTGGATAAATTTTTTAATTTATAAAAAATTAAAAAAATATCTAGATCATTTTTCTATTCAACAAATTAAAGTCACAAAGTGTTTTATCCAAGCAATCATGGCACAGCTTTGTAATCCAACTGCCCATCATATTTTTCTTTCCACCCAAAGATGAATAAACTTCAAAAACAAGGAAATTAAGATAATAACTAAGAAAATGTTTGTATATTAATTTTTGCACACCATTAAGACAATGCAGTTTATTTTAATTAAACATATAATACTTCAGAATGATCATCTAGCATATCCAAAACAGTATTGAGAATGCAATAGGCAATAATTTTCCAAGGAATAACAAGGCTGCCTCAGTGAGGACCTCAGGCGGCAGTTCGTGCCACTAAATGTGGAGGCTGTCGTCATGCTCACAAAAGCATTCCCTAAACAGTGTGGAATAGACATGGCATGGTAGTTCAGTAGTTAGAGTACCTGCCTGGAGAGTGGGAGATCTGGGTTCGAGTCCCAATCATGTCGCCATTTTTCAAACCTTTTATTCCTAGGGATTTAGCTGCACAACTTCAATGTTCAAAATTTAACACCTTAACCTCAATCCTGGCAATAATTTTGTCAGATATTACAAAAAGACTTGGAAAGTCCAAAATGAAGAACTCCACAGAACTCACCTCCTATGCAATTCCAGCCAGTGAGGATCTAATGGATTGGGCATGCGTGGCTGTGAGCCAGCTGCAGCTGCAGCAGCTGCTGCTGCGGCCGCAGCGGCTGCTGCATTTTTCATTAACTCTTCCTTGAGCCTCTCATTCATGATCTCTCTTTCTCTGAGCTCTCTTATTTCACGCTCTCTCTTCTCACGCTCTAAATGCTCTAGTTCAAGCCTAAATAAGAAATAATTTTGTAGACAATGTAAAAATACAAGCTGAAAAATTAGCAAATAAATAATTTCCTATCAATAAAAATATATTCATCATTTAACAAAGTATACTTTGTCCTGAAAATAGGAGGTAGATAGGGTATAGATATAGATATTAACTTGTTCGCTATGCTAATTGATCTTATTATTGAGAAAATATTTTGCTTGAAAAACTGCAGGAGGCTAGACTTTTCAAACATTATTAATGTTAATTAGATGACAACTATAAAATACCTTCCATGACTTAATCAAAAGAAAGAAAAGTATTTCAACATGAAATTATCCACTAACCTTTCTCTTGAACCAGGTCCATACATGCTATTCAATTGATAATGGAGCATGGGATCAATGCATTGAGCAGGAAGGCCAAGGGCACCAGATCTTGACAAACCACCAGGGGAAAATCCTGCATGAGGTCGAGCATATTCACTGGAAAACAGAATAAGCAATCATTAAGTGATCACATTTTGGTTATATAACATTAGAGCTCTCCTCTGAACAATGCATCACAGGTTAATGTTCACGTTCATGTTAATTTTATTCACCGTTTTCAATGGATACCTACCACAAAGTCTCGCCGGAATCAATTGATATTAGGTTAATGTTAATCAAAACTGAAATTGAAAAATTGTGCAAATGGTGTATGTAACTTGTAGGGCTAAAAAAATTTTAATTTTGTTAAATCAAATTATCCCAAAATATATCCCATCAAAATGATGTGAGAATTTCTTTATGAGGTCCTATCAATAAAGATTTAAATGATTATTGGGATCTCTTTTTAACCCTTTAGCTGCGGGACCCTCAGATTTTTCTACATCTGTGTGCAGGAGAAAAGTAACAGGAGTACTGGAGGCGCAGGCATATCCTAGCAGGTAATTTTCCCTTATAATCCGGGTCGACCTTTTCCCTAAGGGTGCGGTCAGTGGTTATTGTTTAGAAAATATGGTTGGTATCATGTATAATATATTTAATAAGAAAGTTTTTTAAATAAGCAGTCCGAATTTACTTTCCTTGCACTTCGCTGATCATTTTGTTACCAAACACTACGCAGATATCTTGATTTTTATCAATTATTACTAATTTCCTAAATCCGCTATTCAGAAATCGAAGATTTGGGTTTCCCCCAAGGTGCGAAATTGGATTTTCCCAATCTAGAACAATACAGAAGAGTGAGCCTTTGGGTGTCTCATTGAGAGGTAGGGCCATAAAATTAAGAAAGGACAAGAACGGGGAAGAAAGAGTAGGTCAAACGTAGAAATACGTTTTTCCCGCAGTCCTCTTAGAAGAACGTAGAAGTACGTTTCCCGCAGCTGAAGGGTTAAAACAGCCTGTTTGTACTCAGCAGAGTGTGAAGTTGAAGCATCATTGAGAATGTGAGATAAAGTAATCTATTGTTGTTTAAGGTTCAATAGATACATTGTGGAGATCATTTTATAAATATGAATAGTTACATTATATAACAATACAATGATCACCCATTGCCAGGGCATCGAACCAAAACCAAACTAAAAAAGCATTATTTTTGCACAAACACAATCCAAGTTCTAACAGAAAAAATTGAAATCCCCGAACTCAAACCAAAACTGTTATTTAATCTTAAACAGTACCCAAGAATGCTTAACATGAATATAAACAACTTGCAACAAACTATTACTACTTTGTACTCTAAAATTTAGTATAAAGTAAATGAAAAAAAACTTTCAGGTGGACACAATATTGCAATGGTCGGAGAAGAGAAAAGCAGTCTGAATTTGGTTGATGACGAAAGAAAGAGTAAGAAGAGAGCTGAAGTAATATTTGGTCTTCTTGTTGAACCAGAGTGAAAACCAGAATGTAAAATATTACAATTCGATGCCCTACTCATAACTGCAAAATTAAAAAATCGATTATTATCTTCAATCTACAACAAGTAAGCATAAACAAGTTACCTCAACTGACGCAATGCAGGAGTATCAGGATATGCTGGACGAGGAGCAAATCTGTCGTAAGGGGAGGTGACAGTTTCAATTGGTCCACCACCAACACTGCCACCGCCACTACTTCCCCCTCCACCACCTCTGGAAGGAGCTTTGGGAGTATCTGGTTTGTCTGGAGTCACAGCTTTCCTCTGTTAACAATGCCATTAAAACTTCAGCAAAACCAGTAACAATAATTATAATAATTAAATAATAAATAGAATAAAAATATTTAAAAAGCAATTTATTAGGATACTAATATTTTTGCTCCGATTATAACTTACATGCACCCAAAAAACCTTGCCATAAATTCAGATTTCTTCCTCTTTGGGGCAAAAGAAAGTTAGAATCTGTATATATTGGAACAGGGTAATGAATGTCCTATATTTTAAAGGTGAATATGCAACAAGGATAACAAAACTGACATCACCAAGTATATGTAAAATACAATTAGTGAATGTCATCAGAACACACTCAAGAATAACTTATATTGAGATGACCACATTTGAAAAATCTAACAAACTTCAATTTAAGTTATACATTTTATAAAGTATATCAGCAAATACTATGAGAATAAGATCTTAGCTTTAATCAGGTCTCATTTCAAATATTCGTTTCCTTTTGATATAGGTAAAAGAAAACAAATTTAATAAAAAAAATTAATGGATGGGTCGCTAAACGTTTACATCCTCAGAAACAGCTAGTAACATAGAGGCAACTTATGCTAAACTTACTGCTTGTGCAGCCACAGCTTGTGCGGCAGCTGAATGTGCAACCTGTGCTGCAGCCTGCGCTTGAGCCTGAGCAGCCCTTTCCCGCTCCTCTCTCTCACGCTCAACTTGTTTCCGTAAACGCTCCTCTCTCTTACGTGCCAACTTTGAATCTGGTACTGGTTTAAAAGTCAAGTCAGTGCGAGTACAAGAATTGAAATCCCCTCGATTCCAATGTCGCAGAAATCTATAAAAAATTGGAGATGAAATATTAAACTCCTTCTTTAAAGAAAAAGTTAAGGTATTAGAAACTGTCAAACAATGGTATCTTCCTTAATCTCCATCAAGCAGTAGCTTGAACTCTTATTTGTAATGGCAGTTGAAGATTTTTGAAGCCAACTTTATACAAGCTAATCTAAAGCAATTGTATGAAGAGCAACTAAAAACATTCCAGTTGATAATATCTCAATGTATACTACAAAATCATTATTAAGAATTCTTGAATGAAAACAAAAATCATGCTGTTCTAGCTAAGATTCATGTGTGCTTGAGGAATCAGCAGGAGAAGGCATCCCACAGGTGAGAATTAGCTTAGATTCCTTTTTTTATTCTTATTTGAAAAGATTGTTTCTTTCATTTGGAATAATTAACTAATTTCACTTTGGATCAAATAGTTAAGTAAACACATCAATTGATTGATATCAATTAAACAGGACTTACATGGCACTTTGACTTCTGTGACATTCAGTATCTTCAATCTTGGGCTCTGGGCTAGGTCCACGAGCTACATGTGTAGGACTTGGCATTTCCTCTTCCTCCCCACCCATGCTTATTGAAGCAGATGACTGAGAAATCTGAGAAGATGGAGACTGACCAACCATTTCTGGAGCTTCTGACTTGACTTCTTCATGATGAAGAGGTGGGAGGCCAGGATGACGAAGGGAGTGATGATGATGATGCCCATGTGAAGGATGCATTTGCTGCTGCGGTGACACTTGAGGATGTGGATGCTGAAGATGTGGATGGTGAGGATGGATTGATTGTGGAGCACCTGGCATGCCTGGGTGTTGCTGATGGTGATGGTGAGGAGAATGGTGATGGTGATGGTGAGGATGATGATGTGATGGAGGGGTAGGCTGGGACGATGGAGAGGGCTGATGATGCTGGTGATGCGGATGTTGGTGTGGATGAATGGGGTGATGAGGGGAGGCTGGAGAAGAAGCTGATGATGTGGCCGGCAGTGGCTGGGATGCTCCATGTGGTAGTGATCTTAAAGCATCCAAAGAAGATGAAGATGAAGGGGGTGGTGGATGTGTTGTGCTGCTACTTCCCAAGCCAGGGAGAGGCGCTGGCTGCTGCACAGAAGGAGATGATGGAGGGGGTTTGTGATGGTTGCGGCTACTAGCCTGAACAGCAGGGGACAATCTATCAGATCCTTGATGAGAAGAGTGAGATGGTGAAGATGCCACTGTGACTGGCACAGAGTTTGTTGAGGAATGACAAGATGGGCTTGACACGCGAGATTTAGAACTTTTGTGATGATGACTGCTAGAAGAGGATGCCGAAGAGGTGACTGAGGTTGATGATGTGGATATGAAGGGACCTTGTGAAGAAGAATGATGAGGGTGATGGTGGTGTGGATGGTGATGTGAGTGATGGTGACTGGGAGAGCTTTGTGGTTGAGGATGTGGACTGTGGTGGTGATGGTGGTGTGGACTGGGATGATGATGATGATGGTGTGAGGGGTGGTGGGGAGAGGCATCGTCCATGGGAATACCTTCCCTTGATGACCCTCTCTGATGAGGGGATGGTCCTGATTCTGTGGGCGAAGTTGCCACTGATGATGGTGGAGGAGGAATCTGAGGGTGAGGAGGGGGTGGTGGAACAGGTTGCATACGAGGAGGAAATGGATAGTGAAAAGGATAAGAATATCCATATGGTGGATACGAATGGGCTGCTGCAGCTGCTGCGGCTGCCGAGTATGATGCAGCAGCATAAGTTAAAGAGTGTGATGTTTGTAAGGCATGCGCACCAGTTGAAGCAGCAACAAATGATGCATATGATACAGGTGGTGCAGGAGGGGGGAGTCCAAGAGGAGGTGGTATAGGCCCCCCAGTGACTGGAGATGAATGCCCTGATGGGCGTGATCCAGGTCGAGATCCTGGTCGAGGAGGCAAGCCAGAAGGTGAAGGACCTGTATTACAAGGTGATGGAGGTGGTTGGGCTGCAACACTAGATGGAGCAACAAGAGGAGAAGTCCTATGGGGTGAAGGCACCCCTCTCAACTGCTCAACAGCTCTGGGACTCTTGGGAGCTCCATATTCAGGTTCTCTCTTGATATTTTCTGGTATAGGACCTAAGTATGGTGAAGGATGGGGAATGGAACTAGGTGGCTGATCTAAAGTACTTCCAGGTATGGATGGAACCAAAATTGAAGAACTGCTCCCACTACTTGGGGGAATTTGAGTTAGTTGAGGTGGAGGATATCCAGGAACCTTAACTTCTTTGAGGGATTGCAATGGATCTGGGATATCTGGGGGACCAATAATTTCTTGTTTAATCTTCAAATTCTGTGGTTCTGACTGTATACCTGAAGGAGGAAGGCTAGGAACTGATCCTGAAGACATATTTGGTGGTAAAAAGGGAGGAGGACCATGAATATACCCATAACCTGCCACAGAACCAACTGGTGGAGCTTGAGGTACAGTTATGGCTCCATGAGGAGGAAATGATGGTTTCACATCTCTGTCATCTCCAGGAGGCCTTCCATTTTCACTTGTTGAAGGTGCCCTTGCACTACTTATTGAACCAATCGGCACTGGTGCAATAGCAGGAGCTCGTTCAAGCTGAGGTAATACCATGTTAACATCTGAGTCTACAGGAGGTTCTACTTTAATGGAGGACTGCAACATCAGTGATGATGGATGCACATTCATACCCATGCCACACTTTCCATGGTCCACATCCACATGTTCTTCCACAGGCTCCTCAGTGTCCTCTCTCCCACCCATCTCTTTAGCAACAGTTTCCATTCCCTTCTTCTCCTCCTTCACCAAAACCTCCACTTGTCCACTGAGTTCTGCTGAAACTGGTATCAGCCCAGTGTTCTCTTCCTTGAGTCCATCAATAGATTCTTCTTTCACTTGAATTTTCTCCTTTGCTAAAGGTTCAGAAGTCTCTTTATTAAGTTCCTCAGGCTCCAGCATTGGAGGGGGAAGAGGAGGTGGTGGTGGTGGAGGAGGCTGATGATTAGGAGGAGGAAATACTGGTACAGTAATTGGTGGGATGTGAGGCACCTGCACAGTTGGTAAGGGAGAAGTAGAACGTGAACTGACTGCTTCTCCTTCAACTTCACCTTCTTCATCAACTGAACCACTATCTGAAGTACCACTCTCTGCTGGACTCTGAAATATAGCAAAAACATGGTTATTTTCTTCATTTTCACCTTATTATTACCTTTCTCTTCATTTTTTAATATGATAGTAAGTTTTTTAGAGTCATTCATAGCTAATAACTATCTAAGCAGCTTAGATCATTAATAAGCGAATCAAATGCTCACTAACACGAGTAGATTAAACAAAACTAAGAACTTTTATCTGAAACCTGATCTGGCCAAATGAAAGATAACTTTTGAGAATATACTTCAAAACCTGAGGTCACTTTGCACCTCACCTATGGGCAAACCCATTCCTACCAGGAACCAAACCAGGTAAGGTGAAAATGTTATCCACATTGTTACCTTAAGTCCCCAAAAGAGAAATCAAATGCACGTAATTTTTCAACCTAATCCTCTCTTTTATTCATGAACTTTCCCAAACAAATATGCCACTTAACCATTCTGTTACCAAAAAAAATTCAGGCCATATCACAACAAACAAATGTCTCTATCCCTCCTCATTACTTTTCGAATAGATGCCCCCAACACCTTCGATGAAAGGCATGTGATAATCAGATAAGTTAGAATCTTAAATTTTTCAACTATGTCGAATAGATTAACTCTTTCAATACTGGCTGTCACCACATGGAGGTGGACGTAAATGCATGACCAATGCCAAACATTGCCTTCCGCATCAATCTCAAGCTATTGAGAATATGACTTTAACAGATCAGCATCAGCACTTTCCTACTTTGAAGTGGCACGCCTCGAGAAAAATATTTATTAGGCTGCCATGTCTATTTGTAAACTTTGTAAATTTGTAATTTTTCACAGATTTTGCCAGCAGTGAAAGGGTCAACATTAATTTTTCACTATTCAATTCAGCTGTATAGGATTATGAGCCTTAGTTCCTATGCAACTCTATTTGTCTGATGAGGCATGCTCATCTATTTGCAAGTTTAACTTAAGGAAGAAGTTGTCAGGATTGGGCAGTGATGCCAGGGTATCACTCCTGCATCTCGTCAAGTGGATGATGAAGTAGGGGGAAAGGGAGAGAGCATGAGGGGAAAGAGAACAGATATTAAGTAAGAGGTTGGCTGGGACAAGAAAATATTACAATATTACTAACAAGTTCATAATATTATGATATTTATAAATATTTTCAAGACTCAATAGTAAAGAAAAGGAAACTTATCCATGGCTTGACTTCAGGGACAGTAAAGTTCAGAGTAAAGTAAGTACAAGTAAATGCAATGAGGGACTTTTGACCTCTCCAAGTTAAAGATGATCAATTGTATGACAAGTATCATTTTATGTATCAAAGTACACTCGCAGCTTCTCAGAAAAAAATTGTGGATCATTAACTATTAATAGCTCAAACTCCTGCTATATGTGTTGAAAATGTAGCTAGCATATATGCTCTTGCAAAATTGTGTGATGTTTTGCACCTAAAGGAAACTTGTTCAATTTCTCATATTGCACATTATTTAGCTCAGAATGGCAGGCCATACTCTGATTACTTTGGATTACTGGAACAACAAAAGCAAAATTACATTGAAATGGGACTGTATTCTCATACTAGTGCTACAGAGATGATTAATCACACAGCCACTACTATGAAAAACAAAATTTGCCCCAGCAAAGCATTCAGACCAATAGCAGAATTTCTGTTATCACTGATTTATCAACAAGTCTGAGCAATAAAATAACATTGATAGTTCATTTGAATGTGAAAGTGATAAGGAAGGGGATCCCCAATTTATGTCCTTAGATGGAATTGAACTACCTGATCAGAAAGCAGCAACTATTGCTAAGCATCTGATGAGCTGTCTCAATCACCATTGGTTATTGAGACAGTATAAAGAGAAATTGATACGAGAAGGTTGTGCTTTGTAGAATGCCATGACGACTGGTATAAAGAAAAACCTGGCACAAGAACTTAAGTAGTTCAAAAGCTGAGCTGTTTACAGGTAATTCCTAACAGTATTGTTGAGTGTGATAGAGCTCATAAATGCTTTAAATAAAAAATTCCATGGACTCTTACTAAATCGCCTACTGCAACCCACCTCTAACCTATGGTTAACTCTAATCAGCTTCTTCTAACCTGTGATTATGACAGAGCAGATCCACAAAAAGAACAATTTTGAATAATAACAACATGCTCAAGAAATAATAACATAAATTTACAATAAAATGGACAATTTAATTTATAAGTTTGTCAATTTTATTGTGGTTTCAACACAAATTATGGAATTCCACCTAATACCATTTATTAAGTTTGATTTTATGCTCGAGCAATCAGAATTTGTTAAATTACACGGACCTCTACTAGTTCAACAGAATCATCAACCATGAGCCATATTATGGCTGCAATACCATAAATCGGCATGTGGCATCAGGACAAGAATTGCGTTAGGGCCCCAAAAACAATTCACACCTAACCTTTAGTGGAAACTACGGTGAAACTTATCATTGGTGATATTTGGTAAGCTCTAAGAAGTTTTCACATCTTCAATTGATAAACAGATGATTATTGTTTTCTTTATCTGATTTACTTAATTTTTTATGATAATAAGTGAGGCCAAACACAAAATAACAATAAATTCTTAACTGAGTAATATATCTAGTTACAAGTAAGAAATGACAGGGTTTTATCAGACCCACCAAAGCTCTGGCACCTATGAAATTGGCAATGAACACCTGGTAGTAGGTAGAATTGTAAGCAGAAAATCAATTGACAATTTTCTTATGTACCCTCTTAAATACACTCTCTATCAGAATGTTGCCATGCTGGCCCATGGCCATCATTTATAACTATCTATTATCCATTATTTTGCCACACCAGGACAAATAATGCACAACACAATTGATGAATGAACCACTTTCTAAAGCTATGTTATTAAATGTTGTAGCTAAGTTATATTGTTGTAAAATTTAAATCTTATTTTACCTCTGCTCTTTGCCTCTTGAAAAGAGAATCCTTATCTTCCTCAGCATCAGCTTCAGCCTGACTATTTCTGCTCCTTTTACGGTTTTTACCATTTCCCTCCTTTGACTAAAAACAAAAATGATGCAACAGTTGTAGATATTCAACTGAAATATTCCTTATTACAAACATCATTAAAAGTATCACATAATGTTGCATCCTTACTGTATGTTGGGTCAAACTCAACAATTTTAAATGAGGAATACTTTTAGTAAAATTAAAATAAGAGAAGTGATAATGACACACAGAAAGTAATAGGTGAGCAAGCAATTATTATGCACTACATAAATTTCAGAAATCAATACAAATAGAAGAATAAAAATTACTTTTTTCTTGCTCTTTTCACTGGGAGAAGACGAATTGCTTGAGGCCCCAGGTGATTTCTTGTCTGCTTCGCCATCTGGAGTTTCTGATCCAGTGCCCCTCTTCACAGCAACCACTGGAACACCAGCTGGAGGGGCTCCAGCAGAATTTGCACCTCCAACTATATTGGTTGGACCACCACCCACTGGGACTGTACCAGGGCGGTGATGGTGATGACCCTTTGAGTTCTAAATTTGGATTTAGAATTACATTATTACCAAAATTAGCTCAACTTCTAGATGAATGCAATCTATGTCTGTAACAATACTCAAAAAATTTGCTAAAATTAAATTTTTGTGAATTAAATTACAAAACCTTTTTAAGTTTTCGACTAGAAAGTATTGCCAAATGCAATTTCATAATTTGTAAAAGAAATACATTAAAAATACTTGCATCATCATTTCTAAGGATAATTCTAAGGATAGCTGATAATTTACAAAAATAATTTCCTTCATAGGTTTTAACTTCCAATTTAACAGAAAGAAAAGAAACATGAAACCTTACGACTCATCAGTTTTTAGACTATGAGATTGAAGGTTAAACAGATGTAAAAAATAGCAACATGACTGGAACTCAAACCCAGGTCTCTCAATTGTGTATACTAACCACTAAACTACCATGCTACCTCTCTTACACACTGCCAAGAGTGGTAGCTTTGGTTGGTGCCACTACGTGGAGCACCACTTACCTTGCTCACAAATTTATTCCCGTAACAGTGTGTAAGAGACACAGCACATTAGTTTAGAGGTTAGAATACCTACCCTGAAAGTGGGAGATCAGGGTTTGAGTCTCAGTCATGTTACTATTTTTCACAACTGTTTTTTCTTGGGTTTTAAGACGAACACCTCAATGAGCAAAGTCTAAGACTTTTCTGTTCCATTCGACGTTATTGAAATCAATTTCTCTCCTAAAGAATCTGAGTTAAGAATGTTACAATTAACACAGTTACCAGTGATATATACAACAAAATAGATTCAAAAGAAATTCTACATCTAAACAAATAGAATGAGGTTTCTTTTCATAATAGTAACAAATAATAATCAACTCTACAATGAGAACTTTTGCTTTTGAACGAGAAAAACACAAACATAACCAAGGCTTTCAGTAAAACAACCTGCTAAATCTAGTTAGCAAGTTAATATATCAATGAACTGATAATGTTCCTTCCCTACAAAATGTAGATCATATTAAAGTTTCCCCAAGGGTTGTTCAATTTTTTTCATGGAGAAAAAATTACAAATTCATAAGTCACCGTTTCCTACATTTCTTTTTAATATGTAATAGGTGTATTAGTAATATTTATGCTGCTTGTCAAAATCTTCAAAGGTTGTACAAACATTATTATCTAAAATGGTAAAGTATGACACTAAAACCCATAAAATCATCAAAGTAAAAAGTCACCACACCATGCAGCATATGATGGCATTTACTGCAAACATACCATCTCTTTTGCTCTTGTTCTAGTCCTCATTCGTCCACCAGCATTAGTAGAACCTCCATCTTCCATCTGTACCGGGCGGAACATGTAAGGAGAATCAGAATTTCGGGATTCAGCAGGAGCGTTACTACTCCTTCCAGGTATGATTCCGGAGGGAGGAGTGGAAAGTGGATTTGCACCACTCACGTTATTCCCAGATGCACTATTCACTGAATTGCCACTTGAGTTCAATCCAACACCTTGAACTGGAGGAGTGTTTGCATTTGTGGCCATTGGAATATTATTCACTGGCAACGGAGAAGGTTGGGAGTTAGTGTTTGTGGCACTTGCAATACCACTGCTCACCACACCATTAGCAGTATTATTAGGATTTGCAGGAGTAGGAAGCTGTCCGTGCTTCTTGCTATGGTTATGGCAGTCAGAACAAAGTAAGGTTCGTTCCTTACCAACGTGCTGCCACTCACGAGAATCTGTAAAAAATTAGTATTTATGAATGAACTGATATTTACTAAATTTAAATGAATAATAATGCTGTAAATATATTTTTCCTGAATTATGATTCCCAAAGAAATCAATAGTTTGTTTCAAAAATATACTTCATTGTCCTATAACTAAATAAAATGACCAACAGGAGACTCCACAAACTTTGTAACAGACAATTCCTTGAAAAATAAAAAATAAAATGCATTCATGGCTCTGAATACAATAAAACCTACATGTGACTCAATATTATTACTAGAAACTATAAGATAGGGATTATAAGAAGAAAAGGAAAGAGAACATAAAGAAATTTCCAAATTTTTTAAATGATAATTTTAAGGTTTGTAAAGGAGCATTAAGAACAACCCAGGAGCATTGAATCACATCTAAATTAAAGGGATGTGACATAAACAGAGCTATTGATGATATAGGTAGCTATGGTAACTTACTCGTAGTGAAACAATTCTGACAGCGATAACCAGCTTGATCTCTGGAGTCTGAATCGTCTTCAGAATTATCGTCCTCACTCACAGAGCTGGTTGCTTCTCCTACAGCAATACACATAATTTTATTATTATCTTGGATATGCATATCTAAATAGAAATGAACAACCAAACATGAAAACATGAATGAAATATACATAATCTATGCAATACATTCCATCAAAATCAAAAGTTTGCTTGAATACTACAATTTCTATTTGTGATAACTGAGAAATACAAATCATCAAGACTTGACTATCTACTTTAAGAATTTAATTAAAGGATGCTACTCACCATGCTCTTTTGAGTTCGGTCTAGAAGAGCCCACAGCTATAAAGATAAGATAATTCAACTTTAAAACAAGTCCTCAAAAAGAAATTCAACTTGAAATTACTTCAAATTGCCAACAAAATAGATGTTTTATTTTACAATTATTTTTCATAAACTTTAAATGTAGCAGATGACTGATAAAAAATGTAATATCACTGAATTATCTGTAATCAGATGCTATTTCTTCAAAGTGGCATCTTACTTTTCTACAACCCATGAGGGCCATTCAATAAATCCTTAGAAAATCCAAGAGATGGCACTCAGAGTATCCTAAATGGTTTTTTTCAGTAAGCATCATTGCTTACAAGATAGCTGTTAAAGTTTCAGTTATAACCATCACATGGTTTCATTAAATATTGTCGATTGAAGCAAAAACTTTTGTATATTTAGAAAAATGGAAAAAAGTAAGTTTCGAGTGGTGATTAAACACTTATATTTAAAGACTTAACACCAAAAGAGATCAAAGCTGAGTTGGAAGAAGTTCATGGCATATCTGCATCTCTGTTTACATTTGAGTAAATGAGTTTAAAATGGCCATACATCCACAAAAGATGAACATTGTTTGGGAGGTCCACTGAGTGTAAAAAAATCTCGACAAGATGGGTGCTGCATTTGCTCTCAGAGGAGAATAGATGCAATCATGAGGTTGAATCTGAGGCTATTTGGCACTTTTCCGCCACAATTCTGGCAAGTTTCTGCATTGATACATAACTGTGGACAACACATGGATGTACTACTACACTCCAGAGACAAAGGAACAGTCAAAACAGAGGTTTTCTGAATGCGAAAGGGCTCCAAAGAAGGCGAAGACAGTGAAATCTGCTGGCAATGTGATGGCCATGGTTTTTTTGGATACAAGTGGAATCATCTACATCAGTTAATTGGAAAAAGGTCAAATGACAACTGGAGAGTATTATGTCTCACTATTGCACCAGTTGAGCCATGAAATCAAGAAGCAAACGTCATAATGTGAAAAAGATCCTCGTCCATCAAGACAATGCAGGGGTGCACACCTGCACAGTTTCAATGTCCAAAATTATGGAATTAAAGTTTGAATTATTACATATCCACCATATTCACCGGATTTGGCCCCCAGTGACTTTTTTTTCATTTCCAAACTTGACAAATGGCTCAGCGGACAACGGTTCACATTAAACGAGAAGGTCATCACCTAAACAGATGCCTCTTTTGAGGACCTTTTGAAATCCTAACTTATGGACAGCTTAAAAAAGTTGGAGAATTACTTGGAAAAGTAAAAAGAATTAAAAGAAGATTTTGAAATTTTTTTTTTTAATCTACACAAAATTTCTGTTTCTATCTTTTCTAAGGACTTACTGAATTACCACCCTACAACTTAATTCCACGAATCATCCAGACAAGACACACTATAATCATTAGCTTATATCCTACAAATCCTTAAAATAATTTTAATTTCTTCAATCAAAATTCATGTATAACTTCCTTCAGTCTAAGAGACATTAACAGATACCCAATAAAGACTCCATGTCTGGAATTAGAATCTTATAGTGATATTCCTGTATATGTTTTATACAAAAATGATTACTATACAACTAGGTAACCTTTGCTTACATGCATCTCAGTATGATACATGGACCTTACCACAAAAAGAATAGCGAAAAGCATTCAACTATTCCATCCACTAATATTAACAAACTACTTTTCCAGGGAGTGATTAGGTTAAACTTACATGAGTCCTCTTTGGGAGTCCTAGTGTTCCTTGTATTACGTATACGACGTAAAGAACCCTGGCGTCTGTTACGTCTGTGAGGTCTATTATTATTAGCACCTGGTGTTTTTTTCCACAAATAATAAAATTCCACTAGCTCCGGCTGCAAGACACAAAAACAATATAAAGATACAATACTTCAATTATTTCATTAGCAAACCTACGTGAACATAGAAAGATCTCATTATTTCCCAAAGAACTTCAGCAAAAATTAGTATCAGGCTCTTAGCCTTGCATTTGAAGGGCTGTTGTGCAGACATAGGTCTCTAAAAAGATGGCTGCAGATTTAGCAGCCTAACCCCACTGAAAACCACCCTTTGAACTCGGCAAGAGCTTGAGAAGAATTTTTGCCAAATAATCACTGCAAATAACTAATAATATAGTGAGTTGATGTATTATTATAGGCAAATTGAACATTTGATCCTAACCAAGAATTCCTTACAAAAGAACAATTCTTCACATCATATCAATCTTCAATGTACTTTAATACTAAACAGATAATGATAAAGAACATACCTCTTGATGAAATATTGCGATGATTATTAGAGATAAATAAATATTCATATAGAAAATACTTTCTTGATTGCTAACTAATATTATCAATAAATTCTAGACAAAATGACTCCATTCTATGGCTGATGAAATTAAAAGTGAGAGCACAGAAGATAATTTTATAAATTAAATTATCAAGAAGTTACTGAGGAGAAGAAAGTATAACTATAAAAGAAAGTGTTCATCAACTGTTAGATTCGACATTAAATACACAATTTATTAATTTAAATAAATAATTAAATTATTGAACAAATTTTTAACTTTCTTCATTCTTTTGATCTTCATTTAAGCGTAATTAATCAACAGAAACATCACCTTACAGGAGAAAAATTACAATCTTCACAACTGGGTAAAAATCTGTTACTGACAGAAAATAATTATGTCCATGGACTGAATTAGAATGTGGAAGAACTTCTTATTATAGACTATTTCATTTTTTAACTCAGTCTCAGAAATCTCAACTCTTAGACCCAGTATTATAATGTATATATAACACAGAGAATAACAAATTTTAGAGCCAGGTAAAATAATGGTAGTAAAGTGAAAATAATAGTTTATCTCCTATATATATGATGGATTAGCATGAAGATTAACAATAATTCTTGCTTTAATTCAAACGAATCATGATAATATTGAGCCATAAATTAAAGATTAATTAAATTCCATAGTAAGAATAGATAATAATGCTAGACAATCTCCCTTCTCTCTCTTATTTTACTTATTTTTACAACAAAACTAATACTATGCAAACCACCTATTGGCATATGACAAGAAAATTTAACCTCAAAGACGATTACCAGAAAGAGTGCATCAAGATAGATGCAGTTATGTCCTCTTACCAGCAACTCATTATATAAAAACTTACAAATAAATGCAATATGCATATGTATACTTCCACCAGTAATTTTGCCAATCTAAAATTTCAATAAACGGTAGAAATATACCATGTATACTCACTGTATCTTTATGAGGTAGTAAATCTTTCCTAATACGAAAGAAATTCTTGCCAAACTGACGAAGTCCTTTCACAAAACGTTTCTGTGACAAATGAGAAAAGATACACCTCATGATATTTAAATGCATGATAATAATAATAATACATAATCTCACTTATATTCACTGAAGTGATATCATGATCTACAGAAGCAGTGTTAGAAACTCTATCTCCAAAGACTTAAAGTAAACCTTACAAATAGCAAAGCTCAAATAAATCTTACTGTTTCCTCCTCAGACCACTTTTTCTCAATTCCTTTGGGCACAGGGCACTTTACAAGGGCTTGTAAGGCTTTTCCTGGGTCATATCCAGAATCATGCAGCTGTTCATAAAAAGAATTCCATCTTAATCAATTTTTCAAAAAAGTGACAAAATACCTTTAATTTTTAAAACAAAATACACAAAAAGAATAGTCAATAATATTTTAGTTTTAAAAAAGTTATGAGCCAATGAAAATTAATTTTAACACAATTATAGTGTAGTTATATACGATCAAAAAATTACATCTCAAAGAATCCAGAAATTATTTCAACAATATAATTAGAATTAAACCAAATTTACTAAAGTCAACCTTAAAATACAAAATTACCATTAAAAAATCTCGTTTGCCCACAGAATAAAGTTCAAAAGTTGTAACTGATGTGAATGCATAGATAACGTGAAGTTAATGCATAGGGTAACTGATATTAATGTATATAATGTATTAAATGATGTTAATATATAATATGTCATGATGAATACTTAGCAGTAAAAGTGATTAATGACATTTTTTAAACAAAAATACCCCTACTAACCACATCTAGTGCATTAATGGTTGTGTCATCACGAGAAGCGGCTATACATCCATCGTCGGGCGACCCGCCATCACACATCCCAGCAAATGCCGCCATTGAACGAGCCGCCCGCAGGTACATCAGCAGATCGCCATCCAGCGATGCGCCTGGCTCCCAGCGAAGCTCTTCTCGCTCTGGGGAAGGAGGAAGGAGGAGTGGAGGGCGGGCTGCATTGCCCCCACCCTCCCCTCCACCACCCTCCCCATCACCTGAAACTCCCCCTGTGCCACTGCCCGATCCCAAGCAGGGGCCACCCAAGTAATCTGGCAAACGAGCCTAAAATTACACAAACATACCATTTATCTATCAAAACAAGGAAATTTATTCAGTGTACTTGTATTCGATAGCATTAAATGATAACAATAAGGCCTACACCTTGGTGACAATCAAAATACATCAAGGGTTCCCAACCTTTTTATTCCCCAAACCCCCATTGGCAATCAAGTGAATTATCCTGTACCACCATTTGTCATAAAAGAAATTAATTTTGATATAAACCAAAGTACCAACAAAGAATATCAGGGAAACGTGGCTGGAAAAACTACTTTTGGAATAATTTAACAGCAATAAATATTTATTTACCTACTATTCACCGTACCCCCTGGACAAGCTTCCTGTACCCTCAGAGTGTATGGGTACCCCAGGTTGGGAACCCCTGATTTAGATGACAACAATCTAAGATATATAGATGAAAGACACAAATGAGAACAGAAGAAACTTTCAGACAAATATGTACAGGCAAGAAAAAGAGGTCATCCAAGGGATTGAGAACCTTGGTATTCAAGTGTAAGCCCTATAAAAATATGTGTTTACAGCAAAACCCGAAAGAAAGACCAATGTAAAAACCACAAAACTTACTGACAGAACTACAAATTTTGAAGATCCTGTTTTTGAAATATCAGGGGGAAATAATTTCAGAGGTGCATCATTCATCAAAATTAACATAATCTATAGCATTTTATTACGTCTGATCACAAATTCTAATTTTTAACCTAAAGTAAATAATAAAAACTGCAAGGGAAAGGCCCAAAGACTGCCTTAGACTAATCAACTATACTGTATAACCAAATAACTAATGAACTTCAATTAATAAAGGAAATTTTTCCCATCTGATGTTGAGATAACGCAGTCTCATTAGCATTAGCCACCAACCATAAAAACTAGAATTTTGAAGCCTAACCCTATATAGTTTTAGGCTAACTTACCTTTGTATGCATTTTAATCTCCCAATCTTGTTCCACTTCCTTTACTATAGATTTCCACCCAACCCATTCTAAGATTTCTGTCTTTATATAACTACCATCCTGCTAAAATTATTCACTACAAATAATTTTACTCTTTTCTCTTAATCATTAGCATAAGAAATTTTACTTATCAACTCCACTTCTGAATTACCTTTACACACTCTAAGTGCAAATAATTTCATCTAAAATTAGAGTATTGCAAGATTTTCCCAGATTTGCATGCGGCTGTCTAAATTAGACCTCCCATTAAGTTTAGAAAAAAGTATTTCACATCTTACTCATGACATAATTGAGATACATGAATTGAGCATAACACATATAGCAGCTAAGACATCACTGTTTAATCATTCTCAATAATCATCAATTGCTAACTTTACAGGCCAAACTTGTAACTTAAAAGCTAACCCATGTACAACTATAGCCTAAACAATAATAGGCAATCAGAGTTGCACCAATCCCTTTTGTAAAAGAGTTACATCTTTGGCATCTTTACGCTTATTTATACCGTATTATTCCTAACCAAACTTATCCAGAGTTTATAGGTTACCACTTCAATCAAATGTTTGGAATCAATTTATGAAAACAAATATTACTGCCAATAAAACTAGCTGCAGAGGCAGTAAATATAATAAATACTGTTGGCAAGTTTTAGTGTATATAATTGAATATTTATCCTTTTTACATAAAGAGCAACAACACTGTATTTATATATATATGTATCTATAAATTATGATGAAGTTAATTTCATCTCAAATTAAATTAAATAAGTGCTTGGAGAAACTAAAATTTACTTATAATGTAGGCTGATGTTGATTATATCCCCAGCACTGATTCTTGTACATTATATTATCAACATTTTCTGGCTTAACAAAGTTAACTTACTATAAAGAGGGTATAAAACCAGAATGCATAACTATAGGATTCATTATTCATATTAATAAATGAGAGCATGTCAGTCTTGCAAATGTGATAAAACATAAAAAGTACTATAGAGAACTCAGCAACATATCAGCCATTTTAATCATCTGTAGAATTTAACGATCAAGCATTATCAAGAAGTAACGACATCAACCACCCAATGCAATGGTAAAAATATTCTCCTTATATTCTATCAAAAATAAATAAAATGGTAGATAAATATACTTAACTTAAACTTCACTCTAATGATATTCAGTTCCTAAATCCAAGAAACGATAGAACATTGCACTACCATTTCCTTTACTTAGTAACAGTGTTTACATTTTTGTTAAATATAATACATAAACTATGGCGATAAAAATTTAGTTATACTCAAACTTGGGTAAATTACTCAAGAAGACTTAGCTGAAAAATCATAAAACTTAACTATACTAATCCTACTTTTAAATGTAAAAATAATGTGCAATAACGCCATCGAATACCATTGTAAAAAATCAGACTTCAAATACAGCCTTGCTTATTGTTCACGAATTGAAACTACTAAATTTAAATGATAATGCGGTAGAAATGTAAGTTGCAGATCTGAGTTCTTCACAGATAATCGACTTTCGAATGAAAATTTTAAAAAGGCACACCCGACTCATGAAAATTCAGTTATAGAGTAACAAGATACTACTTAGGCAAGACTAAAACTTTCCTACAATTATATAAATACCTGGTGGGAAGGGCCCACACGAATCTCCCCCTGTGTTGATGCCAGCCTGTTATTTTCACTTTATTTCACCCTAAATCTAATTTCACAGAAGTAGTATTTTCAATATTTGCCTGTCAAAAAACAATTAAAAAATTTTATGCCAATTACAATCGAAATTCAGAAAAATAAGATGATTTTGAATGGCAACACAAAACTGGGAAAGAAATTAAAATTCCCCTACTTTGGTAATATTTGTATCATTGGTTTTATCTCCGAAAGAATGATAGTAGAAAATATATAATTATGCGATAAACCAATATTCCAGAAAAGAATTATTTATTTATGTTAAATCACTTCCAGCAATATGAATTTACGCAAAGCCGACGTGGCCTTGCTAAAATTTCTTCTTAAAAAGTGGTTTAAAACTCACAAGGAAGTAATAAACTGCAATATTACAACACTAGTCACCAAATTCTTAATTTAAAATCAATGCATTGGAGTTAAGAGCAACAGCTAGCATTGTTGTTTTTCCTAGAGAAGTATGACGCACCTATTTAAAGCACTCCGGCTGAGCAAGGAAACTGTTCCAGCCGCAAACATCCCTAAAATCACTCACATAGAGGTTTAAAAAATGAATAAAACAGTTTTTCTACGATCAGTCACATATATGGCTCATTTTCACCACTCAAAATGCAGTCTTTACAGTGTGATCGAGTCGTATGTTTAAAAATGGTTTCCATGAGCGTCACCTCCAGCCTCAGAATCCTTTCAACTAAGAATCGATTCGCCCGAGCTGTTCAGTCGGTTCAGTTGAGGCCGCTTTCTAATGATCGCCATTTGTCGGCAATTCACCTCATGAAATTCTCTGCGGTTACTGCGGGCGGCTCTTAACCTCCAGGAAAGTTTAGCGGATTTTAAATAAAGAATCTAAATTGACAATCAAGGCTATTTAGTAAATATTTAGTGGTTGTAAGACAACTATAAATAATTATGAAATAGGTCAATTGAATTCTTTTATTTATTTCTTTTGCTTGCGAATTTACCGGCGTGTATTGAAAATTTGCATTATAGTTTGGTATCCTATTACTCAAGCCTTATTTCTTGTCAATTTTTAACTATAAGAAACATAAGATTACGAGTCGCATCATGATATGAAAAGCACCATATTGCCCCGCAGGTATTTCCTCTGCCATTAGTTTTGGCGCTTCGAAAATATTTTGTTGTGGTTTTTGCAAAGTGTAATTGTGATTTCTCTGAATAACTATGTACTCAATATTGTGTTTGTTATAATTAGTGTTTTCTTTGTGTATGAACATATTTATATTTCTGCATGGCAGAAAATGATTTCTAGATAGTGAAATCGAATCGTAGAGTAATTTTGTAATTCTAGCGAACGTGTATTCCTTTTGTGCGAGTGAAGTTTGAGAAATGTAGTTCTATCAGTAATATATTTCATAAATAGAATGGAGCATAATTTTAATTTTTTATGTCAAAATATGAAGCTATCACTCAAATAAGGCTGAATATTGTTCCAAAGTAATATTTGGGTTTTATACTGTAAAAGAGAAAGGATTTATCTCTGTTTATTTTGGTGATAGTAGTTTAATGTGAATTTACACTAAATTGATTGTAAAAACAATTGATATTACATCTTTTTAGTCTCATAAATTTCCTTAATGAAAAGATATGTTGTGTTCTTATTGATGGCTATTTTAATGAATTGAACTTTTCGCAAACATTAGTTCTAACGTCTTTCTACACTACAGTTTTAAGTACATAAATATGACTCGAAAAAAGTTCATATAATGTAGTCCAAATTACGACAAACTTAAAATACAAGGATTTTTGCTTTTCGTATATTTTATTTTCTCTTTGTGAAAACGCTTAATTATTATGTCGCACTATAGAAAATTAATTCCAACTCCTTCCAACCATTATAGGAGTATACAATGGCTTCTTTATTTCAACAATCATTTGTGAAAGGTTCTATTACTTTTATGCTACTATGAGTCAAATGTATGTTATAGCTAACACGCAATATGAGACAGCCACATGTCCTGAGGTGCCTTTTTTGCAGTTAGGAAATAAAACAGATTTCTCCATTTATTCATCGTAGCAGGAAAAAGAGAGCTTTTTATGGTTACAAAGTATTTTATTTTGTACACAAAGTTCTACATGGAAAAAAAAACAATAGAAAAGTACTAGTACAGTCACTCTCACAGATCACACTCAAACCTGTGTAATATTTACGTATACAAAGTTTATATTCACTCTTTTACACACATTCACTTCACCTTAAAAGCTCATCTTTGTAAAGAAAAGCCTGTGCATAGACAATTAGGAAGACGTCTCACTGGGTAAAGACAAATTTTGGAGGTAGAATCAAAGTACACAAGTTTTTGTAGACACTTAACTGCATACACTTCACTTGCATTTTGACATTCACTGATCAACCTCAATATATACAAAATAATATTTTTTAAAGAGTTATAGCCATGGATGCCAAGCTGGATCCATTCTACATAGGTTGTCATGACTGTTAGCAGCAGCAACTAAGGTACTCACCTGTTTAAATAAAATGGGGATTATTAACGTCTTAAAAATATACTGAAGAAAAGGTACAGTACATTAGTGTACAGTAATATAACATTAGTGTAGTAAGTACAAGTACAGCAAATTAATACTTTCTTCCTTAATACTTATGAAAACATTCTCTTACCTTACTGTCGGTTCCTTCAAAAGTGGCAAGGGATTGAAGCCGGTTCATTACTGCATTAACAGCACGAGTTACCATATTCACAAGCAATTCACCTTCCATGTCAGGAGGAGCTGCAGTTGGTGTCTCAGTAGTGTCATCCTGTTTCTGAAGAAAAGAACATTTTCCCATTATATCAAAGTTAAAACTGAAATTTGGAAAGTAGATATTTGAGTAAACAAAATAAAAAACAGGAACAAAAGTTGAAACCAAAATATAAGCAATTCTCAATATCAACATTTCAAGATAGCTTACTTATTGTTTCATCTGACGTTAATGTTACCTTTTTATGCCATGCAATCATTTCATCCCGTAATACTGCTCTCAGAATTGTCTGAACCTTGAAGCCAGGAGTCACTAAACATCTTGCTGCAGCTATCATACTTGCTGTAAGTGGACCACCTACTCCAATCGTTGTCACAAATTCAAATATGTTAGGAGTCAGTCTAAACGGTACAGGTCTGTTAGCATCCAGCTCCCCTGGAGGTAATGAAAATAGCATAAGGTATAAAAATAAAGAACATTCATAAGAACCCAAACTAAAACCATTAAAGTTAATTCCACCAGCACTATTAATTATCTTTCCTTAGCTATATGAAAAAATAGCTGTAATTTCAGAATGACTGTGTGCTCAGAGAGTTATCTTTAAATGAATTGTTAAAGATTACCCATTGGGTGAATAATTGAGTATTCCAAAATCTTAGAGAATTGAATGGTCTAACACTAACACCATTCTAATATAAAGTTTTTAATCGTCTTCTAACTAAAGAGTTACAAATAGAAGAAAGTTCAGTATAATCAAGAGTAAGAACTGTGATACTTATTACAAGTTATTACCTGTGCCATCATCAACATCAAATTTAAAGTACGAAACATTGATAAGGCCTGAGTCTTGATGAATGTACATCATGTCTGGATTAAGTCTTGTTAAGTGAAGCACATATTCAGCAAATGCAGCTAAGGCAAGTTGAAGAATAAACGTTTTCCGGAATGTCCAGTAATCAGTCGCAGACTGAAAAGTGTGAGTAGCCCAGTCACGCAGTGCTGATCTAGGAACCATGTTATTCTGCACTTCACGCAAAATTTCCCTCAAAACCTGAAAATTACAAAAAACAACACATTACAACAAACAAAAAAAACTTTACAACAACAAAGACAGAGAAAGAAGACAAAATATGAGGGCTGTTAATTTTATTCCCAGTAATGCTGAATAAATAATCTATAATCTTTGAATGTTCAAATATTTTTTAATGATATAGATTCCATATATGAATATTACCTGATGACTTCCTTGTGAACCTCTAGCTTGGACTGTAGCTAATCGTTCATAGTAGCGGGCAACAGGAGCATCATACTCCATTCCTCTGCGTGCACAACGGCGTTTGTAAATATCGAGAAGTGAAATGGAAGACGGACTATCTTCAACAAGGCGCATCTGAGGTGAAACAGCTACCACACGAGGAACTGTAATGTGCAAAAACCTTCGAGAAGTTTCCTGCAAAAGAAATGAATTCAATACAAAAAGGAACCTTAATCACAGTTAAAGTAAAAGGAAATTAAAATCACTAGCATTAAACAATAAAATGTATAGGTGAATGCAGGATCAGCTTACCTTTTGCTTGCCAAGATAATGATTGAGCATACGAAGAAGTTGTAGAACACGCTCTTCACGCCTAGCATCTCCAAGTCCTGAGTCATTTACAACAAGATATGGATAAATTTTTCCATTGTGACCTCGAATATAAAGTCTACGAGCAGCTGTGTTATGTTTCTGTACAATTTCCACTCGTGGCATAAATCGAGATATACGGACATAGTAGTGGGAATGCTGAAAATGAAAGACATTGCTATTAGAATATAATTAAAATAATTCACCTTAATACAGAAAGATCTATGATAGTTCATTCAAAAAAAATATACAAAAATTTTTGAGGTATCTAACTTTTAGCAGACATTAATGATGATATTCTTTAAAATTTTTATTCAGATGTTACTTTTATTCTTCAAAAATTTTAATTCGCAATGACAGCAATACATGGTTTGATATGCCTAAATTTTATGTGATGTAGCTGTTCTCTGGAGATAAATAGTTTTAGAGGCACAGTAGTACAAAATAAATATTTAGAAGAAAATATTTATGGATCCTATTTTCTTGGAAACACATATAAGGATGTATTAAAAAAAAATTCTAGAAATTGGAAGGTGCATGTAAGGCAGAATAGTATAAAGCTTACTTTAGGTAAAAGAAATTCCCCAGGCAACTCCACTTCAGCAGTTTGAAGGCTAAAGTTACTGAGGAATCTGCACTTCTCTTCAACCAAGAAGGATCTATGGGAAAAAAGAGGAAAATAGTATTGATAAATTTATAGAGAAAAATTTGCAGAATACTTTGAGTAAATTCACAGATTCATTTCAGAAGAGCAATAAATTACACACTTAGGCAATAATTTAGTTTTGGCTTCCAGTATTTTAACCCATTTTTTGAGCTTATGAATAAGATTATGCAGCTTAACTGCTCCAGGTACAGAGAAATCGAAATCTGAAGAGAACTGTCCTTTCATCCTTTGGAATACAGGATCTTGAACTGTAGCTTGTGCTCTACGAGCCAGGCTTTCTGAGGCAGCACTTCCAAATGTAGTGCTCACACTTCCACTACTGTTAATGTTTTCTGTAAAACATAAAAAGAAATCATTTCAAACTCAGGAGAAAAGAACTAAATAATTTTAAACAGGCTCATATACAAGTAATTAATCTAAAATGCCCAAAACAATTTTATGAGAGAGAGAAGTACTATATACTGACCTATACCAATACCAAATGTTGAAACAAGTTTCTTTACAAAATTTAGAGTGTGTGGAGTGATAGTGGCCTCCATCACAGCACCTCTATTCTCAAATGCAATTGCATGACACTTTGCCAGCCCCTGGCGAAGTTGTCGCAACACTTCTTCATACCAGTTCTCTCTGAACCAAACCATCTGTAAATTAAAAGGAAAAATATAGTAATCGATCAAAATTGTGAGATAAAATTTACATCCATAGCACAACAACCATTATGGGGATATTTAGATAAGATACACAAATAAGATTTTTAAAGGGAGGTATGGGGTCACTGCAATTACTATCAAATCATCATTACCTTCTTAATGGCTAATCAAGAACACACTGCATCTGCTACCCATTAATTAAGGTAGTTTCCAACTTAATCAGAATACCAGATCAATTTCACGATGAACACCAGAAATAAAATGAATGAAAACCAGGATAGCTTTCCTCACAGGCAAAAATGTTACACACATGGCTATTCTAGGGGGACCCCTATCTTATCATAATCATAGTTCCTCTCAGTTTATCTTTGGACAGAATTTACATTAGCATGTGCTTTTGGATCACTAAGTTGGCAGTGACCATCAAGAAGGAATAAAAAGGAAACAATATCTGAAAACTAATATCTTGGAAGGCAGTGGGACCTCCAAAAAAAATATCTCAGTTGTACCTGAGAAAATACAGAGTCACTACCGCTTGCCTAGTTTAGAGAGAAAATTTAAACCCTGCAAGCCGCCAATGGCGCATGGCAGGGAGAGGGATTTGTGGACCAGTGCCAGAACCCTGATGATAACTAAGTCTCTGTAAACTTTGAATGAAAATTTTTAAATGATTAATCAGTCATAAGATCACATCCTTAGATGCATGATGTACCATCGTCAATACCTCATGATTAGGGACATGCAAAAGGTGGGGTTATTTTATAGCCAAAAGTGGTGATATATTTTTTCAAAAGTGGTGTTATTTTAGACTGAAATCGTTGTTATTTTAGTGACAAAATAATTGATGTTGATTGAATGCCATGCTTTTAGTGGGCTAACCTGTTGCCCTGACTTTTGGATACTATTGACTAGGGATAATTTGAGCAATAATAAACTGAGTATTGACCGAATTCACATTATATATATTTTATTCTTCACATATTCATATATTCTACTCACATAAAGAGACAAATTACTATTAAACATCTGTATTTTCAAATGAAAAAATTGCCATTGTAGGCCAAATTGTCTTCTTTTAGATTTGTTCTCCTATCTGATAACACAGTGCTATAGCAGGAAAGAAATCTTTCTGAGTCCACATTTTCACAGGGGGTCCAAATTGCATCCAGGCACTTAAATGCAAACGATGTCTCAGACAATTTGAGTACCTGCATTGCCTTAATTATATCCACTGAACCCTGGGAATTTTGCTTTTGTAATAATCGCTGTAATTGTCCAAACCCCAATATCAACTTCTCCATTGACTCAAGGACATGAACTTTTTAAAATTTTGTAATTAAGTCAGGGTTCAAGAAAGGGAATTCTCTGCCGCTGGAAACGGAAAATTTCGTGAAAGCCTTTTACGAAAGACTTGACGTATCAAGAATTATGCCCGGAAAAAAAGATTTCGTTTCTGTATGGAAAAATGGAATGATGGAGCATGTTCAAAAAAGATTAATATTAAGTAATCTGAAGGAATTAAATTCTCATTTCAAAGAAGAATATGCGGACCTCAAAATAGGATTCTCTAACTTTGCACTAATGAAACCTAAAAATTGCGTCTTACCTGGTTCATCCGGTACTCATTTGCGTTTGCGTGTGCACAATCCACCAAAATATCAAATTAATGATTAACTGCACTGGAATACCCATATTAACGGAGAAAGACTATTTGCCCATAAAAACATATCAGGATTGCGTCGCCAGGGTCATTTGCAATCCTCCATTGCCATCATTTTACCTGGGTAT
Source organism: Ladona fulva (assembly GCA_000376725.2). NCBI lineage: Eukaryota > Metazoa > Arthropoda > Insecta > Odonata > Libellulidae > Ladona > Ladona fulva. The sequence continues at coordinate 3,296,274 of KZ308222.1, read as the reverse complement.
GTGTTACGAATCCCCCGGAACTATGAAAATACGTGAACAGCTGCAAGAAGCTTTTGAAATGGCTTTAGTTGATAATTTAATTTATAGCCAATGGGTTTCTGTTGATAGAACTACTCTGGAAATATTTCAAAAAGAGGTTCCAGAATTTATTGACGATTTCCTTTTTAAAGTGACTTCTTTTAAAAACCATGGATTCATCGCTCAACAACAACAGTTGTTTTCTAGAGAAATGAAGAATAGTGTAACAGAAGGAGAGTATGTAGTAATCTGCGATTTTTCCGAAAATTATGCCTTTGTTGTGCAAGACGAAGCTCCCGGGTTTCATTGGAATAACAATCAGGAAACTGTACATCCATTCGTAATTTATGGCATTCAAGAAGGTAAAGTCACCTGTAAATCCTTCGATTGCATATCTGAATGCGTTAAGCACGATACAGTGGCCGTCCATTTATTTCTGAACTCGTTAATCAATTTCCTAACTAGTTCTGGTAAAGTAATTGTGAGGAAAATGATATATTTCAGTGACGGTGCTCCGACCCATTATAAAAATTTAAAAATTTTCATTAACATTTGTCACCACGAGGAAGATTTTCACATTCCAGCCGAATGGCATTTTTTTGCTACCGCACAAGGGAAGGGCCCTTGCGATGGTGTTGGAGGTATGTACACTGAAACGTCTTGCGACCAGAGCAAGCTTGCAACATCTGCGCGAAGGTCATATTCTGACTGCTAAATATTTATATGAATGGGCTAAATCTAATATCAAAGCGATGTCTTTTTCTTATTTTTCCAATGAAGATCACCTATGAGAGGAAGAACTTTTGAAAGAAAGATTTATTGATGCACGACCTGTAAAGGGAACATTGTCCATGCACGCCTGCCTTCCTCTACAAAAGGGCAAAGCTATGTTCAAAACATATTCTTTTGCGACAGAAAGCCACCAAAGTCAAATAATTTGATAATAACATAAATATGTGACCCATTAAATACGTATTTTGTTCTAATGCCTGTGATATTCATCTGATTTCCAATGTTTTTCACTGAGATTTGTCATTTATAATAAACAATCATTGTCATAGAATAGCATTCTACATATTAAAACTTATTGATTAGAAAAAATATACAGTTGTAATTGTCTACGAAGCTAACAGTGCGCTTATCATTTAATTAAGTGAGGACGTACCCGCATGGTGGGATGAGGCGCGTGGGGCTGAGGCGCGTCTGCGACGTGCACCGCTAGGAACTATTAAATTTTACATTATGTTTACATTGTCGTCCCAAATTTTAAAAATATGTTTCTTACAGTAAAAAGACTGCAGTTTTGTCAGTGTATTTTAAATTCCTGTGAGTTTTGGGTAAACTGGTGGAATGTTGTATTAAACAATTATCGCAAATTTAAACAATGTTGTAGACAATATATGGTACTGTCAAGAATAAATTTATAAAGATACATTCAATCCCTATCAAAAACTGAAAGAATAAGTTCTCTTATATGTTTCACTCAAAAGTTATGATCCTTCAAAACAATCCATGTTCGCCGATTTTTGCAAAAATTACGAAACTTTAAAAATTAATAACTTGGCGAAAAACATTTTTAACGAACTAAAACTTCGTCACTATCGGTTTCTCGAGGAAGTACGCAAGTATAAAAAATTTCAAAACTTTTAAAAAATAGAGGGCAATTTCTGTCCGATTTCACGTGGAATGGCCCATACTGAGTTTATCTACGTTCATTATGAATATACCAGATGAGTTACTACTTTTCTTTCGTTATTAATCGTTCATCCTCTCCAAAATATTTTTAATGCAATGAATTAGAGAGACATAAAAATTTTATACTATTGGTGAAAACATTACACAGTGATTTCTCGCTGACGACTCATTCACGATCGTCGATTCCTATAGTGTAGTACTGTTATTCTACCTTATATTATTGAAAATTAGCTAAGAAAGCTATCCAATTCCTCAGTTTATCGGAAAAATGTGGCATAAACATACGCTTCGGACAAACTTTCGTGGGAGAAGCATGAGCGGAAAAAAAGATGATGAAAATCGCATTTGAATTGGTGAAAATCGCGTTTGAATTGGTGAAATTCGCGATTAACACGAAATTCGCGTATTTGCGGGAAAACCGCAGAATTCGCGTTAAAATTCGCGTTATCGCATGTGCGACTTTTGCATGTCCCTACTCATGATTCCCTCTGCATTTAGCACTTACCTGATCCACTATTCCCTCCAGTGAAGACAGTACAGTAGGATGGATATCCCTTTGCATGTGCATAATGCGGGAGCACCTCCACATTGGTGGTGTTGCTCGGATTGGACCTGTTTCTCCCCCTGTTCCTCGCTGTTGCTGCTGCTGAGCTGCCTGTGGCTGCACTGGTGTCCCTGGAGGTACTTGGGCTCCTCCAGCTGGAGTTCCTGTACTTTGTGGTGTTGCTGTGGTTGCATCACTAGTTTCAGATGTCTGCTGTCCTTGCTCATTTGTAGAAGCAATCTGTAATTCAAAGTTTGAATAAATTCTGGTGAAAAATGTCCAAAAATTGAACTTAGTATTAATAGCCATTACACAATACACATTTTCTGAAAAATGTTTGCCACAAAAGGGTACTAAGCCACAGATTTAGGAACTTTAATCCATTGGCAAACTGTTCTGGATCACTAGATCCTTAATACAGGGCTCCCTGACCTTTAGTCTTCCATTGCACACACACTGATTAACAAAAACTTTATTATTATTTATTATAATAAAATACTCATAGATAACTTTATTTGAATTTTTCAAAACTGAAGAAAACACCATTTATATTTACTATCAACTCCCACTGTATGAAAAATATCTCCCAAAGTAAAGCATGAATCCCATGCATTATCTGAAATCTGATCCTCTTATATCAATGAAAGATCATTAGATCTCTACCATTGGCGTAGTTAGGGGGGCATAGGATTTGGACCCATTTAGTTCCACCTTTCAGTAGCTTGAGGAATGAGTGGCAAGGAATCAGAAAACAAAGGTAGTGCCATTACTAATCATTAAACTAGCACAACAGCGAAATTTTATGAATAAAATTTGGTGATTACTAGTATAATTTCCACAAAGTTGATACAAGAACAGCTGGCTATATTACGATACACCAAAATTTCAGTTCTGGTAGCCACTGTTAAATTAGTTTTCTTCCTCTTATATTATAGTCCTTCAAAAAGGTTTTTAAAATATGTAACTTTCTAATAAAATTAAGTTTAATTATATTTTAAAATGAAACTCATGATATTAAAGAAATAATCATAATATGAAGTCAGTAAATTAAATAGAAATGTTAGTTAGTTGAAAATCAGCATTACAAATTATTAGTAAATTTAACTGTTGCATCATTTGATAAGTATGAAAACATAAAATAGAGCAGAATGAAATAAATAACTGTTTAAGATTTCAGTTTAGGATCAAGCATTTCAATGTTTCATTTAAGGCTTAGTTTTCATTTCAGCAAAAAAGACTTAAACATTTCAGTTTTTTGTTTGGATCTAGTTCCATGCCCTGGTAACAACTGTAAATGCTTACTTCTACCATTACACTCATTTCACTCTCCAATGCTTAGCGAAGGGTATGACAGAATGATTAACCAGATTAATCCTTAGAATAAGGAAAGTCTTAAAAGGAAAAAGCTGAATCTTCTTTCTAGACCCTTTTTTCTAAGATCATGAAAACGACAGATTCACCCTAAAAAAGCTGGGATATGGTCATGGAGCCATAAGGATTAAAATGCTACTTATATTTTAGAGGGCAATAAGGTCATGTACACTGTTTCTAAAAACCCATTTAATTCACTAATCACAACACGTTTACTGTATTACTACATGATAAAATAAATCTGGACTTGCAGCAGTTTGCACAGACAGTCATAATTCAAAATCTGATGAGTAAGTAGGGGTCAAATGATATGGTTAGAATTCCAACTCACCTTGACTGGGGTTACAGGAGCAGCTGTGGTAGTTGTAGGGGTGACTGATACAGCTGCTGCTGCAGAGGCAGCAACTTGTGCTGCAAGCTCTGCACTCTTGTACCTCTCCCTCTGCTCAATCTTAAGGGTAAGATACAATGTTCGAATAGGAAAATACACTGCTTGAGGGAATACTCTGCCAACTGAGGATAATAAATTAAGTACTAGACGCCCCTCTGCTCGAACTAGACAAGTCAAGAGCTGAGGAACCCACGGTAACCAAGCAGCTGGAGGCACTCCCACTGACCATTTGTCCACAGCTTGAGTAAGAACACAATCTTTATCCTCATAGGTCAGCAGCCAAAGAACCTACAAAGGTTGTAAACAAAGAAAAAATTAGAAGCTGAAATTAGGGCACCATTTACCCAAGTAATGAAGCATGATAATTCTTAGTAGATATTAGTGATTGGTTTAATTTTCCACAATAATGATTGTAGAAATCAACCCTAAGGAAAGTTAATAGGAGTCTAACTTTAAGATCAAAAACCTTTGGGAGAAACCATAAGGCATAGAATGGTAAAACTGACTGATAGAAAGAATTGGTAATAACCGTATTTTCTGATAGATAACCGGCAATGCCAAAAGGCAGCTTGCAGGGTACTTATGTAGATGAGAACTACAATGGAAAATCTAACAATGGATCTTTCAAAGAGTAGAAAACTTACATTAAACAAGGCTCTGTAAGTTAGCAGATACAGTTTCGGCCTTAACTTGGTAGTACTCCATAATCAATTAAACACTAATGGAGAGAATAAATAAATTTATACTGAACCACACAAAAATTACAAAGAAAGACCGGTTTCAATGCATGGCATCGAGACCGCTCCTTTTCCCTCCTCCTAACGCCCATTTGCCTCTCTACCACCCCCACTCGCCCCTGTCCTATCCAAGCTTAGGATGTTGCACTTCTCCCCCCCCCTTCCCCCTTAATCACAGTTAAAGTAAAAGGAAATTAAAATCANCCCCCCCAATTGTGTCTATAAACAGAAAGTTTTTTGAAATTGTCACCAAATGATTATGCCATGCATCGAAACCGGTGATGTTTTGTAATTTTTGTGTGGTTCAGTATAAATTAATTTATTCTCTCCATTAGTGTTTCATTGACTCTGTAAATTATATTACCTAAGAATACAAATGAAGATGGCTGAAAGAATGAAACAAAAATGAATTCCTTACCTTAGCAAGATACTTCCGTGACTTAGATTCATTCTGATGGCGACATGCATGCAAGAAGCAGGTGATGGCTGACACTCCAAGATTTAGCTGACGAGAATCTCTCGTGAATATACCTTCCAAGTAATCTCCCCATAAAGCCCAAGCTTTCACTAAAGTATCATGCATCTGTACTGCACTGGAGAAGGCTTTGTTTGCATCATCAGAACGCCCTTTAATTAAAATAGAATATTTATGAGTCATTATGGTTATCAATGGATGAAAGTAACTAGCTTAGAATAATAGGTTACATTAAATAACTATCGTACTTTACATTATTAGTTTCTTCCTAATATTAAAATAATTTCTTACCTATCTGGGCCAAGAGCATGCCTTTTAGTGCATAAAATTCAGCAGTCATTTCCTTTGTGAAATATCTCAGGTTGGTAGATTCAATGACTTCTAGCCCCTAATAAAGAGAGAGATTGTATTGAAAAGCTTGTTCAAGAGATATTTGTGATAACATCTTTAATTAGAGAGGGGTATGCAAAAAATTCAAACAAGATAAGAAATTGAAAAAGTCCACACTCTCAGACCGAAAGAATTTCTCATCTTTCATATGATTCAAATTATTATTTTGATAGAAAGCAATTAAATGTCTTTTAGGAATTTCTTCCCTGGGTGAAAGCTTTATGGAATAAATAAATTGACAAAATATAGAGAAAGGATATCAATAAGAAATATACATGTAGAATCTAATAGAGTAAAATGTTGGAAATCTTATTTCTGTTTTTGTCAGAATACAGTTTTCTTTTCAAGTTAATCAAGTACCACATACACTAACCATCCCCAACATACAAATGATACATATTGTGTGATCTGGCATCAAATAATGCGACCAGATAAAAATCCAAATGCCAAACAAAAGTTTTTGAGAATACTGATAAAATTGGCATGCATGTAGACAACGTTTAGCCAATCAGTTCTACTTACTGATACTTAGCCAGTTACTATCATTGCATTCATAATGATTATACTATACAATTCAATGACCTGGTTCCAAGGTAAAGATAAGCTAAATAAAAAGCAGAACTGGGATTTTTACTTCAAAATAGTTCTATCAATTAAGCTGGGAATCACCAATGAAACCTGTTAACACAATAGCATGATCACAAGGAAAAAAGACAATTGCCACCAATAAAAACATTCTTTCTTGTCATCACATATGATCTCATTTTCATGAGTTCTATTTCAATAACACTTTATTAATAAATGAAGAAATAAAGCTGGGGTAATTATAACAAACTGAGGTGATAAGCTATATTATAGATAAGTAGAAATTATGTATAAATTAGGTATTATTAAGGATATTAGGAATAAAATCGAATTTCAAAAAAGAATTTGAAGGAGGAATGAAAACAAAACATGAATTTAATAATAAATGATGAAGGGAGATTTAGATATATAAAAAGCTGTCTGTCCATCTCCCTCTCTATTTCAGCAACAACTTGATGTAAGGACATGAGTTTTTTTTATATAGATGATGGTTTTTGGAGTTGTTACAATATTAATTTTTTAATTATGAGAAAACTTATTTGAAATTCATCCAGTATCACTCCAACCCTCTACCGGTTAGAAATATATTGAATAATTATAGACATGTGTATAGATAGGATCAACTATATAGAAGTCAAAAACACAAACCTCTTGCAGCTCATTCTTTCCTGTCACCTGAGCCATTTGCAGATAGCACTTTACTTGCTGCCTTATTTTCTGAAAGCAGTCTACAATAGGAACGCTTGGAATAGTGTAAATTCGTGACAAGGAATCTAAACAAACACCAGTAAGATTATGCTTCCTGGCAACCTTCCCAAAATGGATGATAGCCTGAGAAAGTAGCATTAAAAAATTTCCATTATAACTCAAGTAAAACACAATACAAATGAGAAAACATGCAATAAAAACACTATTGAAAATCTGCTCTTAGCATGACATTAACTAAAGCAATACTATCTCAATTTTATACAATACTTGCACTTCTATATGATAGAATGCAAGCTATTCCTTTCTCTAAAATAAAAAAGTAAAAAGAAGTGATAAAGAATGATCTTTTGATATCTCAGCAAAAATAATTAGTTCAGATTCAATCTTAAGGTGTTTTTACTTTGATAGAGATCATAGCATATAACAAGTTTTTGTCTAGTTTTTCAAAAAGTGTTAAAACTAGTGCTTTTAAAATTTCTACTTTATGGATATCTAAATATCAGTTAAATTTAAGCATGATTCTGAATGCCCTATGTCCAGTGACACCAACATGATGCCATGAACTTATGGACTTAGTTGTGTACTTAAATTAGTAGATTGCAAAGAGTGAGAATGAAGGGAAAGTATCCTTCATGGTAAGGTACCATGAAGGATACATGGTTAAATGGCTAGTTAAATGGTTTATCTTTGTGTCCATAAATCAATTGTACTTTGAACCAGAAATGGCAAACAGGAGGTTATGAGCATAGCAATAAATGAACATTCTAAGAGCATGTATATTCACTATCACTTTAATTACCTGAGCTGAAGCATGTACACCCAGCATGCTGTGATTAGTAGCTGCATCTCCTTGGTGAGAATCATAATGTGAAGCAATGAACTGGTAGTGATGCTGCCGCCATGTAAATATATCACTCCAATGTGACAGATCATCAGCTATCACAGGTAGACGATTTCTCCATGTCTTCACAATAGCTTTCATGTCGTGCAAAGATGAATTTCCAGAATGTAAAAGGCCTTGATGAATCTGAAGTGCTTCTTGCAACTCCATTATCTACAAAATAAGATAATACATTGGTTAAATTTGAAACAATACCCTCACAAATTTTAAAAATTGCAGCAAAATATGAAGAATTCCCTGGAAAATACAAAATTTAAATAAGCTACTAAGTTATTATACTAGGGGCTGGCTAGAAGCAAAACTTGATGAGGAACAACTGACAAAATTTTGAAAGAAATTTATGGTTGATATATCATGGTTTGACAAAATAAAAGTTTAATTTAAAAATAATTATAATTCTTACAATATGACAAGGCAATTAAAGATGTAATTATGTACCTGCTGAGCAGCTTGAAGAAGTGGAAGATGAGCATGAGATACAACACGAGGCAAGCGCCTCCATTCTCTCATGCAGAACCCACTAGCTGCTTCAACATGGCGTTTTACAGTGCCCAAATTCTGCTCTTCTGGATGACAGATTGCAAGAAATCCTCGATAAAGATTAACCTGGAACAATTAAAAATATCTTATTAACCTAACAGAAACAATTGTATATTTTTCCCAGGAAATACTAGATTAGATTTGTTTGATAACACAAGTCAGTCTTTCCTCTGGGAAAGTTACATTTCTGAAGGATTCACTCAACAACTTGAATTAAAATTAATGCAACTAATTTGCATGAATGAATATAGTCACAGTAGGAAATAATTTTTAAAATATCATTAAGTAGGGATATAGCATCTAAACATGAATATTGTAGACCAAATAATAAATTTAATGATTTTCTACAAACACTGGTAAAAACGATAACGTTGAGATGCTTAAAAATTAAATTGCAATCACAGCATACCTTCCATGCCATTTCTTTGGGGCAACTCAACTCAACCAGAGACAAGGCTTCTTTCATAAGAGGCCAATTGGGTATCCGCCAAGCACTCTCCAACACAAGGAAGGGATTGTTACATCCTTTCATATTTCCATACTCCAAAAGCAGCTCCCACTGATTTAATTCCTTAGAACACCTGAAATTTGAAAACTAGGTCAATAATGGTATGATTACAGAAGCAATTCCCCCTTAATTAATATGACTAGATAGAGGCTACTGCTGTGTGACTACTGCCGGTGTCTCCAAACCCTCATCTTCCTTGAAAATTATTATTATGAAGAGGCAGAAAAATCTGAGCAGTAAAGTGGATAATAATAATGTTTAATAATAATAATCAGATGTTTAATAAATCATCCTTAGAGAAGGGATTTTTTCAACAAACACTAACCAATGTTCAACTCATAAGATTAGAATGCCCGAAGGAAGGAATCATGAAATATTTCACTGTGCTTATTAACCATGAATAATTATCCCATTTTCTTTGTAAAGATTCCAAAATATAGTTAAAGCAGCACACTTAACTTCTCATTTTTTTATAACACTTATCAATCTCCACAACTACAGTTTCAAGAACGTATTTGGTCCAACATGAAAATGTTAGGGAAGAAAGTCAATACTCAAAGCAAGGCAAATCTCTAACTCAAAATTAAGTAGTTTTAAATCAACTCATCAACACAAGATTTCAATTTACCTTATCCAATGTTTTTCCCAAAGAGCATATTCACTATGGAGACCCATGACGGAGTTTGCATTCCCTTGCTCTTGAGCCTGTCTGGCTTTAGCCATCACATTCTCATATGCATTTTGGGCTCTTTCAAAGAATCCTTGCTGCTCATATGCCAATGCAACTGCAGTTTCCCTGTAACGTGGTGGTCCATTGCTTCCACCCCAACTGCGCTGCCATAAGCCAGCCCACATGTCCTCTTCACTTAGCAATGTGTAAAGGTCTGAGAGGGAGTCGTAGATCTCCTGCAAATTAAACAATGTTGATTTTCTCTGCCAAGTCTTGCAAATAATTTGTTTTGGTTTTACAAGATGAAAGTGTTTATCTAAGAAATTAATGCATATTTCAGAGCTCACATAAATGGTGAATGAAAAATAGCAGATGCATACATATGGGGAAAAATAATTGCCATTTAAGACGCAATTAGGATATAAATTCCAGTTCTAGGAAGTAAATCAGAGGTATAACTAATAATTGTAGTATTGTTTATGGTCATTTTACACATAGGGCCCCAATGGGGATTGAACTCATTCACTGGGATGGAAGTTGAATGCATTGTCCACTGGGCTATCCGGGAGCCCAGGTACAACTATTAAACTGGAAAACAAAAATGTAGACTTACTTGGATTGGTGAAGAGTTGACTCCATCAAAGTCATAGCAGTCTTGTCCTGGAGATGAACCTGGGTTACCAGAAGCAGATCCAGACCCTGGTTCTCTCTTAATCTTGGCATTATTCCCTGAGCCATCTCCACACATTTCAAAGGCCATCTGCTCCAGATTTAGCACCATCCGATGCCACAAATTGTGTGATTTCCCTAAATACTTCATCAAACACCTGAAAATCATTATAAAGTCCATTTTTACTCATCATTACCTTCACCATGAAAAGAGAGAGAGAATACTAAGAATACAAACTGAATTTGGCAATTTCAACATGAAAAAAAGCATAAAATATTGATAAAAATAAAACATGTGGTATCATACAGACATTCAATTTTCTCTACAAAACTCTTTAGATGACAACTCTTTTATATGACACTGCTGTCCATCCTTATTCCCCTTGGAAGTCTATTGTTTCATTTATACTAAACTCTCAAACTCAGTGGACATTTACTTTACCTTGAACCCAGCAGTTGGAGGACATTTAATCAAATTAGCCTTTTTGGCATGCTATCTTTCAATAATTTATAACTTTCAAGATTTAACACTTTTGTATTTAAAAAACTTGCAAACCTTCATAAAACTATTTTTTATTAGACTACATTTTTTATTTGAGCCAATATTAACTATTATTCCCATGCTATAAATTTATTCTGAAGTTAAAATGCATTTTATTAATTTTAAAATTTTAAAACATAAACGATACTTAAGCTATTAAATAGCAATTTTGAATATATCCTGAATTTCAGTGATATTTCTATACCAAACCTTCAAAGAAAATTTCACAGTGTAAAATATCAATGGAAGGTCATTCTATGCAGTTCTTCATTTTGATTATGATTAAGTCTGATCCTTTGACTTTTGAGATTATTTACTGATGACTTCTTTCAGAATCTCAGGTTTTATGAAATTTGATGTTGGTAAGGCAATGTTCAAAAGATTTTACCTTAGTGTGAAAAATTTAACATTCTCCATCACTTAACACAAATTAAACTCTCCATTGCTTTCTGAGCTCACAATATTGTCATAATCACTTCCCAGTGATACTTCAGTAACTTCCTAGTCATTAGGAAGTTATCAACATTTTCTACTCTTGAATCTATGGCAGGTTCTTATTCATAAAAATTACTGTATGCCAAAATTACACAAGAAAAATTAGTGGCAAGTAGCATAAAGTATACCAGCTGACCAAAATGTGTGGTCTTAGATAGAGGGATGATCAGAGATTGACTCTAGATATTTTCATTGAAATTTTGCACAATATATGTATGACCTATACATTAGTATACATGATATAACTATTACTAATAATACAATCCTTACGGTTTTATGGTAATTGAAGGTGAGCATTGAGATAAAGCCTCAACAAAAACATTCAGAGCACTTGGATGGCAATCTTTCTGAACAACATGAGCACCACTGCAGAGGAAAGGCACTATTTCAGTCGAAAGACCCTGAAAATGAAGCAGAATAGTATTTGTGCTTTTGAACATAAAAATGTATAGAAAAAAATATTTTTATAATACCATGAGAATGAAAATAATTAAGTTATTCAATGTTAATGCATTAGCAGTATCAATCATAGAAACCACAGCAGTTCTACTTTACTATAAATAAAAGAAACATATTCTGACAGGAATAATTTGAACAAGGAAGAAATTAAATTAAGTTTTGCAAATGAAGCTTGATCCTAAAATATTCAACAACATCTTCTTAACTATTAATTAGTAGGAAAAATATCTGCACTTCAGTGAGGAAATTCGAATGGATTTCCTTTCCAAAATTGCATATTATTATACTGATTAAATGTACATACAGTATAACAAAACTCCCAACAGTTTAATAAACAAATTTAACTCACAGCCTGCTGTTTTTCAGAAAGGATTCTCCAAATCCTAGGAAGGATGGCAATCCAAACTTGCTCTGCTAGAGCTGAATCCATATGACAGAGTTGAGCAGCAGCTATCAGTAACTGTGATGACCTAACCTCTCTTGAACTTTCTATGAACTTAGCATGCCTAACAACTACTTGCTGCAAGCCTGGGCCACCTGTAGAAACTCCTGTTAAATCCACACTTCCATTTGAAGATTTTCTAGGGGTGCTAACTAGTCCGGGAGTACTGGAACTAGAGCCTTGAGTTCCATCCACAACAGTTGATAACTCCATGTTCTCTAGATCCTGATGAAAAAGTTTCAGTTTTAACACCAACAATTGAAAAGATCTTTCCTTAAAGAAATAAAATCCCTATCTATCGTCTGATAATACATTTTACTGAAAGTTAAACATACTGTTATAAAACCACAAATTAAAACTTGCATAGGTCCAAAACTTTTATAACTAATAAATCAAACTCAAAAAAAGTTACTGTGTTGATGATTACAACTAAGCACTTAAAATGAGTAAACCATATGAAAATTATTTCATGGAACTGCAAAGCTTTAGTGGTTGTTTAAAAGAGTAATCATATCACTAATATAAAAACCAAACTATTTTATCTAAATCTATCCCAAAAATGCAAAGTTGAAGAAAAACGAGAGACAAATATAGCATAAAAATCAAATTCTCTAGATAAATTTTTGTTTTAAGACACATTTTCAGAATATTAAAGCTTTTGTATTACATTATGACAACGAATGAGGTTAAATTTTTTGTTACAGCATGTTATGATAACTGTTTGAAAATTAAAATGAGGATTTATTTTGTACTGTGAATCATCAGAATAGATGAGAAAAACCATTGTCAATTATGAAGCATTATTACTCAATACTTGCTTAAGATTTCTTCACTATTTTCCATGCTTTTCTGATATCCAAAACTTGTTTAAGAATCCAAACAAATAGCAAAAGAATATATAAATAACTGCTAATGTTAATAAATTTTGTTTGAATCATATAACCTAATTAATTGTCAAGTGATACTGTGCCATTATCTATTGATCCTTAAACAAAACAGTATTTTGCAAAAATATTAAAATCTGATCATGAGAAGAAACTTCCACTAAGTTTGTACAAAAGAAAATGAAGACTGACCACTTTCTCTGCTGAGTCATTAGCTTCAAGAGGAGGGTCAACAGGTTCTTCTTGGAGTGTTGCATACACAAATTTTGCCTTTTCATTTGAATCGGCAAAATTTATGACAGAGCATACAGCAGGTAGCATATTGTTTGCTGATGAAATTTGTATCTGATAAGCTGAAAACAATACATAATTATTATTAAATTTGAGAAGAATAAACAGAGAATTATGTGGGCTAGAGGAAAAGGAAACTTCCAAATAAAAATATATCACACACTTACTAGGAACACAGGTAACCAGTATGAGCTCTATGCACTGTTTAATCCAGAAGTGAGCCCCCATTGATTCCCAATTCTGAGAGCATACAATGTAAAGCAGACGATCATGCAATCTTCGTCTCATGCTACCATCAAACACTTCAAAAAACTTTGCTCTAATGGATGGCTGCACACATCTAAGTCCTGCTAAAAAGGCTGGTTCCAATTTTGATGTTAACTCTGTTGTTTTCAAGGATTCATCTCTAAAATAAAAAGAAACACAACAGGATGACCCAGTTATCTTTTAAAGGAGTTACCTTGACAAATTTCAAAAAATAAATAATGGTAAACAATACAATCAAAGACTAACTTTATGCACTGAAATAATTAAACTAAAAAAAATAATTTCACTGCTATAAAGTTATGTTATGAGAGTAAAAGAACATTACATTAACACTTTTCATGAAAAGTAAGGAAAAAAACAATATCTCAGACTCTTTATGGGCATAAGTAAATGAATCCAAAGTAAGAATAAGCCAGGCAAAAAATGAAATTTTGAATAAGCTACAGAAATAAATTATTAATGAAGAAAATCTCACCTATATACAAAATTAACTATTTCCAGGAACTGAGCATTCAGCTCAAGATCATCAGGGAAACGTTTTTCAACATATTGCATCAATTTGACTAGAAGTATTGATTTCTCACGCAGACTTGGTCCTTGATTCACTGCAATTGGATTCTTATTCTTCATCCACTCCTCTAACATCTATATTAGGATATAAAGAATAACCAAAAGATGAGTGCACAACAGCAAAAGAATTTTAGGGAAAATTCAGCTTTTAGTATAATATTCTAAATTTTATGCAAATAGTAAAATCAATATTTTTTACGTAGTTGCTAATAGCACTATAATATGTTATCCACAAGAATTTCCATTAATAATTAATAGTAATAATGATAATATAATTAATAATAATAGTAATTACTTCAATGATGAGAAATAAGGTAAAATGTATCCAATGAATAAGCTGTATGGTGATAATAAATTACATTATGTTAATTTAGAATAAGGCTAAATACATACATTTTCTACCTTCAGGAAAAACAATATCATGAAGTATTTTTCTAAATAAGATCACAGGAGTGGGTAAATTTTGGTCATGATAATTCTTAAACTAAAAACTCCAAAAAGTAATTACACAGAAACTACTTCATAAACTTACCTTGATAATTGTTTTCATCACTTTAACATCAGGGGTTTTCTCGATCAAGCCAACCAATATATTTCCAATGAATGCTTTCCTCATTTCAACCCCCATAACACCAACTCGATTTTTCACCAGATCAAGGCTTAACACAAGTAATTCATTGGCTGTTAAAAAGGATAAAGAAGATTAAGTAATAAAAATATTAAGGAAAATGATTATCAACCAATGTTATGAAATACCTATCAAAAGAACCAATTTAAAGAAAGCAATCAAGGATATACCTCAGAATTAAAGAGCATGATTTCTTTGGTAGTAAAACCTTCATTTCGGTTCAATTAATTGAAAAATCATCAATTCAAATGAAGAAAGAAAGGAGAAAATCTCAAGGGACCAAAAATGAAATATAATGTCAAACATTTTCCCTATTGCATACCTTTTACTGAAGACCTAACACTGCCATCTGAATATAATTTAAAGTTAACATAATTCCTTTCTCAGTACCACAGAAACAAATCAAACTCATTCATAATTTCAAAAATCAACAAAATATCATATAATAATCATATGTTGTTAAGACGCATGAATAGAAACTAGCCACAAAAAGAATTATCTATATTGTCAATTTATTCTTCCAGAGTGACTTGTTTCATCGAAACATGGTAAATTTGAATGCAAAGCAAAGGGTGGCATTAATTAATCCAAAACTGTACTTATAGCATTTTCTAATAAGGAGCACTTCTAACACGTGACTTGTTACAATTTTTTAAATACAAATTTATTTTTAGCTAAAAACAAGTCAATACAAAATCATGCAATATCAAGGAATATGATCAATAAAAGGTACCTTTTATAGCCACAACACTTAAAATGGAATAACTGATATAAAAACTAGGTTTAATAGTTCCTTTCTTACATTCTAATCTGTGAATTTTTCACCCAAATAAGAAATGACAGACAAAAAAATCTTTCTATTACTTCCTTACATTTATGACTATCACATGTCATTGCAACCTTCAAATGATGTTTTTGGAAATTCAACAAATACTTTTATAAAGCTTAATCATAAGTTGAAATGATTGCATACTTTATAAATAATTATTGATTGCATACTAATAAATGTTACTGAAATAGTATAACACTCACCCAGGCTAGAATCAGCTCCCCCAAGACTTAAATGTTCCTTAGTCATTCTTTGTAATACCCTCATAAAAGATGTGATAAGGCGATCTATGTAGCAGGGATTATGAGCACAGGCAGCTTTGAGCACCATTAAAGTTCCAAAGAGAGATGTAGGAGCATTAACACTACCTCCAACACCTAAACATAAGGAAAGAAATAATAACTTTTAGAGACTACTGAGAAGGAGCAAGTTGAATAGCAGTATAGCACAACTTTTTATATGTAATATCTATAGATTTTATGAAATTTTAAAATAATTTTATCTTCCTAAACACAGAATTACCATGCAAGTTTGAGTTACCAATTTTCAAAATAATTTAAATTTCAGTCCATGCAATTCTTCTCATCAGTTTTCATACTCACATTACGAGAATAATCAGATTTTTTCCATATTCCCGACAATATCTGAACTTTTTAAATGTTTTCAAAATAATTTTTTTTATGTGAGAAACAACACCTTACAATGAATACACGATTTACATTGTTTAACACATATTTATCAAATCTTCCCTAACATATATTAATTATGCTTCCTATTCACATTTCAAGAATATAAATACACAGAAATATTTACATTTCTAACAAGAAAACACAATGGAAATCAATAAGAACAGATAAATAAAATATATCTATCTATCTAAGTTTTTGTTACATACGGAATACATACAAACTAAAAATTTTTCAGAATGAACATACTAGTAGTCTGAATGACTGAAAATGAAAAGTAATCATAACAATATCAATAACATGAATGATTCTCATATTTACAGTTAACTTCCTGAGGTCTTAACAATGAACCCTGACACATTATTTGACTACAAAGAAAATCTAAAACCCATATAGCACAAGAATAGTAGAAATATGTAAATTACCTAATGAGCCAACTCCTCCCTGGCTTCCTCCAACTCCCATTCCAGACCCTGCACCACCTTGAGTACTTGAAGCAGATGAAGATCCAGGGGCATTTCCTCCAGATGGACTCTTCTCATAGCTACTGAGCCCCTCTAGTACAACCTTATTGACTGACGCATACAAACATTCAAGATCTTCATATCGAGAAGCTACAGGTGAGCTCGTTACTTCAGTTGGGAATATGCTCATCAATCGAGTGAGAAGGCCATGAACTAATTTAATAACCTAAAGAAAAAAAAAGAATGAAAATAGAACTACTGCCCAACTGATTAATAGTATCTTACTATCTTTGTATTTTCAGAGGTACCTAAAACATGTGTGTACCCCCTGCCACACGCCGAAAGGTGGCTAGCAGGGTATACACATAGACATAGACATATTCAATTAAAAATAAATAGATAACTTTAAAAACCATAGGAAAAAATCATGTACATGTACTCACCTTCAGATTTGGACATGTCATACATGCTGAAATTCCTCTTTGAAGAGGTCGGAATGTGACAAGAATTTGCTCCTTTCTTAGAACAGTGACCAAGAATGTGAGGAGGTCTAACGCAGTGCAAATATTGGCATAATTAGGCTGACTACCACCCAAAGGACCAAAACCACCGCTCATGCCAGCCATTCCTACACCTGTGCCACCACCACCTGTAGAATAATTGCACAATCAATAAAAATCATACTCATGTATCTAATACATAAAGAAAACAAGATAGCTCATTGACAAGCAATAATTAAAGAAAGAATATCTAAACAAATTAATATAAAACATATATATATTAATATCATATTACACCAAACACCACATCAAACTATGTGGTTTAATAATTATTATAGATTTATAAGACTTCAAACTATATTTACCAGATCCAGAAGCAGATTCAACTCCTGCGAACAACTTGTCTAGCCAAGCAAGTTTCAGATCACACTGAGGAGCAGGCCAAACATCTGGTTTAAGAGCAGCTTTCAACAATGCCACACATCTCCGAGAGAGCATTTCACCAGGAGAGCCAACAGTAGCACTTTGGTCATTTACCTGTACCACAATTATGAAAATATTTTCAACATAATGAACA
>KZ308222.1:3266098-3277636 GCA_000376725.2 Ladona fulva | reverse complement strand
AATGAAAAATAAAAAAGCAAATGACAGCCACTTTTACCTCAAGGAAACAAATAAATGACAACATAGAGAGCAGTTAGAATATTATGAAGTCACAAGCGTTTTATCACTGCATTTTCTACTGTATATCACAAAAAATCAACATGCTTACTTATTTAATTGCATAAATAATTTAAAAATTGCATTTGGTTTATTTAAAATAAATGTTTCAACTGACAGAGAAGTGATTATCCACCTAACAGAAAACAATCTTTATATGTGAGCCTCTGAATAAAGAAGTAAGTTTTAACTGTTAACTTGATTTCTTCATATTTTTTTTATTGCAGTTCCTATTTTTCTGGCTGCTATGACATCACCATAATCAAAATCATTTCCCCTCTTGTAATCCAACAAGAAGAAAGTGTTTCAACACAGAGCCAAATTATTATATGGCTATTCACCTCTAAAATATTACTGTGAGAGCTGTTTGAAGGACGAAAACTCGTAAAAGTTACAGCAAACTTTATCAGCTCATTTTTTATCTTTATTATATTACGAATTTTTTGTAATCCTATATAATATTCTTTTGACAATTTAAATGGAGACTCTCCTTTTCATTCACTGCAATCAATATGGAAAGTGCATTTTTCTTTTGTTTTTTGTAATTTTTATATGGGTGGAATTACAGTTTTAAAATGACACAGCTCTAGTAACAAGTATATTGCAGAACATATAGTCAAATGAGTCATGCCACCTAATAATTGTCATGAATGGAAAGCACCCACTGTACAGTACAGTAGCAAAATCATCTTGACAAATGATATAGTATACTTATATATTTGCTCATCTTTGAGAAGGTAGAATTGTCAGAACTAATGGTCATAAGAAAAAGCTGTTAACGTATGGGCAATACTCAAGTCTTTATGCTAAAATATTGACTACCATTTGCGACTTTAACATTAATGTGAATTTATCAAGAAAAAAATGGTAGTGGAGTTTACAAACATTTTTACATACATCAAAATTTGAAAGTATTTATTTATCTTTACAATTAGAATACTATTATTACAACATTGTAATGGGTTTGTATGTAGGAGAGAGTAGGATGGATAATCCACAAATTGGACACTCAGAACATAAATAATCAAGAGTTAACTGTATATCCCTATATAATACATCCTCTACGAGCATTAATATATAATAGATTAGAAGTAAGAAATATTTTATACCTGGAAATCTGGAATGAATCGGTCACAAAGTGCACGAAGAAGTTGAAACAGAAGGTCTACTTCTGTAGGATGATGACAAAAATACTGCAGTAATATTTTAACCAATAACTTGGGCTCCTTCCAATGTTGAAAATCAACTGCATCCACTCGCTTATGCATTTCCTGTAATAAAAGCAGTTTTGATGATTGAAATGAGGCACTTTAACAAACATTGGGCACATGAACACTCTCCAGGAGGCTATAGGAGAATTCAAGTTTCTTTCACTAAGCAGCTGAGATCTTATTAAGTTTTTGGTTACATATGGGAGTTTTCTCTTGGTTAATCTGGGTGGTAAAACTGACTTTTTAGAAGATGAAACAGCTTTATTTATCTTAATAAACCATAACACTGAGGAAAGGAGAACAAAAACTTTCATTCTGAAAAAAATATAAAGTAAAACTTGAAACAAGCAAATTGATTTACAATTAAATGTAGGTAAAAAGGACATGAAAATAACTAAACTAAAAAGGCCATGAAAAAAGTCTAACAAGACTAAAACTCAAACCCTTACCAAGCAAATGCTCTAATCATTAATTTATGAAGCCAGAATGCTTAGACATGTCATTCAAGAGACTAACAAGGCAATTTTTGTTGTTTTTCAGCTCTTTCCAAATGAAATCTTCATTTTTACATAATTAATTTTCTTTGTTCTCATACTAAACATTTTATCAATTTATCATTAATTATTTCATCTTATACCAATGATGTAAGAAGTACCTCCAAGAATGCTTATGATTAATCCAACATAAAAACTGAAGTTTAATCAAAAGTGTGTATTTACCTGATATTCCTCAGAACACCAAATATTTTTCAGGGCTGATACTAATTGATGCTGAGTTATCAACCACTGGTCATCAAATTTAATGAGCAGTGATGTTATTCTAATGCTTTGATACTGAATCTCAGGCTTATCTGCAAGTGCTACAGGCTGTGGTGGTTGCCCTCCTGAGAAAAGAATTGTTGTCATGATGAAATTAGTATTAGTAAACTAGGTTAAAACATCTATAAATCCTTCAGGATGGAAAATATAGCACATTAGTCATACATTTATAAGCACAAAATTAAAGATTTACTGGATAGAAAAGGGTTGAATTAGACAGTGCAATCCTTTGGAAATGATTATTATCTAGTCAGCTACTAAGTTTCAAAATTTTCCTGAACAAAAAGTGTATCTCATCTCATAAATTACCTTTGGAAAATTTTTTATAGAAATCCCATTATCTACAAAGGTGCCCTCTCTGAAATTATTTAGTAAATTTATCCATTGTTAAAATCTTCTATCTTCTAGAGAATGTTAGTGATCTTCTAGTAATGTTATATCTCCTTTTAACTATTTCTAGAGTTTCAAGTATTCATTTCAGAAAGTGCATCATAATAAAAAGTATTATGGCAGCATATAATCCACTTCTTTGGTGTATAAATGACCATCCACTTGTGCCAAAAAATAATCATATTTCAACTATCATGAATGCATTGAATGTATAAATCCCATAGACTCTCAATGAGCTAATGGATGCATAATGGGGCACAGGATAATCAAAAAACNTCTAAGTTTTTGTTACATACGGAATACATACAAACTAAAAATTTTTCAGAATGAACATACTAGTAGTCTGAATGACTGAAAATGAAAAGTAATCATAACAATATCAATAACATGAATGATTCTCATATTTACAGTTAACTTCCTGAGGTCTTAACAATGAACCCTGACACATTATTTGACTACAAAGAAAATCTAAAACCCATATAGCACAAGAATAGTAGAAATATGTAAATTACCTAATGAGCCAACTCCTCCCTGGCTTCCTCCAACTCCCATTCCAGACCCTGCACCACCTTGAGTACTTGAAGCAGATGAAGATCCAGGGGCATTTCCTCCAGATGGACTCTTCTCATAGCTACTGAGCCCCTCTAGTACAACCTTATTGACTGACGCATACAAACATTCAAGATCTTCATATCGAGAAGCTACAGGTGAGCTCGTTACTTCAGTTGGGAATATGCTCATCAATCGAGTGAGAAGGCCATGAACTAATTTAATAACCTAAAGAAAAAAAAAGAATGAAAATAGAACTACTGCCCAACTGATTAATAGTATCTTACTATCTTTGTATTTTCAGAGGTACCTAAAACATGTGTGTACCCCCTGCCACACGCCGAAAGGTGGCTAGCAGGGTATACACATAGACATAGACATATTCAATTAAAAATAAATAGATAACTTTAAAAACCATAGGAAAAAATCATGTACATGTACTCACCTTCAGATTTGGACATGTCATACATGCTGAAATTCCTCTTTGAAGAGGTCGGAATGTGACAAGAATTTGCTCCTTTCTTAGAACAGTGACCAAGAATGTGAGGAGGTCTAACGCAGTGCAAATATTGGCATAATTAGGCTGACTACCACCCAAAGGACCAAAACCACCGCTCATGCCAGCCATTCCTACACCTGTGCCACCACCACCTGTAGAATAATTGCACAATCAATAAAAATCATACTCATGTATCTAATACATAAAGAAAACAAGATAGCTCATTGACAAGCAATAATTAAAGAAAGAATATCTAAACAAATTAATATAAAACATATATATATTAATATCATATTACACCAAACACCACATCAAACTATGTGGTTTAATAATTATTATAGATTTATAAGACTTCAAACTATATTTACCAGATCCAGAAGCAGATTCAACTCCTGCGAACAACTTGTCTAGCCAAGCAAGTTTCAGATCACACTGAGGAGCAGGCCAAACATCTGGTTTAAGAGCAGCTTTCAACAATGCCACACATCTCCGAGAGAGCATTTCACCAGGAGAGCCAACAGTAGCACTTTGGTCATTTACCTGTACCACAATTATGAAAATATTTTCAACATAATGAACAGACTAGCAATATAATTTATTTTGATTACAGTTTTATAAAAGAAACTATCACACATCAAGGTTGAAAACTGAAAGTCCATTTTAACTTTAGGTACTTAATTACTTTAAAAGATATCTAGGAAATTTAGTTCTCAAAGAAACAGTTCTTCATTAAACTTCTATTGTGACTTTTTATGAGACTTATAATAGCTTTAAAATTCCTAATTCTTCATCATTATATCCCATGCACAAATTCTTTTTAATGACTTTATTGATTGATTTCCAAATGTTTTCAAGTTGCAAGAAACAAATGCAGGATAACAAAGTAAAACTATATTCAACTCCCTATTAAATATGACAAAGGATCACTCTAATTCAGAGAAATGATGATTTTTAAAAAGTGATTCAATAAAAGTATGTTTACAAAGTATTATGAAGAATAACATGAGAAACAATCATGGAAACTTCATTTTCATGCATTATCATTAGAATATTTATCCTTTGGTTAACTTTTAATAGTAAAAGGGGTAAAATTAAAATATTTAACTAGGCATTAATACAAATTTGATTTAATTTTAATTGGAGATTCTTATTTTAATTGAACGTATTAAATTCTTAGCAAGACAATCTAAAATGATATCCAATAAGGGTTTCATAAAATGAAGTCTCATTTCTCTGACACTAATGAATTTAAAATATTCTTAACCAAACAACATACCATGCAGGCCAGCCGAAACAGAAAATTGAGCACAGCATCTGCATGAGCTCTTTCTATTGGACGAGTGCTACCATCAACTTTCTGCTGTGGTACTGTTTGCAACCCTGTTCCACTTCCTCCAGCAGCTTGAGTACCCTGGGAAATTCCACTTGTTCCTTGTGAACTCACTGCCTGCCCAGAGGTATGCCTTTTACGAGGAGGGCCTTCACCAGGCTCTTCTATAGATGGTCTCTTCACACCAGTTGTTACCATCGATGGAGACCCAACAGACTGATGGTGGAAGAGAAAGTTTAAAATCTTTAATAATCCAGAAGAACTTAATATATTTGATAAAAGATAGCATTTAAATTGACGTAATACAACTGCACAGTATCAGAATATTTACTATACTACTATATATTTACTACATATGTACATTATATTAAACTATTATAGAAGGACTTTTCCTATGATAGTGATTTTATGAAAGTTTGTATGATTTTCAGCTCTTGTCGTCACACAATAGTATGTTTAATAGTATTAGTTCCCAATTTAAAGAATCTAAACTTCTAAGGAAGTTATGCACAAAAAACCGTAATCATCATTGAGTAACAATATGGAATTGCAATGGTAGGTAGCAAACACTATAATTCAGCAGCCTATTAGTACCTCATTGATCTATTATCTTTTTTCATTAGTTTATCTTTGTACTCGTACTTATATGCTAGATCATCCTGTAGCCTAGAAACTCCTTATAAGGTTGGTAAATTAACAGCTTGATTTAATTTTATCCACATGACAAGAATATACCATAAATGCAATACCTATAATCAGGCTACTAAGTCACAAACTCAACCATTATAAATCATTGTTTTTTTACACAACTACCATAACATTACTTATCACAAATAATTTTTCTCCTACATTTAATAAAACATCCTATAAACATCCCAGGACTATGATCAAGCCAAGCAGAATTGACAGCAGGCAGTGGGTGGTAAATGTATCAATTCCCATGCTCTCTGATAAGCTTTTCTAGGTATCAATGAATTTATAATCAACTTATTATCCATAACTCATTACCAAATGAATTCAAGTAGATCTCAAAATATTTTCATAAGCAGAGTTAACACCATGACCCTACTTCCAAATTTGAGAGCTATTTTTACTAAAGGCGAACATGTTACCTTCTGGGCATTCTAGGAGCCATTAAAATTAAACCAGAGAGAATTAATAATAAAATTACATTAAATTAGAATGTATTAACAATATTATATCATTAAATTAATCAATTAATTATTAAATTAATAATTTTGGTAATTGCAGTTGTGATTCTTAGGCAACTTCATTGGGTTGTTGTTTCACATAGTAGAGCCAAATCATAATAATTTTGTTATCATTATCAAAATATAAATAAACAATAAGATCATTTGAAAAATCTATCAGTGAATTTAAAAGATGTCTTACTAAATTGGTGTCTTAAAAAATTAAATTTTTCACATATGAATGGCTGAGAATGAGAGAGACTCAATGCTTTCATAGCTGTAATTGCTTGGTCAAAAAATAAAGGAACTTTATAAGTTTAGTACATTCTCAATTATTTTAAGTAAAATTTAGAAGACTAACATTATCTTGATGGTAAGAGGTTGCTGGAATAGGAGAGGCTTCAGCTGGTGATGCAGATGCTACACTGGTAGTGGTCTCATCTTTAATCCTCTGCAATTCCCACTTTATAATGACCTCAGCAAGCTCTACTGCCAATTTCCGATGCTCCAGAGAAGCAGTAGGTGAAAATCCAAGCCTCTGAATTGAAGCCACCATATGTTGCACCAAGTGATGTCTAACAGGATAATAAACCTGGAATAAGATAATACTCCAATCAATAGAATTCTCTTGAGTATCTTTCATTCACATACAAGAAAGAATGTTTAATTTTTTATTACAAGCTTACTTTTGCTGTAAAACAAAAAAATTAAGCCCCTGGAAATTATTACTTAAATAAATATCCTATTACATTAATAATCAATTCATTTATTTCTAATTATCTTTTTATTCGAATCATCCGCAGTTATAGTTGTTGCATTAACTTAATTTTTACTTTTAATTTGCAAAACTGTCTCAGTATTGATGAAGCAATTTCAAACAAACATCACAAAAACTGAAATGATTCATCAAGAATTCGATACTTATTATTAAACACATTGAAATTTAGATTTTTCTGTCCCAGAACTTCCAAAAATTATGGATAATTTAAGGCAGTTACCTTATAGTGCCTAACAACTAGTTGGAGTATGTGGAATAGCTGTCCCATGGTATGCCCCTCTTCCACAATTATCTTTTTGGTCCAATGAGTTAACATTGTATTACCATCCTCCATTCTCACAGGAACTGAAGGGGTTAATATCTCCAAAGCTTGTCGTACTACATTTCTTGCTTCTACAGCATGTGCCTTCAGTAAACCATGGAATACTAAAAGAGAAAACAATATAGGCAGTTAAGAGAAAAGTCCTAGCACAGCATCTCTTGAAGGATAGGGCTTAGCCAGGAAGTATTTACAATGGGTGACACATGGTCAGCAAATTGACTCCCATGCTGCCATACTTGACTTTTCAAGATTTGATAGTTAATTGCTACTTGTATGTTTAAAGAAAATATCAGCATCATTAAGATTACCTGTATTTCAAATTACACATATTGAATTACCCCAATAAATATTTAAATCGCTAATAGAACCAATGCATAAAATAAAATACACTATCTACCTTCAATGAGCTGGAATTAAAACTTTTGAATTTAGGTTTGAAATGATTAGAGGATTTCCTATTATTAAACAGTTCAAAAATCTAGCTGTTGATTGTGAGTTAGCATTTCCCCCAAATTGTAAAAATGAGGTTTTCTTTTGTTCTAACTTAATTTCTTCAACCATGATTTCCAACAATTTAAACTCAAACGCTACAGGTAACTCCCAGATTAAAACTCTACTTCATCTGAGAGATTCTATTGAGAAGAATGATCTTATTATTTCCAAGGCTGTTAAAGGGAATTGTGTTGTTGTTCTAGACAAATCTGATTATAGGTCTAATTGCAGTCTTTCCATAGTATTTCAAAACTCCTGTCAGATCCTTTGTACTAAAATATTGCAGATGTATGTGAAGAATGCAATAAGTCATCTATATTTAATGAGAGAGACTGGTGGAAGCTAATATGAAACCATTATTTCCCAGATTTCATGGTTTGCCAAAAATTCACAAAAAAAGAATTTCCTATACCACCATTAGTTTCCAGCATCACTTCTCCTGTAAACAAACTCTCCTCAAGAATGAATAACATCTCACTCCAATTTGCTGACTTCATATACAGTAAAAAACTGACCCAAATACACAGTAAAAAACTCAATAGTGCTACAAAACTTAATCAAAAATGTTGTGGTGCCATCAAATGCAAAACGTGTGTCCTTTGACATTGTGTATTTATTCCTAAGTGTGCCTGTGGATGATATGATCCGTATCTTGGAAGAAGAGTTAAGTAAGAACTCAGTGGATTCCTGTATTATGAATGAACTTATTTCACTTAACCACCTTTCTATGGATGGTAATTATTTCTTGAAAAGAAGGTTTATGTTCAAAAAGAGAGGTTGGCTTTTGGTTCCCCCTTTCTCCTATTTTACCTGAACTGTTCTTAAATCATAATGAATGGTATTTATTTCACACTGGCAATAATTTACTGAATTATGTTTTTAAAATGGTTTAGGTATATTGATATTTTTTGTATTTGGGCAGGAACTGTAAGGCATTTTAGGGTAAGGAACTGATCCTCTTTGTTTAACAGTTAAACTCCCTTCATATTTCCCTTAAATTTATCCATAAATTAAAAATCGATCATATCCTTAATTACCTTGACCTATCCATAACTCTAATTCATAATACTTTAGAATTTTTCATTTATCGCAAACCTAGCTACACCTCCCACCATACTCCTTTCTACTCTAACCATCACCATTCCCATAAATTTGCTGCATTTCTACTCCCTTTTCTACAACTCCTCAACAGTCACCTTTTTCCTTTAAGTTTGATAAAGAATTAAGTATGTATTATTTCTTTACTAGGCACACTTAGGTAAACAGCTATTCATCTGACTCAATCAATCATTTGCTAGATAATAAACTTAAAAACTTGGCTTTAAAAATTATATATTCTTCTGAAACTCTCTCTACTCATCCTAATTGGCATAAGCTAAGTTGGTGAGGGCCCTTAGGGTAGCCAACTCAACATTCTTGAAATATAGAGATAATCAAAAATCATCAAAACCCTTTTATTAATATTAGAAATGAATATATCTTTCCTGCCTTCTCTCCCTTGCTCACTGTAACTCTTCCTTGTCCTTCCCATACTTAGAGTTCTCTGAGTTAATGGTTTTTCCGAGTTCCAGTCATGTCGCTATTTTTCACTTGTTTTCCTTTGGGACTAATCGCACGACTTCATCTTGCAAATTATTACACCTTTCCTTTATCCTTAATGCTTAAGTGTTGAAATGAGTCATGTTTCTGTGTGAACTTGTGTGTGGTATTCAGCAAAGTTATTAAAATAGGATTTAGTTTAAATTGAAAAGTTTTTCCTGCTTTTCCTTTTGTCATTAGAATCAATGCTTTAAGAGAAGAGGAAAATAAAAATTCTTAGAAACATACCTTGCAGTACTATACGCTTGTGAATTGCAAATTTAGCAATGATATGTGAAAGAAGGAGATGTCCATGGTATCTAGTAGCAGGATCAACACAGTTTTTCCCAAGAAGACAAGGCCAAGCAAAGGTCATTAAACGACGAAGTTTGCTTCCTTGTCTTTTGTTTGCTGCATCATGGATATGTGGAGATGCTTGTTCAACTAACAAGCAAGAAAATTGAAGCAGTAGGATTCTAACTGAGTCTGCAGTGCCAAATGGGTTTTCAGGATCAATAACCTAGAGTAAAAATTGAATAAAAGTAGCTTTAATAAACAATTCCATGGCAAAGTATTTCAATGGTAGGGTCAATATACAGAGAAGGCAAAGAAAAGATAATGATGACATTAATATTCTAAGCTTTATCATTGGATTGACAAAGATACTAAATTAATGATAATGTACCACTATGTTTTGAAATAGAATTAAGTCCTGCTTTGCTAAAAGAATTTATTGAAGGAAAGCCTATTTTTGATGTAATAGGTAGCTATAATATGTTAACATATACACATAGAGTCAAGGAATACTAAGGATTTCAGCATAAACAAACAAAGAATAAATTATTTTAACTGAGTACTTTTGCAAATATCACTTGATTCCTCGTGAAATCTTTGAGAGATTGTGAATTAAAAGCCTGAAAAATAAATCAAAATTCAAACAATAATGACTTGATAAAATCAAAATTATTGCTGAATAATACGTACCCTAGATATAAAAACACTGACAACATTTTCAGGATTGTCCTGGTCTGGTGCTGGTGGTCCTCCGACCAATCTTTCACCCTCACCTCTCTCAAATGACACCGCAAAGCATGGAATCAAAATATACTGCAATACCCTGGCTTTCAACTCCTATCATGGGAAAAACAACATCAGGCTGTGAAACTCATTTCCTTCACAAATTTTGAGCAATTCAAAACTGACTAAATATACTTCTGAATCCATTCACCAACAGTAAAACCCACAAGGCTAAGATAAGAATCAAAAAAGAGGTCTAAATTATATTATTTTTAGTTATTTATCACTTGCTCAATTTTAATTAAAAATTGCTAAATTCAAACAAGATTGACAAGCTTCTGCAATGGATAAACATTCCCAATGATTCAGAATTATTTACTGTACCTGAGAATACAGGGATGAGTTGTGTGGACTTGCAGGAGCTGCAGATGTAGTAGTACCATTGGTTGAAGCTTCAGTTGGGGCTGGCGATTGACTATGGTCATGCTGAAAGGCCTCAACAAAACGGAAGAAAGCTGCCCTCTTCCATTCAACAGTGTAGCTGGCTGCCACCGTATTTTCCAAAAAGTCCCTCAAAAACTATGAAAAGATTTAATTTGTTTATCAGTACAAGTATGCAAATTGCAAACAGCTTATTCCTTATGATTTCTAACTGAAGAGCATTACCGGCAACCTAGATTTGAACCCAAGGTCACATTTGATTTCTTGCAATGCATATACATAAATATGTTCTGTCATCATAGTAGTAGGTTGCAATTACCAACCTCTAAAGGGAGTGTTTAATTAAATTCATTAGTTCACCTTGATGTAAATCTTACAAAAAAATGGAAGTGGCCTTGCTTCAAATCAATAACCATATTCCTTGATATCACTGTCCATTCTGTACAACTTCATCTACATATGTACCCTGCAAGCCACCATTAGGCGTGTGGCAAGGGGTGCATGCACCATGACTCTACTTTCCTAATTGGTTACTTTCGCATATCGTTTGCAGAAAAAATGAATTTTAGAATTTTTGTCTCTCTGATTTTCCTCTCAGAATCAGAATGGCCAATGTAACAGGGACGACACAATATATTGCCTACATCATCTACAAAGGTGCCCTCTCTGAAATTATTTAGTAAATTTATCCATTGTTTAAATCTTCTATCTTCTAGAGAATGTTAGTGATCTTCTATCTTCTAGTAATGTTATATCTCCTTTTAACTATTTCTAGAGTTTCGAGTATTCATTTCAGAAAGTGCATCATAATAAAAAGTATTATGGCA
>KZ308222.1:3150109-3263256 GCA_000376725.2 Ladona fulva | reverse complement strand
ATATGTTAATTTACCTTCTACTTTGACTGTAGCATAGATAATAACTTAAGGCATTCATTTAGTAACAAATACTTTAAAGTTTCTTTAGCTTAATACAATTCAATGTAACATAGTTTTCTCAAGTTGACAAGTTAATCACTTTGATTAATAAATTTGAAAATAAATTTTTATAAACAAGAACATGCTTCAGTGCACAAGAATAGGTGATGAAACCAATACGAAAAATTAACTAAAATATCCATCATACCAAGATTTGCAGTTTGATACTGAAGTCCCAAAGCCATATTCATCAACTTGACGCTACTATTCTGCAAAACATCTCTGAATGGCTTCCCATCTTTATGCTTGATGAGGAATTCAAAAAATCGACTCCACTGCTGATCCTAAGGAATTAACAATTTCACACTTAGCAAACATAAGAGTGAAGCTAATGTAGCAAAGGCTGATATACAATACCATAATTCATCTAAATCATACCAAGACACAAATCCAACAAATGCATGAGAATCTATGAGATCATACAACTCAACATTTGGTTGAAATGTACACTATTTATTGTTGAATTTGGCACTCTTCTAATTTATGTTAATTTCTTAAGAAATATGCAATATATGATTCATCCTAAACTTACTAATAGCAACAAAACATTTTTTGTTTCATGCATTGTGAATAAAGCTCAAGTTTTCAAAAATTTTAAAAATTCCAGTACCAAAGAATCATTGCACGTCATTAAATGTGTCATAAGTTACATAAAAAAAAAAACACCAATGGTCTTGTCAAGTATAAGTTGAGTAACCAGAAGGGAGTGGTCAATCCATTGATTTCAAAGCTTCATTGACTTTTTAAGAACAAAATGGATCTGTTACCAATTGACCTTACATCTTGTTTCTTCTTATAAATGTTCACAAGGTGACTCCAACATAATTAGAACTCAAAACCATTTTCATCAAAGACAAATTAATAACCTTCTTCACTACCTGAGACCACCTACAAAGAACTTACCTTGATATTATTTTCCTGAAGAAATACATCAATTGTTTCAGAGGGATAACGCAGAAGAAATTTCAGAAGAGGAGCACGGAATGGTGATCCCGCTTCAACAAGTAGGCCACGTTCAGCCTGCAACACAATACGGCAAAGCATTTCTAACAGCCGAGCAGAAGCTGCTGGTATTTGGTGGAATATTCCTATGATTGTTGCTATTCTTTCTTCATTGTCTCCACTACGTGTCCCATCTAGAAGTTCAACAAAAAATATACTGATTAAGAAAAACAGTACTTCAAATAGTCTTAATAAGTAATGAAGGTTTCCTATTATTTTTTTTATAAATGAGAAATGTAATTTGTTAAAAAATAATATGGAAAATAATTGCTGAAGTCATTAATAACCACACACATTGAGAAATAGTAAACAATAAAAATCACTCACAGCAATCATACTTACTCCGAAAAGCAACTATAGCAGCATCTAGTAACTTCTTCAAGTGTTGCAAAAGATGCTCACAAAGCTTTTCATTGAATGTAGTTGGGAAAAGCTGAGTGAGATAAGATAGATGTTTGGCTCCACTGAGGTTGAAATAACGATAATCAGCCAAGGTTAGCAGCAATGGACGCATAACAGTATGAACCTAAAAAATTTTACCTGATATTAAGTAAGTCTCCATTGATTAAATACAATTATTCACATATGATTAAGAGTAATAATAGACACTTGCCATCTCCATTTCAATCTGGAAACCAGCTATAAACCTTTTCATACACTCAAAAGCAGCTTCCCGCAATTCTGGATGGGGTCGTTCAAGGGCTCTATAGAGAACATGGAAAATACGTTCCCTCCAAGGCACTACATAGTGACAAGCAGCAAGGGCACGCAATGCTGATCTACGAAGAGGTATGAGAGGATTGCTTCCACTGTTGTTAATGCCAGACACCCCACTCACACCTCCACTTCCAGGAACACCGCCAATGACTGCACTTCCTACAATTTTATTAGCCATTGCTATGACATTGCATTAATACAATGAAAGCAAAGCAAATATAACAATCATAATGTTAATTTACTTCCAGAAGTTTTAGCATATGCAGTGGTATTTATGGATACAATATAAAGTTTTCAACAAAATATAAACCTGAGTCTTATACCAAATATAAAAATAGTTCTGGATGTCCACATTTTCATTAAAAAAAAAAGAATTAAGTCTCCTTAGATTGATTTGATAATTATTTTGACATCAGGAAGGCCACAAGCTGACTGCAAAATAATCCCATTAAACTCTTTGATGCTGCTCTATAAGAAACACTATTACAAATCAATGAAAATACAACTGAAGATATTTGTATGAATATTCATTATCGTCAACCTGGTGACCTCCTATTATATTATTCAGCCAATCTTCCAGGGTAACAAAGCACCATTTTGAGGGGTTAACACGATTGGATTTGATTTCACAGTTACCTTTATAGAGCAATATACAAATTCTTCACAATTATTATACTTATAAAATCCATGAGTGCATGTAATGGACCAATAATGAATATGAAATTTTTTCCTAAATATTGCTCTTCAAAATTAAGGTGGACACACAGTAGCATAATGTTATACACCACAATATATGGCATTATTTTATTAGTATTCTAAAAATATTTCATTCCTTGCTAAAAATGGTATTTTATTTTTTCTTTTGATAATTCATGAGATTTTTCATCTTGAAGCAAAGAATACTGTGTTGAAAAAACCACAGATAGTTAAAAAGAAGAATGTGAAGTTCGACCAAACTTTCTTCTGTTGAAAGATGAAAGGATATCTTGATGACGATTTCTGAAGTACTTCATACATCATGTGGTCACAACGTTCAATTTACAACAAACTTTCAGGTTACAATTTTCTACTAAATCATTCTTTTGTAGAAAAACTCTTACCTGAACCACCTCCAGTAGCAGCCAAGGACTTGTAACAAGGTAATTTAAGAAGAGCTGAATCTTCCATCTCACAGAGTGACATGAGCTCCTGACAGAAATTTGTGTGCTCTTCTATGTTCAAATCTACAGGTAAATGAAAATATTTATAATACAGTTAGACATTTAAATAAAGGAATTTGAGGTTTTTTATAAAATGATAACTAAAATTATCAACAAACCACATATTAGAAAATTTACTGATGCTATACTTCTTAATGTTATTCTATCAGTTGCTCAGCGACTTAAAAGAATCATAAAGCAAGAGGTGAAAGTAATTTATCAGTAAAAGATTCAGGGCCTTAAAATAGACAAATAAAGAATGGTATACGTTCCAAAAGCTTTAAGGAGCAAACCCTTCCAATGATTTACGATTAATATTTTCATTACTTCAATACAGATGTTATTTGAAAGAATTTGGCCTATTCTTTATGTGGTAATTTTCTCTTAAATGGAAAAAAATTGCAACAATAAGAATGCCTTAGCTTTAGATATATGAATACCTAAACAAATAGAAGTGTGACAAATATGCAATTAAACATTATTTTATCCATGTAGCCTTAATAGTTAATGATAATTCTTAAACGCCCACAAGTTCTTTCAAGTGAAACATCAATGTAATTACCTTTAATATATTGTCCCCAATATCAACTTTTACCTTAGAATATCCTTAATCAAAATATAACGTTAAAAATATTGCCTTTGGAGTTTTCTGTAAGGTTGAATTTGAATGTTAGGAGCTTAGGCTTAAACCTTTGCTGTGAGCCTCATATTGACCAATTACACTCCCACAGTGAGTATTTTTATTTTAATATTCATAGTTTCAAACCAAAAGCAGTGTGTAATTAGAAGATCCTATCCCCAGGCATAAAGATCAGGTAGCCTTAAGACAGGGAAGGGAAAATTCATCCACTAAGCATATCAGCTGTCTGAGCTTAGAAAAACAGCTTAAGCACTAAGCACGTAACCTGCAGTGAATGTATTAAAACACAGTAAAAAATAAATGCAGTGATTGTAATGAAGTGGCAAGTTTTAAAATGGCAAGCTCCATGGTAATGAAATGTGTGGTCAACCAGCAGATAAATAGAATATTACAAAGAAAAATAAGTATTGAATAACTTGACCCATTATTGCACAATGCTAAGTGGCAACTCAAATGTTCAAGAAATATTTACCAATAGTAAAGAGCCTCGGTTGAAGAGTTGTACAAAATGTATTGCCATCCATCAGACCAATTTGTGCATTGGCAGGTTGGTGACGAAGAAGATGTTTCCTTGGTGGAATCATATCAGCAAGTACATCTTTGTGAGGCTCCATTACTTCTGTCACTGATCGACCCTGAATTTTTGCAATGACCTCTAAGGAGTGCATTGCCTAGGATTAAGTAAAATGTCCGGATTAGTAGAGTAAAAATTTGAGAGAAAACAAAAATTTCATAACCACTAATATGTACAGACCTGCTCTCTAGCAAGAGTATTAGGCGAAGTAACTTGTCGCACCAATTCATGGGTAACATCGTGAAGACTTTTCTTCTGAGCCCCTTCCAACTCAGGAGAGCTGCCTTCAGGCAAAGGAGCAGCACATACAGTCAACATACGCTCCAGATTTGCCTTTGCCATGTCTATAGCACCACTGGACACCTGGAAGTCAAAATTTAATAGCTTAAAGTAATATTACTTGAGATTTAGATTAGTGGCGTTAAAAAATATAGTGTGATTGGTGATGTTAAAAAAGATTGTAAAATTAATAGTAAATTTTGTACGCAAAATTCAAGCCTATGATTTCCACAATCAGCAGAAATACATACATGATTTGTTTTCCTAGTTTGGGTGTAAGTCCAGAATACTAGTTATGAATGCTTAGCTTTTTAAATTATTTTAGCACTTACTTCTCCAGTGAGATCCATCATAACAAAAAGTAGAGCCTTTAGAAACAGGTAAAGGTGCTCAAACACCCACTGTGTAGCCATTCTCTCAAAAAGGAACTTAATGGCAATGCATCCTCCTAATTTGGCATACCAAGCACGATCATAGCAAAGGCTACACATGCTCTCAGCCAAATATTCCATTAGAGGCAGTCGACAAGCCTAATGAAGGTAAAGAGGAGACACAAATTACAAATCCTTATCAAAGAGAAAGAGTAGATATAACAAATCTGGTAGATCATTTATTCAACAACATCTACAATACCTATAATTTTCAAACCATTTAATAGAGAAAAAAATGAACTCAAAGTGTTTAAAATTCGACGTCTTCATCATGAAATTATGGATTTGAAAGATGTCAGTATTCTGAATTACTCTTTAATTTTTCTTAAAATCAGGTGAAAATATTCTCTTTGATATTTCTTTCTCTGAATTACTTACTGAATGATTAGATCCATCCATATAAAAAGCTAATGAAAACAATTACTTTTAATAAAAGGTAACTCACCCTTTCTCTGGAACCAAGCACACTAGTTGCAGTTTCAAGTATTAGAATTAAGGCAGCATTGCCAGGCTTACAAAGTTCTTTTTCCTCATGCCCCATTATTACAGCAAGGGAGTCAATCAAAACAAGAGGGTCCATTCCAGTCAGTTTAGACTGACGAGTTGAAACAGGGAATGGTCCTAAAAAATTAATTAAAATATTGTGAGGTTGTTTATTTCCTTCAATGGTAAGTCTGCTATAGTGACAATATAAATTAAAACTATTATTAAATTAAATTACTAAAACAATTAATACTTTTAATATCTTAAGGGAACACAAGTTTTAAAGTTCAATTCCCAGTAAAATAACTATACATTTAATAAACACCAAATAACTCATTATTAAAGAATTTAATCTAGTAATTTTACTTCTTAGGGACATGTTTCCAGCAACATATCACATCTTTTATTAATTATGCAGCACATTATTTTATATGATTCTTTCATACTGGAAACTTAAGAGTTTTGTTACAGGAAGATGATGAAAAAATTACCTCGTTTGTGGAATCTTATGGTTAGTATTAACAACATTATATCTTTTGTATAAATATAACAAAATTAAATTAGGTAAATCATCACTGACCTGCTTGCTGAGAGATGGCTACTAATGTGTAATGGCGAACAAGAGATACCATTGTTGGAAGCACAATTTGACTAACTTCTTTGATGGCAGCAGCAACAAACATTCCTATAACCAACAATAGTTAACTTAGATAAAACATTCTTTTCCTGCAAAAATCATTGCATTTTTTCATAACATAATACCATAAATAATAGAGATTGGTAAATTAAGCTGAATTTGAGTAGTAGTAATTATGGAAATAATTGCTCCAAAATATTAGATCATTAATTAAAAGTACTATGCTTCTAGGCTGTACAAAACTGATTGAAATGAAGATAATCATGAAAGGTATTTCAAGTAATAAATTCAATTAGAAAACCAATATCTCATATTACTATGAATAAAAAATTGCAGGAACATGAACTGGAATAAAAACTGACTTTGGAACAATGCTGTAATAAATAATTGTATGAATATGAGAAACTAAATAATTTATTTAATGTAAGTGTTATTGAGCTAAATAGAGATACTAAAATTGCATCTTAATTTTTGTCGTACACATTTGAAATCTGTAACTGGTCCAAATGACCCTAGCTGTCAAGGCACCAATAAAAGTAATTCTACCACAACATCTTAATTTTGATTTGAAATGATAACCAACCTGTTAAAGCAGTTTGGTGAGTTGCACGTGTTTGCTTATCAGAAGACTTATATACTGGTCCTTGTATTGGAGGTATTTTTCCATCAGAAAACCTATAAAAATATTCAAGTCACAAATATTTCTTAATTTGATNACTAAATATACTTCTGAATCCATTCACCAACAGTAAAACCCACAAGACTAAGATAAGAATAAAAAAAGAGGTCTAAATTATATTATTTTTAGTTATTTATCACTTGCTCAATTTTAATTAAAAATTGCTAAATTCAAACAAGATTGACAAGCTTCTGCAATGGATAAACATTCCCAATGATTCAGAATTATTTACTGTACCTGAGAATACAGGGATGAGTTGTGTGGACTTGCAGGAGCTGCAGATGTAGTAGTACCATTGGTTGAAGCTTCAGTTGGGGCTGGCGATTGACTATGGTCATGCTGAAAGGCCTCAACAAAACGGAAGAAAGCTGCCCTCTTCCATTCAACAGTGTAGCTGGCTGCCACCGTATTTTCCAAAAAGTCCCTCAAAAACTATGAAAAGATTTAATTTGTTTATCAGTACAAGTATGCAAATTGCAAACAGCTTATTCCTTATGATTTCTAACTGAAGAGCATTACCGGCAGCCTAGATTTGAACCCAAGGTCACATTTGATTTCTTGCAATGCATATACATAAATATGTTCTGTCATCATAGTAGTAGGTTGCAATTACCAACCTCTAAAGGGAGTGTTTAATTAAATTCATTAGTTCACCTTGATGTAAATCTTACAAAAAAATGGAAGTGGCCTTGCTTCAAATCAATAACCATATTCCTTGATATCACTGTCCATTCTGTACAACTTCATCTACATATGTACCCTGCAAGCCACCATTAGGCGTGTGGCAAGGGGTGCATGCACCATGACTCTACTTTCCTAATTGGTTACTTTCGCATATCGTTTGCAGAAAAAATAAATTTTAGAATTTTTGCCTCTCTGATTTTCCTCTCAGAATCAGAATGGCCAATGTAACAGGGACGACACAATATATTGCCTACATTATCTACAAAGGTGCCCTCTCT
Source organism: Ladona fulva (assembly GCA_000376725.2). Classification (NCBI taxonomy): domain Eukaryota; kingdom Metazoa; phylum Arthropoda; class Insecta; order Odonata; family Libellulidae; genus Ladona; species Ladona fulva. Next base: position 3,255,554 of record KZ308222.1, on the reverse strand, counting down.
GAAATTATTTAGTAAATTTATCCATTGTTAAAATCTTCTATCTTCTAGAGAATGTTAGTGATCTTCTATCTTCTAGTAATGTTATATCTCCTTTTAACTATTTCTAGAGTTTCAAGTATTCATTTCAGAAAGTGCATCATAATAAAAAGTATTATGGCAACATATCATCCACTTCTTTGGTGTATAAATGACCATCCACTTGTGCCAAAAAATAATCATATTTCAACTATCATGAATGCATTGAATGTATAAATCCCATAGACTCTCAATGAGCTAATGGATGCATAATGGGGCACAGGATAATCAAAAAACGCTTATAACAAAAAAATTTGGAAAACATGATTGTATTATTACCATATATAAGATGCATTTTTCTCAAAAAGTTAAGGTTAAAAAGCAATATCTTACATAAGGATATAGATATTCCAGTATTTATTTATTTATTATATTTATATTCCAGTAAGTATTTATTGTGAATAATTGAGAGTACAGTCTCAAAAACCATGCTGTGTCTTATTTGCAAGTATATACTCTTTCACTGCTGGGCCACACATTGGGAATGCTCTATTGAAATGATTTTATTGTGTAAATAAAGTATTTTAGCACACCCTTATGGGATTGTGTAAATGGCATTCAATGTGATAATGGATTAGGCAATTCAATTCATACAATGAAAAATAAAAAAGCAAATGACAGCCACTTTTACCTCAAGGAAACGAATAAATGACAACATAGAGAGCAGTTAGAATATTATGAAGTCACAAGCGTTTTATCACTGCATTTTCTACTGTATATCACAAAAAATCAACATGCTTACTTATTTANTCAATACTATAGAGAAAGAGGAGAGTTACCATCACTATCATGTTTTATAATGCCAATATCATAAAATTAATATTACTCTGCCAAATTAAGACATGATAAACATTTTTATCCTCAGGACCTTCAAATATATAATAAAGCAGGTGAAAGTTTTATTTGCTAAGAATCATCAATACTCAGCAAACTCTATAAATCAACGCAATCTGCAAATCCTACAGAATTTAAATTGCTTTTACTTATCAACAAAGAAAATAGTTAACAGATTCAAAATTTGAAAATCCAAGCAAATATTTCTTCTAAAAGAACTTTTAAAAAATAAATCATATACCTGAGATATTGCTTTAATGGCCATATAGATAACTTACGTTGGATGCGTTAGCAATTTCAGCATAATTTGACGATCATCCTCTAAATTGAGAGAAGCAACTAGATAACAGCGTATAACTTCCCAGCACTGTCGGCGATAAAATGGATCTGTTGAACTTGATTTCAGAGCAATAAATGCTGTTTCAATAACCTAGAAATTTCATAAAATTACAATGAGAGCAAGGAAGATTTATACTTATAAACTGTTCACCTCAAGAACATTCCATGATCTGAATATATAATTCATAATGTAAAACATTGAAGCAACCAAAACATATTGATCTTACCTTTTCCACAGGGAAAGCAATTGGAGTCTTATGATCTTGGAAGTGAGCCACAATAGCTGGGCCAGATGTCTCTCTCTCATTGTACTCAAGTTTTTGAGGCTCAATCATCATCTTTCGATTACCACCACCAAACTTACCAAGCACCCTGAATCAAAAAAGAAACGAGGATAACACCACTCAGATAAAGCATTACAAAATATAGTAAAGAATAAACATATATGTACACACATGCTATGTTGTATATATATATATTACATTATAACATGTTGCCATCATCAGGAAAGAATATAACGGTTAGTTACATATAAGATAGTTATCTTCTCTCCTGAAGATAGCAATGTGGTTGCCAAAATACTTATTGAGAAACAATGGCTTTTTAGAGCTTTTATCAAAATTCTAATGATATAATAGATTAAAATATGGAGAATTTTTCCAAATTTCCAATGAAAAAATCTGTAACAAATCTCTAAGAACAAAAAGTAATGTATATAAACAGTGGATTAAAAACTAACATTTTACTTATGATGTATAAAAATACATTATTTGAGGCACTTACATAATAATTCCCAAAATTAGAAGAAAACCCTTACCTAAAGGCAACATGAGCAACTTGATCAGTTGGATTTCGCAGTGTCCTCCAAAGAGCTTGCATCAAATCTGCTCTCACTGGTTGTATATGCTCATACAAGAAATCTGGCTGTAAGTTATCTACACAGAGCTCCAAAGTTCTCAGTCCCTGAAAGAATATAAAAGCTCTGTACTCAATCTGCTTTGATTTAAACCCTTAAAACAAGTTTCCAAACAGATACTTCTGAAAAATACAGTAAAACTTATTTTTATGAATCTCATATGTAACAAAATCATGCCTACAACAAGGTTATTTCTTTATCCCTTGGACTTTCAAATGGCCGCAGATGTTAATTATTCTACATATGACAAGATGGATGGACTGAAATCCCCAAACTAGTTTTTGGTCCCTTGGCCAACTACTTATCTCAAATTTAGTTATGATATCAATTTTTAAAATCATCATTTTAAAATGTATAGTAATGGCCCACTTTACTTTGGATGCAAACTACTAAATAAACTACCTCAACACATGAAAAAAGAAAACAATATTTTTATATTTAAAAGAAATATCAAATCATTACTTCAAGAAAATAGTTTCTATTCAGTTGAAGAACATATGGAATTTTTCATGAAATATTTTACAAATAATATGTGTTTTATAATATTTTTTTGTTTACTCTGAAAATAGTATTTTAACCATGACGAGTTCTATATTAGTATTACAAATCGCTTGGATCAATATACTATACTATACTACTAATGAAATTTATTGCAATCTCTGTCACATAACTGTTCTTTCCCACATCATGAGTTATTCTCACATAGTCGTGACTTAAGCCTCCCTGCAGCTTGGCAAATCCTGTCCAGGCAATTGTGTAAACAATATAAACTTATAGAAAATATGTAATGATGTGGAACGATTGTAAATTGTTTAGGATCTCCTGCATCAGTACAGATAAATAACAAAAAAACCTGAAATCCTATGATGTGCACAGCAAAAAATGCTGTAATTTGAATGTAACAAAATCCTGTTAATATTGAAAGAAATGGTCAGTCCCCTGAATTCTATTTCTTAGCAATTTTTTATATAGATGCAAATCATTATACCCAATCAAAAGCCAAATAGTAAAACCTTATATACTTAGTCTTTATAAATTTTAAACATTAAATCAATAAATATTCTGAAAAACTCTGCCCCTGCCAAAAGTTACTCTTTTATTCATTAACTCTCATTAATTTTAATATCTACTAATTTTGTGCAGCACAACTTTTGCCAAAGAAAAATATAAACACACGAGACAGTACATGTAGTATACAGCATATGTAAAACTCCCATACCTGACTAATCAAAGTGTGAGATCCATTTAAGGCAGAAACTAATGGATCCATTAACATTGGTAAATAAGGCAATAAGGAGCTGAGTCGCACTGGCACTGTCAAGCAAAGTTCCACAAACAAATCCTTCATGTGTTGTTTATGCAAACCACTTTGTAAGCTATTCAAACCTTTAAAGTAGAAAAAGAAAAATTATTAATAATAGACAATCGCATGTTTCAAATGGCACAAAAAAGTTATTCTTTAGAATTATAGAAATTTATTATGGATAGAGAGCTAATCACCTTGAAGAAGATTTGGCAGCAAAGGCAGAAACTCTTGGTACAAAAGGTCATGGCTTCCACCTCCAATGGAACGGAAAAGAGCACGAAGAAGAAGAAAGTAATTATAGGGTTCCTTGGCAGTCATTGCCAATTCCATTGATCTGTAATAAATTCAAATGCACTTATTTAACATGTAGAAAAAAAAACTCTGGTTTAATTTCTACAATTATTACTGAAAAATATGAAATTCATGTTAAATTTATTACCGCCAGAAAGGAATACAAGTTTGAGATATGTAATATCTTTTATAACTACTGCAATTATGGAGTAGTAATTAGTAATTCATGAAACACGAAGTAATAAAATTATAAATAAAAAAATAAAAACATGAAGTTTTCAGAAAGCTTTAAGTACAATGAGCAGCAAAAATAGTTAAGTTCCCTTAAATGTCAGAATCAAATATTTTACCTCAATAATATTCATAACACAAGTACATGAATTCCAGATCTATATAAGTACCATTCAAGTGAGCATGAATGAACTTAAGGGGGTACTTAAAATGTAAAGTGCTGTTCCTCTTAAGTACTACAGAATAAATATTAAATTACATCATAAAGAAACAGATACTATGAGCTTCTTCACTAAAATATCACAGGCCAATTTTGGTCACTCATGCATATCAGAAGCAGTAAATGTCTGAATGATTAAAGTCCTACTCTATGGTATCTAATACAAGTGTAAGATTATCTCCTTTTCTAGAATTAGTCAGCAAACCTGTTGACAATCTGATGTAGATGAGGACGAAGCATCTGCTCATTCTCAGCAGGAAACAAAGAAACTGATCCAAAGACTAGTTTAAAAAGCTTGAGGTAAAGATTTGATCGCTCAGCATTTCCCTGTCCCATTTCTTCCATTCTTTCAAGCAAATAGCGAACCAAAACAGTGGCAAACACAGGAGACGTGAGGCGGCTGGCCAAAAAGGAATTGCCAATTATCTGCAGCGAATAATTGTGATATATTCTTTCAACCATGTATTCAATTGTAGTAGAAAAGATTTCCTGAAATGTCTGGGGGTTCATCAGAGCAAACTGAAAAAAAATGTAGAGAGAAAAATTCATAAATAAATAAAATCGAAAAACTTGGTCCAAATTTTCTAGTTTATTTTAGAATAATACCACTATTCTCCTTTTAGAAAGATCACTAATAGAAACATATTGAATTTTCTTTAAATTCAGAGTTCATTGGGCAACCATGATTTTCAGGTGAGCTGAAACTAAACTATTTCCAAATGGTGCACGTAGAGGACAATTTAAATTTACATATATTGAAGAATAGTAAACATGAAAAGAAACTACAATGGTGTTTCCAAGAATAACTACATTTAAATCTCCTTCATGGAAAATAATTCAATCATTCAGGAGACATGAAAATCAATACATCTCGAGAAGTGATTGAAGCAGGATAAATTGTTTTCAATGATAATATTCCATCAAAACATATGCAAACAAAAACTTGTTGTAGCCATTAAACACACAGGGTAGTTGAAATTTAATTCTTTCATTTAATAAAACATAAAACAATATTAATATAATTACAAAAACAACATACATGAGCTATAATTGATTATATTTAAACAAATATCTTACCACACCAGCAAAATGTTCAAGAACTTCTTTCTCTTCCTTGCTGCGAACTTGCTGTATTGACAATGGCCGAGGTGGTTGAGCAGCCTGCAGTTAGAAAAGATTATATAAAATAATGTTTGAGGAATTTAAATTAGACAGCAACTTTAATTATGGATTGACAAAATCATATCAAGATCTATTCATTACTTGGATGATATCTATTTCTTTTCTTTAAGAAGGAATATATTACAAAATTTCTTATTAACTTCCAGCCAATATAATATGTAATTAACAAATAATACAACAAATCACAGACCATAACTATATGTAAACAATAAATATCAACTTATACTTAACACAAATGCTAATTCACTGTCCAAGGATTCTAATAATAGGACGAGACAGTATTTCTAAGTCAAAAATTCAAATAATATTCTATGAATAGTACCTGAGGAGCAAATGCTCCAGTGACATTTCCAAGAGGTCCAATCACAGGACTTGGGGGTGTGATTGTGTAGACATCAAGTGCTTGCAAAGCCCACCTCACTAAACGTACAAACACAAGCGTTTCTTTCGGTTGAAAATGCTTGTTCTGAATTAAAGTGCTACCATCAGCTGCAACAACCTAGCCAAAAGTAAAATTAAACATAATTTCAAGAAGAAATGTCATTCATTTAAGTTAAAACTTACATTATCAAAATAGAGGTTTTCCACAATAAATATGGCATTCCCCTAAGTATACTCAAATCCCATTAGATTCTGACGATACTGACAAAATCAAAAATTGAAAGTTTCTGCTGAAGAAAACTTAAATTTCTAAATACACCTTATAACTATGCATTTTTTACTGAAACCTAAACAGTTGATAATAAACAAAAATTAGGCAGTTCAAATAAACTTATATACTATAACTATACATTGATCTCTGACAGCAATGCACTCACATCAAGAAAAGCTATATCAGATAAGGGATCAGACATCTCATCTAGCCAATCATAAAAGGAAGCTAATATGCCAGTTGGTAGAAAGGGAATTATGAGAAAATGGAATATTATTAGTTAAAAGTAGTGCTTTAGTTTCAATTGCACTATTTATAAGTTTCTTGTGTTTTAAGTCTTAGGCTACTCATTATTTACTTCCAATTAGTCTCAAGCATACAATCCAATGATCACGGAGGAAGAAATGTAAAATCAATCTTTTACATTTCTGATTCAAGGAAGGTAAGATTATTAGAGAAATATTCAATAGATAAAGCTTTGCAAGATACTCTAAAATTGTACACCTTCAAAGAAATATAATTGAAAAAAATTGATTTCATAGCTATATTTTATTTGCTAGATAAATTTATTAATTTGTATTTAATTAATGTATCTTAGAATGGAAATAATATAATTTCGTTTACTTTGAGAATAGATAAGTGTAGTATGTTACCTTGATACTAACCTTGCAAGAAGAACAACCCCATGTGATAGTCTTCACTCCGCAAACTAGAGTTTTTACAAGACTTCGGCAGTCTGTTACACTATAGTTGGCTGATTGTGAGGCAGGGAATCCAAACCGAGACTTGTCTTTCTCCTCCCTTATAAGTGAGTTCAAAGTTTGAACTGATGAAGAAGAAAGACCAGAAGTGGCTGGAACTCCATCAACAGTTGATTGTGCATCTTCATTATTGGCAGCAGCCGTAGCAGCCGTAGTTGTAGTGGATGTTGTTGCAGCAGTTGAAGCCGGAGCAGAGCTAGTGGAATTAGGGGAAGTACTGACACCTTGATGTTGTTGGCTAAATTGTATGCAGAGGCAGAAAAAGATAGGAAATGCAACATACAGGCAAAAGCAAACAAGCAGGAGTCCAAAATAAAACATGCAAAGCAATTTTACAAGGGTTATTACAACCAAATCACTGATACGGTATAATACTGTTTAAATTCTCAGATGTAAGCCTTTAGTTTACAGTAATTGAGCTGCTTTGCTTAATGCTTGAGTTCCATAAAATACAATACACTTTTACATTGCGAAAGAAAGATTTTTGTCAATGGATAAACCATAGTATAACACAGAAAGAAGTATTCCGTCAAAGCTAAGCATTTGGGTAACAGCAAAATTTTCTTTTTATTGCTTGAACTCAACCAATTCTTTGACTGATAGGTAATTTTAGGGAAATAAGAGTCTACAGGAAAAGTTTTTATAAACAGTTTATAAAAAATACTGAAACTATTTATTAAAACAAAGAAGTTGTCTAGCTTAATTAACCCTCTAAAGAATGAAATATATCATTTATCTTTCTTCCTTCCACCCATAGCAATGTACTCTCTTCCCAAGGATGAAAAATATTACAAAAAACTTTGTTTGAAAAGGTCTGTTTTAAGTAAAAGCAAAAATCAACAACAGATCATTCATAGCAACAAATAAGCAAGCTTCAAAGAAACTGACTTAAACTTATGCAGAGGGTTACTCAAAAAAAATTTGCTAAGACATGAAACTTCATACCATATGCAGAAATTATTTAAAATACAATACTGAATGAAAAACAAGAAAGAATTGTAGTAAAAATCATATTCACATTACAGCACATATACGACCATGACAAAGGCAAGCCACAATAAGGACTATTGGGACACAAAGTCAATGCATCAACCCCTGAGCTGCCTAATTAGCTCTTATAGACTACACTGGATCTACTACCAATTAATTCAGGCATTTTCTTAAATTTTCAGGTTGCTGAATCAACCTTATGGTCCCATCCATAAACACCTAGAACCACTTTCACCAAAGGTGAACATGGTGCCCACTTGGCTAAACAGTGGCACAAGATCACACATGCAAACTTATTGCAAAAGATTTTTTCCATGCATCTTTTTAAAACCCATCCTATATTTACAATAGGTTAGGGTTACCAGGTTTCGTATGTAATACAAGGTTTTCTTGTATTATTTTCCTATTTCACTGAGTTGGAAATGTCCCTTAGAACATGAATAATATTTCATACTTATACAAGTCTGGTCAATGCATTTTACATCTATTATATGTCAATCGTTCATTTAGTACTTGGCATGATTTAAGTATCGGGTATCCATATACCATATCAACTGGTAAATCAGGCAACACCATAAAGATAGCCAAGATTTAGAGTAAACAGAAGAAGAAAAATGTGCCCAATTTTAATCTTTTATTAGACCAAATTAGAGACTGCGACTTGTCTTTTACATGCATGTAGTATTTTAAGCTATGAAATATACTCTTAGTTACAAAATAACGATTTATGACCATGTTCAACTATCAAAAGTAAGGTTAATGGTACAATTGTAATAAATCATTTCTGTAATGTTCCCTAGCAATGTTGGATTAGGATTCCTTAATTCTTAAAATGATCTTGCAATGCCTGGAGTTGCATATGAGATTGAAAACGGTTATTATTTTGTTGTGTTTAGCAAGTGATAAAATAATCTTATAAATTTCCATGTAGATAAGCGAAAAGATTTTCATATTTTCTTTTAATCTACTGTTTAAGTCTCATGTTTATCAGAAAGTCTTGCTCTTCATTCTACTATATTCTAATTTAAAATTGGTAACTAGGGTAGGAATATGATACACAATGAAAACAGAATGAACATAGATCAGGACTATGGCAACAAGACTGTAGAACCAATAATGTCTGTCAACAGAAAGACAAGGCAGAGAATAAGACAGAAACAGACTCCCAAGCACTGTAACAATTGGGGAAATTTATTTATTTATTTTATTTATTTCTCAATGCCCCCACAAACATCCAACATTGGACAATTACAGTGGTGGGCTTCAATGAACTGCACAGTAGAACTGTCTAATAGGAATTTCGGTATCAAAGATACCATCATCAGAGATGACCTTACTGTTGTCTGACTGTTCATCTGCCTAATTGTTACGGTGCTTTGGAGTCCGTTTTCGCTTTGTTCTCTACCGTGTCAGTCTGTCGACAGACATCATTGATTCTTCACAAAAAACTCCATACTATTATATATTATTATACACACTAAGTGTCAAGAATTTGAGTAACATTTTACAAAAGTATACATCCAAGGAAATTAGTTAACTGCATGAGCTTATAAGAAAGTTACAACTAACTGATAATTGATTTATGATTCAGAAGAACTTACAATTTGTTCATCAGCACAGGAAGTTGTAGTTTAGCAATCGTTTTAAATTTCAGCACAAACACTTCAAGCATTCTCATTAACAGCTCTCTGCATTGTCCAGCAACTTCTGCTTCGCTACACTGTCGGATGCAGTCCACCAAATTCAGAAGCAACTTGCATGACATTGTTTGGATGCTATAGGGGTAGAAAGAATTGTTCAAGAATTGCATCTGAGCATAAATTATTCATACAAAGTACCTTACTAAATCAAAATCCACAAATACTTCAACAACCAACCTAGTGGGAAGAGATTCATCATGGACATTTTTAGAAAAGAGATGAACAGCTCTCGCAAGATCTGTGAGTGGTAAATGCTGCCTCACATGGTGAACCAAATCAGCCAGAGTGCTGTAGGCCAAAGGACGCAGAGATTCATGGGTAGTCCAACCACGACCCAACAATACCCTCTCATCAAAGAGTCTTTCCATGTATGGCACAAATTCTGCAAATAATTTGTAAATGGTCATAACAATGTATGAATTGTATCACATATATATTTGTACCACCTGTTACCTGATTGAAATCAAACAGAAATAAACATATTTAATAATGAAACAATCATAATAATCTCTGCATGACATCCAGGTATTCTGCCACGTTGGCTGTACTCATAGGACAGCATTTTGCATTCAGTTAGGTCAGACTTCGACCTGAAGAAGGTGGCTAAAATGCAGTTGGAATGTAATCTGATGAGAACAACCAACATTGCAGAATACCCAGAAGTCTGCAGAGATAACAAAATACCATGGAAACCTATGTACAAACAATAAAAACACTGTCTTTATTGGCTAAATTTAAGATCAATAGCACACAAACAGGTTTTTAATTTAGTATGTTAATCCCTCTGCCACTAAGATTAGTTAAGAGCAACAAAAAGCTATGAAATGAGCCTAAACTTCTATCTGAAAATAATTTGTTTGTGAGGAGTAACCAATTACAAAATGAAACTGCCAGAAAAGGAATCTATGAATGATATAATAAGAATGTATAAGAACAATAAATAAACTCACAAAAGGTACAAATGGCTACATTCAAACAACAATAAGTAAACAAAGAAACCTAAATAAATTGATTTCGCTACACTTGCTAACTGAGTAAAAGATCAATTCTAATTGACTGAAATTAGACTGCCTAACACTATGCTTTACCAATACCATTTTATTGGTGGCCAACTCAAACTGATTTATTGATTAATGTGATACTGGTTCCTGCCAAGGAGCAGATTAATTAATAAAAACAAATTCCACTTTGATATTTATTTTAATTTCTGAAGAATATACCTCTAGCAGACATTGCTCTATTTAAGTTAGAAAAAATGAATACTCTGAAATAAAAATAATCCTACCCTTCAGGTTGCAAGCTGTGAATGTTTACTGAAACATGATGGGCTGCTGAGAGAGACTGGTATAGTTCAATTAATTACATTGAAAGTTAAATCAAAAATAATCTAGCAAAGAGTCATGTTAACTAATTAATTTTTATAGAAAGTCCAGAAAGAAAGTAGAGACAATACATGCTAGGAAATGTCACTGTCCACATCTATGAAACATTTGTGTATCAATAATATTGAACAAACAATGAGTCAGTGAAATCAACATGTTGACCAATTCCTGTCCACCAAACAAATAATCTGTGAAGGGGGTCAGGGGTGAAGGGGTGTCAGTGAAAATTTAAAATGATAACATCTAAAGTTATAGCTGGTAAAGTTATTACTTACTAATTCGAAGATCAGTAGCTAAGATATGCCTAGCAGCAATGAGCAGTTCCTTCCGTAGATGAGCTACTTCCATTGGACAAAGTGTTAGAAGTCCTAACATACCCTTGACCATGAGTGATGAGTGTTGAGAAACAACTTCTTGATACACTCGAATTATGTAAGCCAAAAATGAAAGAGTTTTAATTTGTGCTCCCATGAAATCCACAAATACTTCTCTGTTGAATGCAGGATTCACCCTAAAATAAAAACATAGGTGAGTAAAAGTAACATGAAAATTAAATCAGCATTCAAAAAGAAGTATGAAAAAGTATGAAAAAATTTAGAAACTACAATTACAACTAGATCAGCTTTGTCAATAAAAATTGAATAAAAATTCTGGATGATCTTTGGTCAGAACTATCCAATTTCCTTATTTTTAGGCATTTCAGTAAAACTTGTCTAATGCGGAACCCAAGGGACCAAGAAAATTTTCCAGCTTAGGTATGTAAACACACAGTTGTATTAAGAATTGCTGTTTCAAGAAATGGGAGACACATAAATAAATACAAAGATAACGCAATGAATATGGTGAATTTATTGGAAGCGATCAAATTTCTTTAAATAAATAAGTGGTCTTCTGGTGGAATAAATTGAAATGGTAAATTATGATAAAATAAACTTGTAAATTATACAATGCAACATAAAAGAAACACAAAAAATAAAATCTTAAGAAAATTTAATACTTAATACAAAAATGTAAAGTGCTGATCAAAATTACTTAAAGACAGTATCCAATTTTAGCTGTTGTTTTTTAATCTGCCTCATATGGTTAAAAGATAAGGCCAACCCCATAGCTTTTTCGTGAAGGTTATGTTCTCTTTTAGTTTTTGTTTACAATTTAATTCCATCAATGTAACACAACACCTGTGATGATGAATGAACTTCTAGTTCATTACACTCTTCCTCATTTTTTTCATCTTCTGAATTTCTCTCATCATCCTTCTCTTGAGATTCTATCATGGGTTTTAAATCAACCTCATTGGTTTCTGTTAAAACATTCTTGTCAATGTTCACAAAACTTTCTACATGAACAGAACTAATTTCACCAACATAAATCTCCTCAATCAGACTTTGTTTGTCGTGAAAACACTTCCTTGTGGTTTCACCTTTTATATACTTTATTGATGGCGTCTAAAACATCAACTTTAGTGGTCATATTTGATACTTTCCGATAGTTCTCCATTTAAGCAATAAGATGCTGAAGCATCAGTTTTCTGTAGTTTAACTTAACGTCTTGTATTACTCCATTATCAAGAGGCTGTAGAGCTGATGATGTACCTGGAGGTAGGTAGACTATCTGAACCTTCGAAAGTTGAATGTTAGGATGGGAAGTGGCATTATGAAGGAAAAGTAGAATGTTCCTATTTTCTTTTTCAAATCTTCTGTTCAATTTGTTTAAAAATTGCTCAAATATTTCACATGTAATCCAAGCTTTCCTATTCACTTTCCATTTCACTGGAAGTGTCTTTCCTCGAATTTTTGAAACAACATGGTTTTTCACTTTTACTGATTACCAATGGTACTTCTAATTTTCCGTCAGCAAATGCAAGCAAAATTATAGTCAATTGTTCTTTTCTTTGTCAAAAGAGACAAAGTTCCAACAGAATAAAAACTAACCTCACATTACTATCCAAAGTGAAACATATGAAAGATAGTAACAGATGTATGGTAAATAATCTGCATTAACCTAAATATTTAAGTACAATTTACTCAACAAACAATGCAAAAGACATTTATTCTCAGGAGTAAAACAATTTTTCTTAGCCTTCATAAATAAAAATGATGAAATATGATGGAACTATGCAATATAATGTTCAAATACAGGTAATAAAAAGGTAGTGAGTTTATATATAACTCAAATTAGGAGGGTGAAACAATTCATAACAATAAAATCATGTTAACTGCACTTCACCTGTGATGTTGGGCAGGCTGGAGAGTTATAGTAGTCATAACAAGAGGGATGAAGTCAGCAAAATCTTGATGAATATTCTGTTTATACAACTGATACATGAGCACCACTAAAATAGGCAACTCTTGCAGAACTTTCAAGGATAATACTGCTTTTGGAATGAGATTGTACTGTAAATAAAAACAAATAATTTTTCTAAGACACGAAAATTTTGCTCCAATCAACAACTATACTGTAATATGGGTGAAGATATATATTAGCATAATAATATAGTAAACTGTAAACTATAGTAAACAATGAGCAAAGAAAAGATAACAGCAACATTGAGTAAAGAAAACATTTTGAGAATTGTCTTTCCTTTGGATCAAACTACACAACAATAATCACCACTACATCATGAAATTAAACAATTGAAGATGAAAATTTTAGGATGGCTGCTATCTTGCAATCTACCATGCAAAAAAGTATTAAACTAAGTATCTTTAAACTTAGGTTACACATCATCATAAACTAATGGCACTTCACAGCAAATCTTTCACCATTAAAAAGGTGAAAAATAATTAAATAAAATAAATTTTCATTCCACTAACAGCGGGCAGATTCCACACGGGTCATTTCCTTCCCTTTTTAAGCTATAAACATTTCAGCACATTTACTTTCATATTTTACCAAGTTGCCAAATTTACTAAATTTTGCAGCTATTTGTAAAGTAATAGTTAATTACCTCTAATGGTAATATAAATTTGTCCAGATGTTCAATCAGTTATTTGATGATAGAAATAAATTTTAAGAAGTAAATGACTTATTGTATCATTATCTTACCTGTTTTAGACAAAATGCTTATCAAATCATAGAGTAATTAGTACCTAACTTTCAATTACCTATTGATTTTAACTCCATTTCCCTAAAAATGTATCTTCTTGAAAGCTTTCTCTTTTTCTCTGATCATTTTAATGGCTACAGAAATCTTTTATGTTAAGTTTGTTGGAAAACTCTAATGAAAAACTAACTTGTCACAAAGTCACTGGCTGTAATAGTCACCCAAGTGTATGATGTACATGAAAAGTTTTTATGATAAATTAAAGGAAATTTCACCCATTCAGCTTCAATGATGTGAAGGGCATCAACGTCTAAATCTAATTTATCTGAAGTATTACATTAATGAATTTTTAAGTCAAATTGATCAACTGTTTTATTTTGATATTGTAGATGATCTTGTCTTTGAATTCATCCTAGAAAAAAATATCTGGAATTATTTGAACAAACTGAACTCATTTCTTTCCTCACAAAATGAAAATTTCTTATTACATTTCTGAAACTGTTCACTCTGTGCAAAGCAGTGCATTTAACTCTGGCTTCATGGGTGAAAATCATCACTCTCTGATTATCTGAATGGATTTAATGCAAGCATCTCATCATCCCACTACAGAAAATTCTTATACCACTATGATTACATCAGAGAAACATCAGTTGTTTAGTTTTCCCTGTATGTTTCAGTAACTTGTTTCACTGATAATCTAAAAAAATACACCACAGCCAACTGATAGTAGAATGAGCTGCAGTTATGTTCCATTATGAAGCTGGTATGTGAAAAACTACTCTCTGGCAAACACATACAATGGATAATAATGCTAAGACTAAGACATTATATATAATAGAGTTGAATTACCGAAATAGCTGTTCCATCCGGTGTTTTCTTTTCACTCTGTATAGCAGTGATCGTGAAAGTTTCAGCTAACAATGCTTCGATGTTAATTTCCGAGAGATCCTTCACTCGAATTGGGGGACGAGGCTCAAATATCTTATTAAGATGATTAGGTAATTCACGGTATATACACTTAACAAACTGAAGAAAATGCAGGATCTGGAATTAAGAAATACTATACTTAAAACAATGAATAAAATATTGATAACAATGAAAAATTATCAAGAGGAAAGGAAAAGCTGTAACACTTTGTGGCTTAAAATCCTTACAGTTGTAAACCTTAAACCTTAACATGTGGAAGAGATGTGGCGTGGTAGTTTAGTATTTAGAATACCTAAACGGAAAGTCGGAGACCTGGGTTCAAGTCCCAGTCATGTTGCTATTGTTTACATCTGTTCATCTGGGGGGATTGGAAAATTATTTTTCTTAATAAAAATTTTGAACGTGCTAATAATTTAGCTATATGTACATGAAACGAAAAGAATGAGAATGTTTCATTAATAAAGATTAAAAACTATGAATGACAAATGTATGAAGAGATTTTCAGTTTCAAATAAACTATTAAAGACATTTATGCCATGAGACACTGATTTAAACAGAAAAAAAAACTTTTACTCCCACTCCCACGAAAAGCAAGGTAATACCTCACTTCTTCAATATGTTTGAACACAAAGGAGCAGGAATGTGGAGTTGAAGTCATTCTTAATTTTTAATGCCAACCAGGCCTGTTGAGTCGCAGTGGTTTCAATTCAAGAGCATATGACTTTGAGAGTTTTGTAATTGCTTTTGGATAGCACAGAAGTTTACCCCAGAACATTTTAAAGTTTTAGGTTAAGCATTGGTTTTTTCGCAAAGGCTTTGTCTCAATCAGTATCTATGTGATTTATTCAAAGACCTGAAGATAAATAATAGAAAATTGGAGGAGTTAGGGTCAGAATTGACCGCTGAAAAACAGAGGAGTTAGAGCCTATGCAACCAAATCCTGCAGCCTTGCATATTAGTTATGTAGAATAACTGCTAATAGAACTATCGAATATAAAGTTGTTTCTTTAGTTAACCCTCCTAAGATTTAAAAACTTTTCAATATTTTCAGGCAAGCAATTACATACTAATAGTAAAAACCAGGTCAATTTTTAATGAGAATAAATATGAAATGAGTCAACAATCATAGGGTGGATTGAATCTCCTCCCAAAGTTTGTAGAGGTTAAGATACAAAATATCAAAAAGTAAAAGTTTTTATTGAATTAGAATAGTGATTAGTCAACAAAACTTAAGAAGGAGATTTTCGATGAAAAATGGACAAATCTTTCATTTCTTGCCAATATTATACCACACAGAGAAAAATTAAACAAAGGAAGCAACATATATTAGATCAGTATCAGCATATATCCTTCATACATAAAGAAGTAGGGTCCAAGTACAAACTACTTATGAGTTAAGTCGAACTTTCAGATTAGGAATGAGTGATTAGCAAGAAAAACTACATAATTGATATAAGAAAATCATCAATTGCAGAAAAACTGTTTCATATGTTAGAAAAAAGCAAATCTCAGTTATGGAAAGCAAAAGAAAACATACAAAATAAATAATGAGTAACAAGTATTAATTATGGTTCAAAGTTTGCAATGTACTTAAATTATACATCAATTTTATGCAGAGTACTCACATCAGGGTTGAAGGTTGGTCTGTATTGCTTGTGCAATTCAATAATTATATGTAGACACACAAGAACATTCTCTTCATTTTCTGTTTCCAACAGATGAAGCATTAGAGATAAAATCTGCTTAACAAATGGTCGAAGGTGTTCATTTGTAGGTAGCCTATGAATCATCTCCAAAATCAGCTTACGTACTTGCTGTTGCACATAAAATGAAGGATGAATATTTATTGTTCTCAATACAAGGAAAGAGATGAATTGAATGAAACCTCAATTTCCATTAATTACCTGTATGTTGTATTCAGCTATGAAATGTGGTTCTCCATCTTGCAAAATTTTTAAGAATATCCTCATTGAGTGCTCAAGGAAAGCTGGGTATTGTGAAGATCCCATTATGATCTGTTGGAGATACATAAAAACTGCATAATAATTTCAAAACTATTGGATAAAAATATCTTATGATAATAAAGCAGCTGCCAAATCTTGCCATGAATGCAAAGGGGATAAATAAGTAATATTTATGAATCTAAAAGTTCCTTATAATATATTATATAATTGAAAAGTTATGAGTTAACTAATAGTTTAATTTATTTCAAAATCTAATAGTAACTCCTAATATTGATACTATGTTAAAAACAATTTTCTTTGTACTCAAGAATATTTTTAAATTATATATATTACAACTAAAACTGTTACCTATAATCATATGATAATGTAGTTGTAATAAATATAGTTTTTACTAACCTCAAAATTTTCACTTAGCTCCTGAGCAGCCTTTAGTTTAATTTCATCTTTTGCACCAGGATCAGCTAACATGGTCACATATGACCTGTATGTGTTCATTTGAGTGAGAGGATCATTTCCTCCAGATGAAGTTGGAGGAGGGGGAGCCATCTCTTTTATATCAAGAAAACTCTCTTATTAAGAGTTATTATATCTCATTGGAAAGAAGTACATCTAAAGAAAAATTACATATATTATTGTATCTAATAAAATAATTAGTACATCATCAATCAATCCCTTCAATCAGCCAATTTCACATTATCAAATATTTTTTTTGAATATGACTTCAAAATTTGTAACAAATATTCTTCATAAAGCCGATTTAAATAAAAATGAAATCGAACTTTCACAGTAAATAATGATTAATTGTAATTTTTGGTAATATGACAATCTTCGATTACCAGCTTTTCGAGACGTGAATGGAAACAAGCTTGCAAGTTGTCACTTCCCTAACATCTAAATATTTTCGTAATCCATGGCTAAATAACAGAGAGCGACTGAAAATCGAGTACCAATTTACCCCATACACACATTTTATAACCACAACACAATTATCTTGAAAAGCCACAATTAGTAATTTCAGCTAATAGAACTTCCCATTTATGTTTCAACAATGTTTGCCAACAAATGTAGAAATTTAAATTAACTGTGAACATTTTTATCAATAATCAACCAGTTAATGTTAAATACTATTCGTTAACCAGAAGTGCCTTTAAAACCTATGGAATTCCAGATATTATCGAAGCAGGGTTCTGTATGTGTAGTTACACTAAATGAAGAACATCACGTGTGAAATAAATATCACTTGAGACCAAAAACGAAAACACGAGAACATCGCATGTGAAATAAATAACACTTGAGATTGAGAACTTAAAACGAAAACATCTCAGCTGAGCAAGATATTTTCTAAATCTTCTTTTTACATAACAAATTTACAACACAATTTTCACTAAAGATTGGTCATTAGACAAGTGTAAACTCACAATCTTATTCTACCGGCGAATACAAGATAGTATATTCGCTCATTAACAAGTCACGATATCAATATCACTCAAAACTAAATTCACATAAAATACTAGTATTCAGCTTTTACAATTGATAATACTTGTCTTCATGAAATAATTGATAAGACAACTAAGGTTAACTGTCATGATATTTAAAAAAATATCTAAACAAAATTAAGAAGAACATGGAAATAAGAGTATTCCATGATATGTGCATTGCATGAATATCTACTCACATATAAAGAATTCCCGCAAAACCTATTCTAGTACGGGATATTACATAAGAAAAATTAGAAATAATCTTTCTATAAGCAACGTGCCTTGCATGTTAACATTATGTTTAGGACCGTATAGACTGCTTTCGTACCAGGAATATAGTTTATAACTTTCACAGAATTAAGTATAGCACATTGACTGCCAATTTACTATGAAATACTCGATGCCGCTTAAGAGAGACTCCAATAACAATCTAACATGTACACTGTAAACAAACACTGTACCCAAGGATCAAGCATACCTGTTACGACAAAAATCCGGCCCCAGCATGGACACGTAAATCATGACAACTAAAAACTTAAAAAGTAACTGAGGATGAATTTTCCATTTAATAATAAACGTCTTGCCCGGAAAATGACAACATTATACCGCGGCTTTATTTGTTAAGATTTTCGATACTCTTTTTCCCCTGAATGCTTTCCGTTGTTTCCGTTACTTGCGCTTTTCGACGCTCATTCGGGTGGAGGTATTCTGATATGATTGGATTGGATAAGTCCCGCCAATTACTCAAGTTTTTTTAATTTTGAATTTTAGTTCAAGTCAGTACAGCTGACTCTCTGAATTTAAATGAATTCAATTTATTGATCTTAAATTGTATGAATAGTATTAATCGATTAATATTTGAGAGCTTGTAATGTTTTAAGGTTTTCTTTCTATTTTACTGCCTGGTCTTGTATCGTAATCCATACGTTTATAAGGCATGAATTTTCCTTTGTAATGAAGTACTACCTTAATACAACGGAAAGTTTCTTACAAGCCAAAACTCTTTTCACTTAGTACTTCCGACTGTTAAAAAATGTACTATTCATAAAGGAAAAAGTGACTTTGGTCTATCATTTGATTTCCTTACTTAAAAAGATTTTAATGTGAACTCAAGATCCAATGGATATTATTCGAGAATTGATTTATAATTTTAATGTTTTCTTGTATGACAGCGGAAAAATAGCCAGGCAAGAATGATAGAAAGAGGAGGATAAGGCGATCGGTGTTAGAATTCTGATTTAAGAGAGAAGCCGTCTAAACAACTTCTTAAACTTGGGTAACAATATGAACTTTTGAGTTTGCATGAAATACTATCAAGATTATTTAAACACCATGACAGATGGAAATTACGGTTGTTTTATACCGTTGACCAACACCAGTTATTAGGCGAACGGTTTTTCTTCTTGGAAAAACAGCAATAGATAAATGGTTAACAATTTTTAAATGAAACTGAGGTTTTTAATGATGTGCAGAATCTGGTGGTCTTTTACATACGAATAATTGAGGTCAAGAAAAGAATAAGGTATTGGTGGTTGCAAGAGATCCTGAAAAGAAAGGGAAAAATTGAATGGGCAGCAGCTGGAGGTTGTAAGGAATTCCAGATACTTGGGAAGTTAGTTGTCAGAGGACGGGAGAATAAACATAGAGATTGGACACAGATTAGGAGAAGCCAATGGATTTTGTCAAAGCGTGCAAGGCATGCCCAGAAGTCCCAATCAAATGCAAGATGCTAATGTTTAGTAAATAGCTGGTGCCTATCCTGACATATGCTTCCAGTATGTGGACAATGACAGGCAGAGAAGAGAGTAGAATCCAAACAATGGAAGTGAAGTTCTTGAGCAGTCTAGGAAAAACAAGGAGAGACAAGATCAGGAACGAAAGAATCAGAGTAATCTTGGGTATAGAAAGGTTCCAAATACAGATTGAGAGAATGAGATTAAAATGGTTTGGCCTTATGAAGAGAATGTATGAATGGCAACTTCTAAGAAGGATATTTGAAGAGAAGATTAAAGGAAAAAGACCAAGAGGAAAGTAGAAGGACATGATTATGAAAGACATAAGTAAAAGAGTGGAAGATGTAGACAAAGTCTGGGATGAGACGTGGTGGGAGGATAGAACGAGATGGCAGTCACTGGTCCACAAACACCCTACAGAGTCGGGATGAAAGGGGAAAGGATGATGATGATTAGTTGAGGTCAATTTTCAACTGTATTCAGGTAGCTATACTTCGGTCAGGGGGAAAATAATGACATTAATTATAATAAAATCAAATAAAGAGCAGTACTAATGGTGGCTAAGATGAGAATTCTTTGAGATGAGATTCTTTTTCTTTCTCTGATCACCACTGTACTGGGCTCAGTTGAATGCGGTGATTCAGTATGGTCAAAGGGGGCAGTGGGGTACATCACAATATATATTAAGATGATGATACTTAACTATGTTGACAATCCCTATACTGCTTTATTTTAATCCTTGGATGTATAAATTTCAATATAATTTAGGCAAAGCAAATTATAAAAAATGAAATTAATCATCTAAGTACACTCCAAACCATCTAAATTTTCCATGGCACTCTCATTTGAAACTCTGCTACACTGTACATCACTTTGACAAGTTCCAATATACAATTGTACTATAAAAGGAAATTCTGAATATATTAATATACAGTAAAATCCATTTAACATGCTCCTGCTTAATATGTGGTTTTCTTTCAGTCTTGGTAACCTTTCTCACTAAACACATGCTAAAAATATAGCATACAAAGATTTTTCCTGTCCCTAGATGCACTGCACCTAGCTGATTGTCCGCATCATTTAATCAACTAAAAATGATTTACATTATGATGAAAGAGGAATAAGAACAACTTACACACATTACCACAGGATTTAATGAATACAACCTAGCAGAAAGCATTAAAATACCTCACAAGTGAAGGAAAGTCATTGCTTGAAATTAAAGGGCAGAGATAAAAACAAATATGTTCCTTTATACAATAAAACAGAAATTAGATACCCCTGTTAACTGAGACTCCATGTGATCCCAAGTTGCATATTTGTGATGTCGTCAGAACGTTATATATGGAGATATAAAGAAAGCATATCTACATCTTATAAGCTTTAAATTGTGCACAACAACAACTGCCATTGTAACATTTCTTCCTTTCAGAGAATTTTTACTGAACGAGTAACAAGCTGCCTAAAACAATAGCCATGGAATAATCGTTTGCAAAAAGTGTAAAACATAGATTTTTACCCACCAAATTCCCTGAGTTATCCAGGTTAGCAGACACCCTGAGTAACAAATGAAGGTGTGTTTTTTGTATGAAAAAAATTACCATTGATCAAAAGTATGGCAAGAAGCCAACTAGCATGATAAACAGTATTTAGCAGTCTCTAGACATCTAATCTTCAGCAAATAAATCAGACTATATAAGATTCCTTTTCATTTCAAGGTGTAATGTGCTTATTTAAAGATTAAAGTCAAGAAACCTTTCCTTTTTGTTTCCCAACTTACAGGAAATAAAAAAAAATTCATATACAGTTATGACATCATGCAGCTTATAATGCAGTTTCCATTCAGTCTCCTGAAAAGCATCGTAATTAATTTCTACTGTATTTTAATATTACCATATTGAACTCTCAATATACGACAAAATTCAAGGCAATTTCAATGTAGGTTTTGAAAAAAGCCACAATCACATTTTGTGGCATGTACATACATATGTACAAAAGAGCTTAATCATTGTGCAATAATATGCTTAAGCAGATTCTTGCACTATGGCCGCTCGGGAGGCACTGAACAATAAGAATAATATTTATGAAAATTAAATTAGTGTAATTGACAATGAACCAAGCTCATCACAAAATATTGACATGCAACAATTTCTTTAAAATCTATTTTTAAGGATAAAGTTTAGAATATGATACCTTAAATCCAATTTTATACATTTTCACCACAATAGTTAAGGTTCAAGTTTATTTCTCAAAATATTTTTTGCATGTAAGTAATGAAATATACTTTATACTACTAAAAAATCAACACTTATGCATGAAGTATAACAACATTGTATCAGAAAATATTTATTTTAAACAATTAGGTTTTACTAAAGATCATAATGATTCTATATCATATACATTTGTATGCATATTAAGAATGGCTAAAATTTCTTCTAACTTCAGATTTACAGCAAGTAACATAAGTATGACACTGAGAAAGAATTTGCAAACTTTATACAATTAAGTAGTTTCTTCACTTCTTGGGTTAGAGGTAAAATCAAACAATTTAACTTTTGATATTTTAGGCAACACAAGTAACTCAATGTTAAGCTGTCATGAGTGTAGAAATCTAGACAAACATAATTTACAGAGAAGTTTTGGTCCATCAGAAAATGAATAACATATAATTAACTTAAAATGTTTTTCTCTCCATGAAATATTTAACCTAAATACAATATGAAAGAAATTATCAACTATTTGTCAAATAAATAATTACAGTAGATCACCAGCAACATATAATTACAGGGAATTGTTTGACATCAGGTAAGGTGAAAAATAAGCATTTCCTGCTCACTTTAGATGTATAATTCAGAGAAACTGCTCCTTTTATTTATACAACATTTATAGGTGGATAGCTCCCTTAGATTTGTGCGCACATACCCTATGGCTCATTTAAACACAGTTAAAAATACAAGAGACATCTGAAGAACCAAAATCTGAGTAAGTCAGACTGAAATGACTAGGGTAGGCAAACAATACAGTAACTGAAGAAACATAACCTTTTATTTCAACTAAATAATGATATTCACATAATAAAGGCTACTGATCCTCAAACGTTTAGCATAAAGGGTATGACCTGAGAGGCAATCTTGATTTTCCTTGTTGGCAACCAATTTAAAAGATTGATTTTTTAAATCCTTATTAATGATAATAAAATATCACCAGCACATACTGAATTAGAGAGCTTTGTGAGATCTCTTTCTCTTGCATTTTTGAATATGCAGGTATCACTCTCAAATCCTGTTTTATCAGGTGCCAACACTTCAACAGTATGTGGTTACCTAAAACCATTTTTATTCAGTCCTGTAGTTAGGTATTACCCTTACATAACACCGGGTTCAACTTTTACAACATTTAGAAGTTTTTGTTCAGTTTCCACTTCACCATCTCCTAGCACAGCTTCCACTGGAAGAACTGTTTCAGATTCATTATCTTGTATAACATATTGCACCACAGGTCCATTTTCCTCCAGAACCATTTCTAACTGCTCACCTTCTTCGGTGACAAAAACCTGATGAAAAATACAACCAAATCAGACAAATTTCCTCCCCAGCTCAAATGAAAACATTATATTTACATAAATTTATGAGAAAATTTCATAGTATCACGGAGAGAATTATTAAAATTAAGATATCCTACCAAAGGTAATTTCAAGTAGAGGATACATACAAAATTTTAATCTGAGCATTTTACTCAATTTCTAGGGTAGAAATTAATCTCAATAATGAGGTTAATAAATGGTTTTATAACTATGACCTTGATAACAAACATTTACATGTAATAAAAAAGACAATGGAAAATGAAAATGACATTAAACATGAATTATAATTCCACCATGAATATAACAACTACTCATTTAAAGGAATGACCTTTGTTTAAAAAGTGGCTGGTTTATCATTTTCAAAGAAAAATGCTTTGTATGGGATTAATTTTTGTACATCCTATAGGTACTGATTGATTAAGACACATGAATGAGGTTCAGCTATGAATTACCTGCTCAGCATCTCCATACACAATTTGCTGTTGAACAGGTTCTCCTGCTTCATTGAGTAGAACATGCTCTCCGCCATCTGTGATGATTATTTGTTTTTGGCCCTCTGTAACCTGAAATTATCATAGGAAGCATAATATAGTATAAGATTCCTCTGACCAATTAAGAATAAGAATTTTAAGTCCTTAATAGCACATACCTGATATCCAGCAGAACGAATGGCATCTACCAGAGCACTTAAGTTACTGTGATTAACTAATGTTGTGTCTTCACCCTCTTCAATAACTTCACTTTCTACTTGAGTTTCTTGAGCTACTCCTTCCTCTCCTTCTTCCAGCATCTGAGATTGAAATTTAAAGAGCAGAATTGAAAAAAAAGGATGTCTCAATGCTATGTAAGCATACATATCTATGTAAATGAAAGTATTTTATACTAAGAATGAATTCAAATTATTTCTAAAACACACTGGAAATAAATAGCTTCACAATGAGTAATGGCACATTTAATTTGAAATACACCTGAAAAGTACATACTTAAACCAAGGTTTGAATATACAAGTGTCATCATTAGGTGAAAAGATAGAAAACTGTTGATTTGATGTTTTCTTTGCATTTAAACTGATGTTAACACTTACTCACCAAAGCCTGGATAGTGCAGGTCTTCATTCTATGATACAAGAACATAGACTAATCATTCACTATTTATCAGTATTATCGTAAAATACGAGGGCAGATCGGAAAGTAACACACAATAATTTTTTTCTCCCCTGGTATTGCAGCTGGAATGTTGAAATTTAATGACGATATAGTTTGAAGTTTCCGCTATGGAGGGTATTTTGTTTTCATGTGCAGCTCTAGCGAGAGAAGCCTGAACTATGAAGCAAACATGGCGCGCATGTTACTGTTGTCCACGTGTGAGGAGCAGCAAAGTGTACGAGGGTAGATCAGAAAGTAACGCACAATATTTTTTTTCCCAAAAAGTTTAATATGTACCAAAACAAAAAAAAACCACAAATTAACTTACATCTTTGACCTACTTTTCTACATAGTCACCAATTTTCTCAACACATTAAACTTTTTGGGAAAAAAAATATTGTGCGTTACTTTCTGATCTACCCTCGTACACTTTGCTGCTCCTCACACGTGGACAACAGTAACATGCGCGCCATGTTTGCTTCATAGTTCAGGCTTCTCTCGCTAGAGCTGCACATGAAAACAAAATACCCTCCATAGCGGAAACTTCAAACTATATCGTCATTAAATTTCAACATTCCAGCTGCAATACCAGGGGAGAAAAAAATTATTGTGCATTACGTTCTGATCTGCCCTCGTATTTATTAGAGTAACTTTTGATTAATATGCATAATGATCTGAGTTTGAATTTAATAATATAAAATATATATTCTGAAGAAGAAAACACACTGATGATGATCATGACTAAAGAAAACCATGTATTGAAGAAGACTTAAATATTTTTACCATAAGAACGTATTATCAAAAGATATAAGTACACACCTGCAACTGCCTTGCATCAGATAGAATCTCAATGGTTTGGCCAGGCTGCTGCATCATTCTGGCAGCCTCTTCTTGACTCAATACCTCAAACCCACCATTGGCACTGGGGCGAACAAACTGAATTCCTTCTTCAGCAGCTAGATCATCCAACAATTCTGTTAAAAAAAGAAAAGCACAACTTAGAATGTATCTAATGAAATTGTGCAATACTGTAATAATATCTTCCCATTTTCTAGTTACAAAAAACAGCAGGATCCAAAGATATTCATTATACATCCAGACTTACATACATACATCAAATAGGATGTTCATTATACAAAACACCCAGCTCACTGAAATTTAATTTTAGAACTCCTGTCCTGTTCACTCAAAATGCAAAAAATGGTTTAGGTTCACATTTGCTAATACTTAATATTGTTATGCTGAACTTAATCTACAGTAAGGTTTGGCATAAATACAGGTCCATTTTTATTTCTGCAAGAGTAAAATTTTTTAGTTTTTCATTTGTATTTAGCTCTACACAAATCAAAAATATTTATTTTGAAGTTTATATGATGTGACAAGGATAATAAAAAAGGTATTAACTTAGCAAGGATGGAAGAGAGTTGGTATGGTTGCTCATTTATTAGAATACCTGCCTGTAAAAAGGGATATCTGGGTTCAAGTCCCAGTCATTTTGCTAATTTTTGTCTGTTTATCCTTACCTATGTAATAATTTGATGTCTAAGAAACAAAAAAAGAAGTATTTAAATAGATAGAAGATAATACATTTCTAGCTATGTGCTTTGAGCGACTAATTACAAAAAAATTAATAGCAAAAATCACTTTCAATTGCTGGTTATCACAGGATTCTCTTAATCCCTTCTCCTTAATTACATTAAATTCCTTAATAGGAGCCATTAACTTAAGGTAATTCTTTCTATTGTATTTCTAAGAAGGAAAAAGTTGACATGTACCTAATTGAGAGGTAGAGGTGCCTCCTTGAGACTGTACCATGTTAACTGCAGCTGCCAGAAGGTTGACAGCTGAGTGACCAAGACCTTGAAGCTCCTCTTCAGGTATCACAGTTCCATCTTCTCTAACATACTGGACTCTAGGAGTGCTATCTTCAGCATCACATTCTGTGCCTTGATTTTGGCTTTCTTCAACTTCACCCACTCCCAGAATGGAGCCATCTTCCATGAGTTCTGGATTTCAAACAGAATGATTTATAGTAAACCTTTCCTTGGATTCTCTTCAATAAATTAAGCTTGAAAATCATTTCATATACAATAATAGCAGTTAATACATATTATACATATATACAAGGGTCCCAAGAAACCTTGAAACCTGTTTATGGGTGTATAAAAGGAAGCCCCAGCAATATGAATATTTTTCTTAGTTACATTTCAGTATCTTTGACATGAGAAAACTGCTATGGAATTATCAGGCTGAGATAATATTGATTACTTTAAAAAAAAATTAAAAATAAGAACATCCATGGACTTGCTGTAACAGTTTCAGAGTTTTCAAACATTTGGGTTAGAAGTCTGATATGAAAGAAATAACAAAAGAGTGAGGGAAATAAAGAGGTACTTAAACAAAGCTTAGGATACATTATTACTTTTACTACACCACACAATATTTTGTGCCATTGTAAAAGGTCTGTCATGAATATGTTTTGTGTGAATGAATACCACAAAGTGAATCCTGAGTCTGTACTGTTTATCAGGACCAATTGGGTGCATATATGAAGTTACTCAAGGAAAGATTCTTAAAGGCATTAACAAAAAAATCATGGATCATAGCACTTTTTGCAAATACTTACATAATTACAGCAAAGAATTCATTAAAAAATAAGCTATGTTACCATTAAAATTCAGTTTGTATACACCTCTTTGTATAGTAAGTAGGTATACAGCTACAGATTTTAGTAACCTGCTATTTATGTAAATACATGTTATTTTGAAGCTGAGTAGTGAATCATTGGTTTCTGACTCACTCTTTCTTTGGTCAGACAAAAACTCACCAAAACCATCAAAGAAAATAGCAAAAATCATTTTCAATTGCTGGCTCTTGTATGATAATTAAAAATTTTTTTTTATGATTTTGGTGTGTTTTAGTTTGACTATTACAACCATCTGAGGGCCTTATCTATTTCTTCGTCTTAAAGAAAAACATTCTGGGAAATATTTTCTAGTGATANTATTTAAGTATAAACATTATTAATATTTGAAAATAATGTAACAACAATTAAATGAAAATACATAATGATTAATATTTATTATTAGGTTCTTGGTAAGTTTGATTAAACTGTTTCTAATTCCTTCTTAGATGAAAGAATAATTTTACCCACAAAGACTACATCTACATATGTACCCTGCAAGCCACCTTTCGACATGTGGCAGTGGGTGCAAGCACCAAAAAGCTCACTTTTGCATTAAAGTAGAATTGCTTGTTATTGGTAATAGAGATCATTAGTGGCTAGTAATGTGTGTGAGTGTAATGAGTGTGTATCCTTTAAAATACTTATCAAATTTGAATATACCTCCAGAATGTTCCTCATCAACTTCTACTTCTCCTTCCTGCTGCTCATCTTGAGGTTCTATTTTCCCTGCAATATCTTCATGAACCATTTCCTTATCACTAACTGCATTACCCTCCTCTTCTTGCTCTGGACCAGGAGGTTCAACCTGCAAGGAACGAAATTTTCATTAAAATGTTAAGGTTTAACAATTATAAATTTATTTCCAAGCTCTCTTCAGTTGATATCTGGAAACATTATAGATTCTTTACCTGTATAGTGAGCTGACCATCAGGTCCAACTCTCTGGATTACAGTTGCCACAACTGGAACTTTTATTTGAACTGCTTTAATGGAGTTACCTTGAGGATTGTTAGCAAAATTGGGAGATACTGTTATCTTTCCAGCCGATTTAAGGTCTTCTGCTGTGGCTGGAACCAACATCTAATGAGAAAGGAAACACAATTAAACTAAATAATGAAATCTAGGTGTTCATTAGAAGGAGCTATGCTCTCTAAGTGCCATTACTTCACTCTCTCAACCTCCACTTACACTGAGAGCAATAGCACTATACTAATAGCACTAACTAATACAAAACAGCATTAAAAATAGAAATTTGACACATATCCTTTCTTATGATATAATTATTTAAATTTAAATAATTTTATCAGGAAGAAAATGAGTAAATATATTATAAATAAAAAATTTACATTGCATCATCAGTACAAAATGCCATCATTCAGTAACAGTAACCAAGATCCTTTGTCAAGTCTTGCCCTTGCCAGATAGATGTTTTCCCTTTGCTACATCATTTGTTATGATGATTAGGCTCAATACACTTGTTAGCTGTATTCTTGTAAAACTGTAACTCCATCTTCATATAAATTACAGAAAAATAAAAGTGCTTTCGATAGCTAAAATGCTAAAAAAAAATTAAGACAAATGAGAAAGGATCTATCTAAGTTGACAAAAGAAGGATTAAAGGAAAGGAAGGTGTCATAGTAGATTGAAAACCTACGGAAAATCCCAAAGGAATAACAAGTGTGAAAAATAGCGACACGACTGGGACTCGAACCCAGGTCTCCCACTTTCAAAAGAATGTGATTATAGATTACAAACAGTTCAGAGCATAATTAAGATGAAAAGTGAGCTGATGAAGTTTGCTGTTACTTCAGACGATGGTTTTAATCCTTCAAACAGTTCTCACAGTAATATTGTAGTGACAAAAAGCTGTAACAAGCTGTGACAAGGTTGTTGGGACTATTCATGATACGTCATAATAAATACTATGGAAAATTTATATCCTCACGTAAGATGCAACCTGGGCTCCCAGATAGACAGTTGGGCAACAGGTTCAATTTCAGTGAAAAAGTGAGCCCAGGTTTGATTCCAGCTGCTAGCCTATGCACGAAATGGCCTCAGTTGTCGAAATAGTTTTAACATTACTACTACTAATAACACCAATCCTGCTGTTAATCCTAATTTTTGGAGATACAATGTGTCTTGTATGTGGGTATATATGATAATAATACAACCTTATTCCTCAATTTTTTGTTTATCCATGTTTTTTGATTATCTGTTCCCCATCAGGCATCCATTAGCATGGACAATCAAGAGTTTACTGTTGTTTTACAACAAAGTTTTGGATGTTCAAACGTTATTTTTTAACAAATGATCACCTACCTGTTTATTATTTGGAGCTGGCATAACTTTGACTAGTACAGGAATACCTTTAGCAGGTTTGAGCAATGCAAATGGAGTCTGCCCATTTGCACGAGCAGTGCCCATTGCTTTTGTTTCTATAGGGTCAATGAGAACACCTGCTGAGGATGAGCAGCTCTGGAAATGGAATAGAAAAATACCAATTATAAAAGAACATCTTAATACTATGCAGCCATAAGGCAGTCAAATGACAGTTACCAATAAGGCAGTCAAATTATAAGATTTATTTGTAACATGTAGTTCTTTCTGATTCTAAAAGGCTTCAACAAATGAATAATAATTAATAGTTTTTTCCTATAAACTTTCTAATGTTACTTGAAGTGTTTAGGTTCATGGTGTAATTGATTCAGTTTCAATATAACTTCTCTAAACTATTTACTGCATGTAGCAAGATAATTAATGATCAATAAATTCTTGTTTTAGTTATAGTTTGTTACACCACAGTCAAGAAGCTGAGTAATACAACTTGTACTATGGATATTTAGCACAATAATCAAATGTAAGAAAAGGGAGAAATAGCAAAATTAATATGAGTTAGAATGAGTAATAGAAAAAATGGACAAACTTATATAAGATAAAAAATTTAAGATATTTCTGCTTACTTTCTCTGGATAAATGCCATCTTGCTCAAACATTTTAGAGACTTTAACTCTTTGAAGATGAGAAGCACTGGAGGCATGGGATCCATTAGGGTTGGTTGCCATTTGACTAATACTAGAAGTTGCATTTGTGGATAAGTTACTCTTTACAATCTCTCTGACATCTGCTAATGTTCTATCACCATTGGGCAAATGGATAATCCTTAAGTTTTTCCTGTTAAAAAATTCCACAAATTAGGACAAGTTTAGAAATCAATGACCTGGGACCATAGTATTCCATGGCATCTCTTGAATAAATTAGCAATGGTATAGGCTATAAAATTCACTGAATTGTAAAAAACCCATATCATACATATAATACCATCAATTATCACCAATTTTGTGATTGAATAATTGCATGAAAAACAAAGAACCATTTTGAAAGAATTTATGACAGATATTGCAGAGTAGCTTTCTCCTCTAACAGGCAAGCGGGATTTTAAACAAAAATGATGAATCACTCATAACTATCCTCAAACCATAAAAAAGATCATAACTTTAGAAAGGACTAAAAAACAATATTTCTAACAAGACAAGGAATAAAATTTGCACTTATTCAGATCAATTTCAAGTATTACATAACAGAACTATAATTACAATAAAATTTGGTTTCTAGCTCCCATACTCAGGGTATGCACATTCAGTTTGGGAACCCAGAATTCCCTCTAGGTAGCCAATACCTTGCAAAGAATTACATCACATTCACTATAATACACATTATTATGTCATTTGTAGATGTCTGTAATTGAAATACAGGGAATTACACACGTTAAAGCGAGTTTGCTGATGGTTAGTAAGAGATACTCATATTGGTTCCTTGGAAGGAAACTGCCAGGATGAGTGAGGTGTCTAATGTAAGATGAATAAAAGTTAAAGTTAGGTATTTATAAGAGAAAATTAATAACATTAAATAAATTTATTCTCAAATCTCAGTGAAACATACTCATCTCTTCTCCTTTGTTTTCGATTTACAATCTCTCGGAATGTTAGTGGATCATACTCCTGTCGTCTCTCTCCTCCAGCTCTATATTTAATACCATGCTTGTATTCCTCATGATTCCGCAGAGCAAATCGACGAGGGAATTCTTTATGACAAATATTGCACTCGTAGACATTTTTGTCCGAATGAGCATGAGCCTGCAAAATAAAATTTGAATAATTCAGCTCAAATTCATTACTTTATAATTTAATAATCATACACAATGGAACACAAAGACATATACCACAGCTTTGATACGAGCAATCATAGGGAATAAACTGTTTTATAATGGTGAATAATTGTTGTAAGATAGGATTCCAGATAATGTTTATACTTCTGAGTAATTTAATCTTCAATTTCTAAGTGAAGAGATTTTTTCATGCACAATCAGAATAGTTTAGCACTATTTTCTGCACATTCAATCTTTACATGCATGGTTGACAGATTTGTTAACAAGATCTCAAATTTAACACAACATAAATCATGCTTCATTTTCTGCTGCTTATATACTCATGCTGATCAGAGTATAAAATGCTGCACACATCCTTACTTTTATTTATTCCATGATTTTTGGGAATCAAAATATTAATATAATTTCAACTAAGAAAAGTGAAGGGTTGTTAAATATTAAAGAATATGTGCCAGGTATACACTTAGTTTTCAGGTTCATTGTTCTTTCAAAAGTTTCTCCTTATATTTTGGCATCATAAGATGGCTCAATAGAGATATAAATTAAAATTTATTGATGAATACATTCATATCCATGTTAAAATAGAGATAAATAATTAGTAAAACAAAAAGAATGTCTCAGCTGTCTAACACCAAATACTTGATGTAAACTTTTACATTTAAAATGAAATTGAGGCAATTTTTGAGCTTAGATTTTTAAATTCTAAATCACTAATTAATGGTTCAACCATCAATTTTGTCAAGTCAAAAAAAAAAGATTAAAAAAAAACACTTACTCTTTACAAAAATTACAAAAGAAGTTTGTCATAAATAAAAACAATATTTGATAAAAATTTTCACATACATTACTAACCTGAACCTTGTGACACATAAGGTTGGACATTTGGTTGAATCCTTTACCGCACATTTCACATTTATATGGCCGTTCATTTGTGTGTGTGAAAACATGGTTTCTCAGATTCCCTAAAGAAAAGTATGACATCAATAGATAATTAATTCAAAATTATTAAACTGAGTTTCAAAATTTAATTTCTCAGATTTGTGCAATTGCAGAATTTATTATCTAATATATCAATTAAATCTGTTCAAACCAGAAAAAATATACTGTTGATTGATAAATACCTTTCTGATGAAAACCTTTCCCACACATTTGGCACTTGTGAGGTTTATTTTCAGAATGAGTTTTACGGTGAGAAATTAAGGTAGAGACTCTGTTGAAAGTTTTTTTACAAAATTCACAAACATAAGGTCGTGCATCACTGTGGATTGCTCTATGTTGAGATAATGTGCTCATCTATAAAGTGGCAAAGTAATAGACCCATAATTAGTTTTCTTAAATATTAACAATAATAACTGTGAATACTCTCACTGAAATTTGTTCATTCATTATTGCTTTTAGCGAATATAGTCAGTGTGCATAAAATATTATAATAAAATCAGAAAAAAAAACACACTCGAATAAATAGAGAAAATTAGTTGATGTAGAGCCAAAGCACAAAATGTAAATTAGAGTCTGAAAATTTTAGGATATATGCAAAGACTAAAAATTACCTGTCTGAATGCTTTTCCACATGTCTCACATTTGAAATTTCTCTCATCTGTATGGGTAGGCAAATGCCTCATTAAGGTATACTGATGGCGGAACTCCTTTGCACCTGAGAATTAATAGTGAAATTGGGTATGAGAGCAAAAATGATGCTATGAAAATTTCCTAAAGAACTCAAACCATACTAGGGCAATACAATTTACAGTTAAATCCCAATTTAATGTTCCTGCATTTAGTGAATATTTTTCATAGCCCCACCAAAACCTTACATTTACATCATATTATTTTCCTGTATCTAATGAACCTTAATAACAACCCATATTTCGTGTAAAAATAATCTGACCTGTTAAAATTCAAACCTTGAATTAACACAATAATAATAGAAATTTCATGGATGCAATAACTCCAGAAAAAGAGAGTTTGAAGACCTAAGTTACAGGCACTGATAATTGGATAAGGTGGTCACCCTTCTTTGGACAGGGGGCCAAAATAGATTTTTTAGTTGCATTTCAACTGTCTTAAAATGAGAAATCTTATAGAATAAATTAAACTTGTAGAGAGAGAGAGCACTGCATGCTATAAATAAAGAAAAAAGTAATAAAGCACTTACAACCTAATTCTTTATTATGAAAAACAAAACAAATGAAGGACAGATGATATATTTTTTGCAATAAAACAAGTTTTAATTTGTACATTAAAATTTATATTACAGTTTAATATTAAATACAACTATTTTTAATTTGATATAGTTAATATAAAAAACTTGAAGTTAAACCACTGTAAAATCTGAGAAAGTTTAACTGTCTATCCTCTTTATTCATCAACAGTCACCTAAATTGCTTTCATAATCTAACTACTTGCATTATGTTAACTGTGTTAATTTCTGGGAGTGTAATTCCAAAGACCAGCAATAAAAACTATTATTTATGCTATAGATAGTAGTCAAAATACTATAATAATAGATATTAGTCAAAAAAGAGGCTGACAAATGTGGAAAATCATTCATGAAGAGCAAAAGAAAACCAGAGACCCAGCAATAGAAAAAGCTTGCAAATTTATCTTGTGCCGTCTTTATCAGAATATAAAATTAGGAATAAACAATTGAATTTTTATAAAGAAATAAGATGTGGATCTGGAACCATTGAAAGAAAATATATCATAACAGTCTGATAAAATGGTGAAGATATCAATAGAGTGGTCTGATGGATTGCAGTCCACAACCTTCCCACTAGTGGTGTTCTTAAGGAAGGAGAGAGGGATTACTGCAGCAAGTAGGCTTGGAATAGAAAGCAGTACCATAGACAGATTTTTCATTATGAATACACAAGTTTGAAGTTGAATGTAAACTACGCTATGGATCCCACAGAAAAACAAGTTACACCAACTGTTAGCATGCTTTATCCAGGTTTAAACAACTTCTTTTGTTTTAGTCAGGTATTTTATCACAACTACACACAGGTGTCCATCCCCCCTCTATTTCAGGAATGGTTTAATGTAAAGATATGAGACAAACTGCATTGTTTTTCTACAAAGTAGAGGGCTCCAGGAAAAATAGTCTTATCTCTGAGAAGGCTTGTGCTTAAACCCAGAACCCCATGATTTTTCCACATGAAATGCATGATAAGCTCGTTCTTATGCCTTGCAGGCTTCATTTATTTCATAAAATTAAATTGGAAATTGATATGCAAAGGCATAGTGGAAAGCCGTATGAATTTATCTTACCCCTCCCCTCATTCACATCCTTTCCACAGCTCTTATTCTCTACATAAACTATGGAATATTTCTCATTTGTTACCTGAAGATGCTTCCAAAGAAGTAAAACCGTTCATCTGAATAAAGTTACTTGTGGAAAGTACAAAGTTTTCTTGCTTATTTTAAAACTGGAAAGAATGATCTTATGAAATTTAGACAAGTGTCAAAAGAACTGATTATAGATTCTTATTTTTATTGATGTAGATTTGCAATTGTGAGAATTTGATAGAATAAACAGAAATTTTATAAAATTTTTTGGTTTATAAACAACTCATTCCCTCGATGACCAAGGCTATTGTTGAATTCAATCCTGTGCATTATCCCATAAGAACACACAGGGATCAGGTCCACATAGAGTTAATGGAAGAATCTAACAAGAGACTTTATTCATAGGGAACAATTTCCTGAGATAGCATCATAAGCAGATAAAGATATAAAAATTGCAGGGACAAACATATGAGGACACTGAACATACGACAAACACAGTAGGGTACTTTTTTAATTAACACATTTTGTTCAAAGCACATTTTAGTCTTTGTTTTCCAAGATCAAGATGACAAAGAAAAATTTTGGCTACAATTAGAAAGACTTTGGTAGATGAATGGACTTACAATATAAACAAGTTGTTAAAGTTGCTGTGAGTTTATGTAAATCTCACAAACTGCATAATTTTCAACAGAATAGAGTATATAATTATTTGGTATTCTGGTAATAATTTGAGCATATTCTGGCATAAATTCTATCCTGATTAGTACTTATGAATGATTAGGGTATGACCCTTCATTCAGACCATTTTCTAATGTTTTTATTCTGGTATTTACGTTGGAATTAATGAGCCTGAAATAACTCATTTTAATTAAAAGCCCTATTGAATTCAAACCTCAATTTAGTTGAAAAAATTTTTGGTCTCTGTCAATTAGTTCAATCGGGATTTAACTGCATTGTGAAGATATTTCCCCTAATGTCTCAAATAGTAATCTTGTTATGTTGCAAAATAATTTACAACAAGTATATTTGTGATTCAGAAGCATAATACCATCAGATAATGACAAGAAGAATCAAAAGCTTAAAATTAACTCTAAGAACTCCAGAGAAGACTGATTAATGCAGCCATAAAGGAATACAAGCTAAGAAAATTTAGGCATACTTAGCATAAAATCATCAAGTAATGAATTGTCCACAAAACTATGAATAGTATGAGATCAAGTTTAGTTTTACAGCTGATTCATGGATAATTAAATTTATACATGTAAGATAATAAAGTGCCTACACTTACATGAATCAGCTTTTAAAAATATTGAACATTTAAGAATTTATAGTTACTAACATATGCCACATTCCCATATTTTGAGAGTTTTTCCATCCCTTTTCATGTATTTCACAAAATGCAGGCGACTCCTTAGGTCATTTTTATCCACTTTCTGGCGTGAAGGATCATTTGATCTTGATTGCAGTGACTCATCCATACCTAATACTGGCTGCAAAAGACAAATACACTTTAGAATCTTGAACAAAGCATGCCTGAGAGAGTGTTCTTTGCTTTTAATTATAAAAATTAATGAAACCACTAATAGGTACACTGTAATTAGATAGAATTTGCTTTTTCAATACCATTTTAGCTATTTATGCTAAAAAATATTTTAATGTGAATTTGACATAAAATATTTTTAAGATTATGATAAAAGATTTTCTGATACATTAAAGACAAAAAATCAACCAAAACTTTACTGCATGACCAATCATGTTTGGTAAATTAATATTAAACTCTAATATGATATTGATCTGAAAGGTAGATCCTGGATAAATTCAGTCTAACTTTCAATCTAAGGAATAATGAAAATAAATCTGAGGATATTTACAGTTAATTTCAGATATTTGTTCAGAGCCTCCTACCCAAGCAAAATCATTGAATGGTAAAAGTTATTTTTAAATACCTGAATTACTTCTTCAACAAGGCCTGGGGTTGCTACAATGGTCTGGGATAAAGTATAGGATGAAGAGGAACCAGCAGTTCCATCTCCACCAACACTTTCTAATACAACTTCACTTTCTGGTGTTGTATCAGCCATTAATTCCTCTTCAAGAACTACACCACTGCCATCGTCACCAAGCATTTCTTCCTCATCAGATAACTGCTCTTTTTTAACAAGTACAGTTTGTCCACTACAATGAAGTATTGATTTTCATTTCAATTACTCAATTACCAAATTAATGATTAAGAAATTTGGCTGAATAATAATCAATAATATCATACTGTTGAAATTCTAACATTATTTACCAATCACCACATATAATTACTTTGAATATGTAAAAAAAAGTATTTCTAGAAATAGAGGTGAGAGTATAATAATAGAGTGATGCCTTGATTTACAAACCACTCAAAATACGAACAGTTTTTCTTACTCCATTTTGACCTCTCGAAATGAATTTAAGCTTGAGGAGTAAAGGAAAAAAAAACTGAAAAGATATAACGGAAAACTGGGGCTTAAGATACAAACTTCAAATCTGAGTGAATTTGAGTTAAGATACCATGAAAATAGTAAAAGGAAAGTACTAATCATGACGTTATTGGGACAAATTTTAGGCTTTTGAGGCCACCTCTACAATTAACCCCATATTTTACAATACAAAAAATTCATGCCCTAACAAGATTTGAACCAGAAGCTTTGTGTTACTCAGTCCTATGCCACAGCCTGGCAAGTACTATGAGAGGAATGTAGCATTTATTACAATAATGTGTATTAGGCATCAACTTTTATTCATTCTTCTCAGTTTTGGAAGAAATTTAATTTTAAAAATCATCAAAATCAAGAACTAAATACTCAATTAAGAGCATGAAATAATCTAAATTTTTAGCACCTAATCAATATTTACCATAACATTGATAAGTGAGTAAGTCATATGAATAAGAGCAGCTACTGTTAATCAGTAAATGGGCATAAAGAAAAAATTGAAGATTGGTAAGTTTTAAAATAAATTATGTAATATTAATAGAAATCCACAGATGCAAAAAAAGAATTGGAAAATCAATGATTTACTCACCCCACATTCCGTATCATAGCAGTCTGCATAGATATTCTTCTAGGTTGTTGAGATTTACCAATGTACCCAGTGATTTTGTCTTCTGCTTGCTTTAGGAGTTCATTTTTCAGTCTTTGTACTTCGTGGGCTTTGTTGAGATACTCAACCTCCCTCCGGATACCCTCCATTTCATCTGGGTCTGATTCTGCTCCATTGTCAGGCTCATTTTCTCTTGTGATGTTGGTGCCAACTGAAATAATTGTTTCATCTGAGGATGATTATGCATTCTAAATTTTCAACCAGAACAATTTTAATGGAAGTTAATAATGGGATTATGAGGTACATTACTATGCCATTAAAACCCCATTCAGCAAATCACATGCAACATTAAATGAAGAAACTCATTTTAATTTTATAGATTAAGGGCCCCTTTTCAAGAGAGTAGATTCATTAGCCTTTAACACCAATAGAAACTTTAAAATTGGTATCATAAATTTAATTAAAGTACTAAGTTTAACAGAATGGCCACCAAAATAATCTTTGGGACAGTCTAAGGATAAGTTTATGGAAACATTATTATTTATTCCTAAGAGGTAAAATAACTCAATCATCAATTGTCTATGACATCACGTTTGTAGTGGCACAAGAAGTAAGACAATTTCCTAATATTTTCAAAAGGCAAAAGGCTGCACTATTATAAATGAGCTATACCAATTGCAAATTCCATAAGGGAAAACAAACTGCTGAAAGCCTTTAGAGTGAGAAAATAAAGGATAATTTTCAAAATGCTTCATTACAAAACAAATAACATTCTAAAGATGTTACAAATGATCTCTTGATTAGTACCATTGAAATGTAAATACGAACACAGATATCGGTCTTTTCCCATCGATTTCAAAAATGTACAACAAATTACTTATTTCTAAAGCATTTTAAGGAGACTATACTGATAATGGACGGACGAATAATATCAAAGGTGGACAATAAATTAAGCTATATATATCATAAAGGATGAAGTAGTTTGGAACTCATAAGGAAAAAATATTGGCGTTACTACGATAAAAAAGGAGGAGAACGACAACAATAATACAGAAGTTTTTTAATCATACTGTATAGCAAAAATGAAGTAAAGAAATGTAGTTAAGCTAAATAACTAATTCATCAATTCATTTTATATATCTCGCGCTTATACTGGTATGTCATAAATTGTTAACTCGGCCACACGACACTGGTGGTTTTAAGGGAAAATTAGTAACATTTTGAACCAAAGTAAGCTTAAAATACACTTTAAATAGAATCCATAGACGACTGCAGCAGTGTAAAAGTTTTCCCCGTCTATGTGTGAAACAGTAGAGATAATTTAGGTAATAGAATCATAATAAGATGAGGAAAAATGAATAATGTTGAGGAACATTTCAAACAAATTCGGACAGGAACTTCTCCGAAACAATCTTCTTAATCTTAGAAGATGAAACTAAAGAAATACTTGCTATGATCAATCAAGCAAGGTAAAAAAGAAAATTAAGTTGCATTTCAAGAGTAAACCTAGCAGA
Organism: Ladona fulva; assembly: GCA_000376725.2. Classification (NCBI taxonomy): domain Eukaryota; kingdom Metazoa; phylum Arthropoda; class Insecta; order Odonata; family Libellulidae; genus Ladona; species Ladona fulva. The sequence goes on along the minus strand of KZ308222.1, from coordinate 3,216,081 downwards.
AGTTAAGTTACTCCATGGATTAAGTTCCAGGCCATTTAAAACCACGAAGGTCAATCCATGTCATTCACCGACTCCTCCAATTATTATCTTGAATGATAGCAAGAAATTTGGTTTATAAGGTATGGAACCGAGAAAAGGTTTAAAATTTCAAAGTTATGAAAAGATTAGAGGCCGCTGAATGATGAGACAAATGTTGCGATGAATGATAAAATGAGTTGTTTCCCAAGACTGAGAAATAATATGAATAAATAACTGACATCGATTCTGATACCGGTTCCTCCAGAATTATTAACAAATTTCTAATTCTAAGTCCGTAATTTGCAACAATTCTTCCAAAAGAACTTTAAATCAGAGACTTCTCCTTACAAGGAAAATTAAACATTTATCAAGGCCAAATTCCAAAATTATAATAAACTTTTTTGGATCGAAGACGTAACCGTGAACTGGTTGAATCGGGGACGCTGACTGAATGCATTGATTTATTTCACGAGGAAAAGCCATTAATGCTACTGTCTAGGAAATAAGTTGCAGAGAAACAAAATTGATTTTAAAAAAGTATTCTTCCGTAGCTCAATTAACTTGCCCCACTAAATATATACGCACATTAAAATGGCGTAACGACTTATAATAAGAACTACTTTTTTTCGTTTTATCCTGCAAGAGTTAGTGATGAACGCCAAGGAAATCATTTTTAAACAAGGAAACAGATGAGTGAATAAGAATTAGAACGTCCGATACAAATTTCAAATACATAAGTGATAGATGAAGATCTCATTTCTCTGCTTTATTGTTTACGACTAAATATTCGAGGAAAAGTAGAAATTACGAAACAAAAGAAACACGCCATATTGTACATACAATGCACCATTTTGTCCAGCCGACGTTGTAGTCCTCCGAAACTACAGGCCCCCACGTAATCTTTGGTCAGGGTTTGGAGGAGATTTTATAATTCAATGAATATTTCTATGATAATTTACATGAAGATGATTAAAATACTTCTCTTTCACTTGTTAACAAAAGAGAACCTTTCTGAATGCGTCATAAACACAAGACGATCGAGATTCGTTTCTACTTTTTCACTAGTAAAGCTTTTTCACCTTCTGAACGCTCGTATAATTTTACAACACACTCACCGAGGTACGTTGCATCTTTGTTGTGCTTGTTCATGATGATTTGATAAAATTTAATTTAGACAGTGAATATTTCCGACCATCTCAACACAGAAAAGTTCACTTCTGAATGGCGTTATACATGCGCAGGACAAGTGAGATGGTTTGTGCGCATAGGCGGCAACGTACAATTCGAACGTGCGGAAGAGTATTAATTAGTATTATAATTTCATAGAATCAATTATACGGTTATTTCAACGTATTTAAATCACTTGAAATTTTATTGTCGACCATAAATAACTTGATTTTGCCTAAATATTGCAATAAAAGAATCTATCTTTCGTATGTAAGCTTGCACTATTTTTCCGACCACTCACGTGACTGTATGATCAAAGAGGCGCCCTCTGAGAAAATTTTTCACAGTTAAGCGCGCGCTAAGTTTCCGCGATATATCATCTGTAAAGGACAGTAAGTTAAGTAATTCTAATTTTGTCAAGTAATAAGTGTAAATTTGATAGCAAAAGTTGAATTTGTTATCTATCTTCGTCTATAAAGTTAATTTTCTCTTCCGAAGTGTTTACGGCAGGCTTCTCCAGTGGTACAGTGAAGTTTTTTTCATCTCCTGTGTACTCCTGGAAAACTTTGTTTACCTTTAACCTTAGTTCGCCAATAATGTTGTTATCTTTAGGTCACTGATTTCTCAAATCTTCAGTTGTGGTGAGTGAGAGTGAAAGGATTTTTGAAGCTTACCAACCATTTTTACGTCCTCGTTAAAAGGTCTATTATTTTGTAAATCTAGATATCTTCTTGGAAATCACATTACTATTGAACCTATCCTTATACTCATTTTCTCACCCTGAAGTCCGCCCTCTCTTCTTAAGATCTTAATTTTATGTTGAAGATGTCAGTTGCCGGTTCCCTCGGTTTGTGACATCGTTTTATTTAAAAAAGATCACAACTTATCCGTACCGCAATTTGTATGTTCATCGCTTTTCACTATTTACATAGTCGTAGGGACCAAAGTTCGTAGTTTCAGTAAAACTAAAACTGGTGAACCAAGCAGTATATTCTCTTTAGGTATATGAAACGTTCGTGAACGAAAACTTGATTGGTAATCAATTGGATCAATAATTTTATTTTAAAATACGTTTAACCATAAAATATTCGGATGCGTTTTGGTGGTTCCTTCTTTTTCATATTGAATAGTTTATTCTTTGATTAGATGGCGGAGAAATTGAGAGTGCACTTTGAAGACCTTTATTTTGTTCTTTTTATTGCTCCCAATAGGCTTTTTAAATACAGGTTTAGCAGTGGTGGTTACTCCTAATTAAGGCATTATAACTCATGTATGAGAAGCTTAAAACTAGGGATGGAGGTTCACATCCAAGAAAACTGGGAATTAGACTCAGGCGTAGCATTATTACTACTCAATAAGAATTACTGAGCGTGAACCATTATTATAAAGTGATCTGATGTTAAGTATGCCCCAAGATCTTGATGATCGATCGACGGAGTGATACAGCAGTATTGTTATTAACTCATTCGAGAAGTTTCGTAGTAATTAATACTAAGGGAAAGAAAGCAGGTAGCGCATTGGATTCTGCATTCATGCGGGACTAATTGAAAATTCTGCCTGATTGGAATTTAGTGTGTATTTGTGTCTTAGTGCGTTGAATTTTTTCCAGCGTTTTATTATAGTGTACGGAACTTAACCACAACAAACCTTAGGGTTTTCGACCTTTCTTTTCCATGGCAAACTTCCTATCAAATCAGTCATCGAGGTTTGCTGAAGCTTACGCTTCTTATTTTCCGTTTCATTACGAATGCGATAAAGATAAGTATGGCCTCAGCGACCGTTAAGGCTGTCTACTATCGTGCAGAGTGCTTGGGTTCACTTCCCAGCTACGGCAATTTACCTGTCGGGATCATTTTGGGAACACGAAAGGTCGACTCAGACTGTAGAGGTTTATCTATGGGTAATAATTGGTGGTGGAAGCTTGCTAATTTCCGAAGGTATTGATACGATACAAAAGGGATTCTGTTATTGTTCAAAAGTAAGTGTGGAATGGAAATTTTAAAATCATATTCACAAAATTCTATTAAAAGTATGAATTATATTTTTTATTTAAACGCATTTGAGTATAGCAAAAATATGACAGGTTAATACTGGAATGTGCCATTCTGAACCACTCAAATTGATGAATCTGTAAATGAACGAATGCATTGATGCTAACTTATGATTTTCAATGAAAAATACCCCTTTTATAGAATTATCTTGTATTGATTACATCCTTGAAATCGGAAAAGTATGTAAGCCTATAAAAATGTGATTTTTACCCAGTTGCTGTTAAAAAGTGGGCATCATATGTTTTTTAAGACCTTGGAAATTTTTGCATTTTCGTATTTTTCGTCTTAATATTATGATTTTATGGACTTTTCTTGTAAATAAACTATTTATTTCTTCCATATTTTTCTTGTAAATGTAGACGTAAATTTTCTTTGTTTCAAGGATTCTATTCTTAAAATTTTTACTAATAAACAGCTATCTTTATAATATTTGTGATAATTTTTTCGATTTAGAGTTAGTATATGTTTTATAATATTTTGGTCATTCAGTTTAGTCCATAAAAAAATTGAAAAAGAAAAATAAATGAAGTTCTAGGGGTACTGAACTTATTATTTAAACTCGGAGTAGGCAGGTCATGTATATTCTTTTGCCCATAGCTGGGTAGATTCTCAATCTGAACCATTAGCCTACCAACTGTATGGAGAGGGGATGAGATTATTAGGCAACATTAGAGTGAGGTAGTTTGACCTAACTTTCCTCAGTCAGAAGGCTATGAGCAGAAAAGTCAACAAGAGTGCAGCACTATGACTCCTTGAATAACACTTTTCGTGGCATTTATTTAGAATTTACTGTGGTGAATGGCACTAATCATCATCACTCAATCCTCAGAAACTTTCACTTTATTTCATCATGAATTAGTTTGAGATAAATAGATGAATGATTAATTTTCCTCTACCCTATAACAAAGTACAAATAAGAAATTATTTCATTCATCAAGATTTGGTAGCTGGAATTCAAGAAATATATCTGAGAATTGTTTGATAATTAGCTTTCATATAGTAGTTCTTAACTCCAAGTGATAAAGTTCTCAGTACCTTGAAAAGGTTGTGGATTTAAAATTTATTATGCTTTCATAATGTCAGATTTGGTCCCAGTTCTCAAAAATTTGTTAATATTCTTGGAATGAAACAATCCTCTTTGAAAAACTACCATATCCACCCACCACTTGATCCTAATTGCTTTTACGGAGTGCTTCTAACTTATGGACTTCTAGAAATTATGGTGGTTGTTTAGGAAAAGTTTCTTCAATTTCCTAATTTTGTTGTATTGTAGCAATTCAAAATTTAGATGTATTGGTGGCAAGTGATGTGATTTACCAAATTATCTGTGTCAAAGAGGATATTAATACATTCTGAAGTTATGGTTGCTATTATCACCTTAACTCTGAGCCAACCACCCCAACTGTAGCATTTGAATATCATGATGGTCTTAGAAGTTGATTTTTTAAAGCCACCTATACAAACCTAAGTGATTATGCTAAAGAGCAATTCGTCATTTCCTTGCATTCTGGAACTGTTAAATAGAAGGTCAGTAGCAAGGTAGCTTACCCCTGCATCAAACACCCTCCCCTGACACTTAGCTACCTTTTTCTATCCATTGCTGCAACCATTTCAGGAATACCATTGAGAAGTAAATCTCAAGCAAGATTTCATGCATCTCTGGGGTTCTGTCGCATGCACATGAGGGATGTCTCCAGATTTTGGCCTTTGATTATTTGAAGATAATTTTTGGCAATTAATGTAAAAATAACTTCTGCTTGCTTGGATAGAAATTGCAGTTCAACTGCCAAATGTGAGGTAAAAAATATTACAGATGATGGAGGTATAATTACTGGAGAGAGGGGTATGGGGAGCCAGAAAGGTTGAGACACACTACTGTAGAGAATCCATGGGATTGCTCCAGCTCCCCTCTGGAGGTGTTTGTTCCATTTGGAGATTGATAATTTAAGTGAACGTTTTCCTAATGTAGTTCTGCACCACAATAGAGTTCAAGGGTGCACAAATAATAGCTCATTGAGAAGATTGGAAATGATTAAAGATGTATTCATAGTGATGTAAACAGGAAACCACAACCCTATCTGTAAAGAATGGGCCCAGCACTACCGAAAAGAATGTTCTTGAACTAAAACATCTTAATTGAAAACTTTCTATGTATGTTAATTTTTACTTTAAATACTATGTAACTGCTTGTGATACTGTACACCTTTTCAGAGTTACAGGGGTTCTATGTTAAAGAAATTGGTAAATGTTGACTTAAATTACGTTCATGAAATAAAATCTGAAATACGTTATCTTGTTTAGTCTACATTAACATAGTTAGATGCATACCACTATCTTTTCCTTTAAGTCCTTTACTTTTTTCTACAAGGTATTCAATGAAGTAGTGAGCCCTGTGCATTTGCAGATGTAATCTCTGAATGTCATTGATCAAGAGCAATAGTATTGATTGAACATATATTTCAGAGGAATTCATTACTATTGGTTTGGTGATGAAAAGCAGTAGTAGTAAAATTAATGTAGATTTTATTTCCACAAAGCCTCATGCATAGATAGTGAAAATTTACCTCAAGTGAACTTGAATGTTAATGACAAGTCTTATTCAGAATTTATGGATCAGAGTTTAATTTGTAAATAACAGTTTGGGTATGAAAATTATCAATTAACCTTCCTTCTGAAGAATATCGCTTCAATAAAGTCAATTGATTCCGGCTTTACCCTTTGGAATTCCAAAGCAATGTGGCAAATATTAAATGGTCTCCTTCCTTCTGAAATAAATGGAAAATTGTGTGCATTTCCTTTCACAACCAACAATAAATGGATTCCCATCATAGAAGATATGTTACATTAAATTTCATACCTAACCATTCTTCTGTTTTCTGTACCTGAAATGTACACCATGAATGCTAAGTTAACACATAAGAAGTGAGGAGGAAGACATTGGACAGCTTTAAATCTTCATCAAGATCCAGTATTTGACTTTAGTAATGGTAAATATAGTCTATCCTCTGACAATGAAATGGAAGAGCAGCAACATCTTTACTATTTTATTCTCCATTAAAAAAAAACAAGGCCAAAGGAAACAGACTCCTAATTTTGATTAATTTTTGCCTCAGAGGTCTGATTTTGCAGCCAGTAAAGTTTTTGTAGGGTGTATTTCATACCTACTAGTATCTGTAGTAGTTTATTTAGCTCCTATTTCCATAATGAGGTAACAAATGCTATAGTTAAGTGGAAAAATACTCTCCTTATTTGCTCTACTAGGGGAAATCTTTCAGCTGAATTTGCAAATATCTCCTGCTTCATAACTGATTCTAGGTTATGAGGTTTAAGTATCTGTACCTATTTTAGATGATTGTCTCTGTTTTTGATGAACAATTGCATTATTCCTGACTCAGAAGACTGATTGAAGTAAGCAGCTTGAGCAAGTGATGTAGTTCCAACAGCTGAAGTTGCTGATGGCATCTTCATTTGATGTTGAATCAGCAAATGGAAAATGATTCCAAGTCTAGTTACCAAAATAAAAGAGCTAAGTGATCTTGTAGTCGATTTATTCATTTCTTAAAGCCTCTACTATCAGATATAGGAAAATTACAGTATGGTATCAATCTATGGACTAATACAGACACCCATTCCTTAGCCAGAAAATTTTTGTTATGTGGTACTCTAACTGGTAGCGTTAGTGTTGGAAGGGTAGCATGCTTACCACTCTTGAAATTTGAAGTCTACTTTGAATGCCATGCCATTTACATGGTTGTCTGCATGAGTAAATAGCTCACAGTTGAATGATTAATTAAAAGAGCACTTGGCAACTCCCCATTTCCACTTTTGGGATTCTTTGATCATTATAAAGCCAGGGATAAAATCCATGTTCAAGACTCTTGAAAAATAGAAGTTTCTCTACACATCTTTTCTAGCTTTAATATTTATATAGAGGGAAGGGGCTAAAACAGGTATTAGTCATTCACCTTTTAATTTCACAGATAAATTGATTACATTCATCTCATTATTAATTCAATTTATATCTTCTTTTATAGAACCATCAACAAGTATAAAAAAGCAATGCTCACTAAAACACGGTGATTTATGCATACTTAATTTAATTATAGGCTGAATTAAATAAAGGCTTCCAGTTAAATGTTACTGTGCCAATACTATGAAAAAGGATGATATATATATAGGTGCAGAAATCCTACTCCATCAGATGACAGTAAAGTAAGAATAAATGTGGCTGTATCATGAAAGCAAACTGCACACATTCATGATTTGTTAATAGAGAACTATTTGTGTCAATATGTTGGCATGCAGTCCTTAATTAGTATGGTTTTAAATTCCAATATTTAAAATTACTTGAAAGTTATTATTTTTCTTATTTTGAAACTTTCTGTAATAAGGTATTTTCTGGTAAATAACATGCACCTACTAGATAATACGCATTTTTAAAATCTCTTCACTGTGATAATGTATAGATAACACACATTTAACTACTGTAATATTTATGATAATTACTCTTGTATTTTGAGTGGAATTATTTGATTACATTAACATTTACAATATGTTGGTTAAATAAAATTGCCCTAGTACGTGAGTATATACTCCCCGATATATGACATGTGTTTAGTCATTTGTTTTCCAGTTCAATATTGAAGATATTTAATGAAACGAGATTTTCCGTTGTATACCATGCACTATTATTTTTTCTATAGATAACACATGGGTTATCTACCAGAAAATTACATTATATACATTAACTCCATTGAGCTTAATAATTAGGAGAAAAGTAGTTGGAAGCATGCAATTTAAGTCCAATTTTACCTTTTTAATGTGTAATATAATATAATAATTGATCTTCACTTTGGATGACTAAGAGAAACCTCAGTCCACTAGATATTTCTCTTGTTCCTGGTTCTGATGAAAACTTAGCTGGTAATATATGTCATGACTAGGTTGTACATAGTTCCATCTCAAGCCTGATTACTTGATAGAGACCACTTAGTTCATTATGTGAGTGACCCAGGTAACAAAATTAAGAGCCTCTCAAGAGTTTGAGGTATCCAGCCACTGATAAATGAATGCTGGAATTGCTCAAGTTGTACATGTAATAGACTTAAAAAATTTAACAATATTGCTACCAAAATTGAAATGAAAACTGACCTTTTGAGGCAAAAAAAGAATGTCAACCTCTTCATGAGTTATATTGCATTAGTAAAGAATGATTAGAGTATATTTTCTTATGAGTAGTTGCAGAATGAAAGAAGCAAACAGATTGAGGGGAATACTTTTAGGGAATAACTTTTTGTTGTAGCCACCATGACTGCTGCAATACCTATTAGCAGTCACTATTCACTAATTTAACATCGTTCCATTGCCATAGAGATGACAGTACATATGATGTCATTTAACCCTTTTGCTGTGTATTTGGATTAGATGCAGCTTTAGGACCATCAAATCAACTTTAGTTTATTTTCGCAGTGAACGGGTTAATGAATACCTGACGTAGTGATGGACAATGTATAAGCAAATCAGTTCAAATGAGCAACTTGCCAAATTAAGGTGTTAGTCTAACTTGAAGAGTTACAACTCTATCTCCTCATGCATTACGCTCTTTACACACAACTTTTTCTCAGCTCAAGACTCCCTCTTCACACATGATTCTTTCAGCATGTTTTTCTTCGTATCTTGAAAAGAATTCTTAACTAGAGAAAAAGTATGTTAAGGATATTATAAGTTGTAGCATTATTCTGAAATATGTATTTGCCAGTGTTAGCCTTACATGAGCTGAAGAGTATGGGAAAGGAAATATGGCATCTTTACCTCACTTACATAGCCTCTGTGGTGATAGGTTGTAAGGAATAAGGGAACTTAATTTTCTTCAATAAACCATGGTGCTTCACCAATCGATCTTTATTTAATGATCCTTCCTTTAAAGAAATGAAAATTTCACGTGCTGCTCTGAGGTCTTGTCTAGTTGCACTGATCAATTGGCAAGTAATTAGTAATTGGCTATATCAGCTTTGATTATTTGTATTTGGACAGTTTTTAGGTAAAAAGCTACCTATAGAATATCATAAATTTATGATTTATTACTTAAATGAGAAAATTAAATTAATTTCACATTATTTATTCCTTTTACATATTAACACTTGTTAAAAAATTATTCCTTTTATTTGATCCTTTTAAAGAAATATTATTTTCATAATCCATTTAAAATTTTGCCTTGTTTCAACTTAAGAAAACTAAAATTTAATAATACTCAAAATTTAAAACCATTAATGCAAAAACATGAGAATTTTCACTTTTACTTTGTATTCTTTCTGACATTTCAATTTAAATCTTGGATCCCATAAAGTTGACAAGCATAAAGACTTCTTATATAAATATGCTGTTTTGGACTGGAAAAAATTCAGTCTATTATGGGAGTTATAAAAGATAATGTGGTTTCTCATTTGCTGGCTTCCACGATAATTTCATTAAATGGTTTTAGAAGTAGAACAATCTTTTCAGAAGGAAACCATTGAGAATAGCTCAATGTAGGAATTTCATTATCTACAGCATATGTAATAAGGAATTTTTGCTGTTCTAATTTTCTTTCCAACATGTAGAATTCCAGCAAGTAGGAACATCTGTAATTTGTGTGACTATAAACCTAACTTTCTGTACAAATCTTCCAATTTTCTTCAATTCTTCCAACAGGTAAAATGGAATGATTAATATTTGTGACAATTTTTCTATTAACTGTAATAATAGGTTTCACTGCTTGTTGAGAAAATACACATTTCTTAAGTGTTAATTGCATTGTTTGTTTAAAGTGTAATGCCTCCAAGTTGCAATTCCTGGTACCAGTTACCAATATTTGTTCCAGAATCTTTCAGCACCAAGAATATCTTATCTCTTGTCAAGTTGTACTGCTTAAAATATTTTTTTATCTGGTCACTGATTCATGTAGTGGCACAGAAACCTTTAAAAGGAACTATTTTCAAAACCTTTCTTTCTGAAGCTGATAATTCAACCAAAGTCCTGTTATACTTAAGAAGAGAAGCATTGTTCTAAGTGGCTGTCAAAATATCAGTGGCCAATGAAATAAATTTTGCACCATCCATAGGCAACTATCTAACTTGTTGATTGAACTTTTTTAAATATATCACGGATGATATTTTCTGCTGAGAATATTGTAGTTAGGAGCAAATTTTTTCAGTAATCTTCGAAACCCTAAATTAGAAACATCATAGTATGGCTCTGTACCTACAGCTATCATTTCTCCTATCAAATAATTAACTTCTTTGGATCATTTATGCCCCACACTTCTCTGTCACTTGAGTTAAAGTAGCTTGCGTTTTGGTATGAGATTTTGCTGCCAATGGCGAACGTTTAAATGTTAAAACTTAACCAGGCAAACACGGCGGATTCACTTGGGTCATTACCATCGCTTAGAGTTTCAATAATTAGCCGATTGTGTATGACCATTAAATCTGTGCATCCCTAGACTTGTCCTCATTCATTTTCAGCCCCCCTTCCCTTTTCACCCTAGAAAAGACCCCCTGAGTGTCTCACAATGCGGTCTGCTCTTAACAGTGGCGAGGGGTCTCATGTGAAAGAGCGGCATTTTTCACCCCTGCGCGAAAGTACTCCATACAATACCAATTTGCTAACTTTTAAAGAATTTTACGTCCCCAACCCAAGGTAGCTAATTGCGATCTAGTAATAATAACCACATGCGCTTACAAGATTGAAATAAATGTACGTGAAATTAAGTAACGAAAGAAAACTTTATTGGAAGAACAAAACATTAAGAAAATTTACAAATAAGTTACTTAGGAGGATAAAAGGTAGCAATGTCTTTCAGAATTTCAGCGAAAGGCTCTTTTCCATGAAGACTTTGTCTCCATAAATATTCTGTCATATAACTGTCCAACATATCCCTTCTTGTTCTACACTGGCCTTTTGTTCTTTCCTTGGAACTTCTCCACCACCTTTCAATTTGGGTGTGTGCACCTATTGTAGGATCTACAAAATTTTGACTATGATTAACGGTGTGATGATCATAACCTAATTTGTAAATTTCTTCATATGCTTTATGTTCATCTGTGTATATTTTGGTGCCGGGTAACACACATTCCTCAACTATGGGTAGAACTGTTTCCTTTTTTCTGTCAGGAATTAAATGCAGGAACACTTCCTTCGTTTCCCTGCAAATACCTCCAATCACCCACTGTTGACTCTGAGTTTTTCCCAAATTATACTTTCGGGGATTGAAAAGTGATTCATAAATTTCAACGGTTGTATTATCACCACCAATTTTTTTGGAACTGTGTAAAAGCTTCAGAGAACATACTTCACGTAAGTAATTATTCCAATCTACAACAGCCTTGCGGCTTATATTGAGTTCCCTTTCACACCACTTAATCGATGTCCACTCGTAGCACCAACCATAAATAAACAAAATGATATCTATTAGAGGAAGTCTTGAAGGGTATATCCAAGTATCCTTCCTTACACCTACATATTGAATGCACTCAACAAACTGGCATATCCAATAAATATTTCCATTCTTTCGGAAGCGCAATTTCATATCACGGCCACCTTTACAAACACGATTGGTATGAAGAATACCCTTCTCTTGCAAAAAACGTACACATTCTTCATCATTATGCAGAGATAAGACCAACTGTTTGTAATTGCACCAATCACTATCATTGGAACCCATGACAACTGAATGTTCGGGTAACCGCGGTTAACAAACAAATGAAATCCAAGAGTATTTCAAGCAGCCGCCAACAGGTAGCGGGGCAGTTGTAGTTACGCAGGTAGCAAATTTAACGGATTGGTCAGTAATTGGGTTATACTCGGCACAAATATTACGCTCTAACAACAAATTATCGATTTCTAAATAATCATCAATCCAAAATATTAATCTACAAATGCAAATCTTACACCAAGGATCCGCGAAATAATCCGAAGGGGTCCTTAAGGATTAAATATTTGTTCTAATAAATATTTAATATAGTGTTCAAACGCTCAACCTTCAGTGATTTTGTTATATATTTCCTATCAATTATAGCATCCTTACACCAAAATTTTCGTAATAAATTGTATTCATCTTATTGTATATGAATGAAATCTAAAGAATATTTCATTGTGTGTGTGAAAGCACTAAGTTTGGGGGTCTGAAAAACACAAGAATGAGCCAAAGCATACTAAAGATTAGGAACCACTGCTCTATGAAATGATTTTGAGCATTGGTGTGTATGGTGGAATGCTCGTCCAAAACCTTAGAACCCGAAGGTGCTGCACAATGTTAAAAGTAGCTGCCTAGCAGAAAATTGACTTATTTTCAAGAATCTATTGGTTCCCAGTTCGATTCCCAACGGAATACCTGTAAATTCCATTTTATTCGTTTCCAGATACTATCTGTTGCTAATAGAAATAAAAAGTTACATCGTAGAAAATTATGGCAAGTTTTTTGTGAAAGAAATTCCGTACATATTCGTGCTTCAGGTTTCGGTTACAAAAACTAAGAACTTAAGTTTTTTTTCGTTTTTGATAACCTATCTAATCGAACGATCGCGGTTTTCTTACCATCGCAATATCCTCAACCAGAATATCATTTCCGTATTAAGCTTCTTTCCAACTAAAACTCGAAATTAATAAAGCTTATCATGTCAGAGACAACCGTTAATTTGGTTGACTCCCTTCAACAAAACGAAAAAAATTTGAATATTTGCGCATTAAAATTGTGGAAAATTCATAATGCCATCCAAAAATTGGGGTATTTCTTGTCGCTTCGCAAATTCAGCGGATATGGAAACTAGATATACGCGTTCATCCTGTAATTCTTGAAATAAATATTATAACCATGAAAATACCTCCATGGATGCTGTAAGTATACTTACAGCACCTATAGGATCCTAATTTTTCGTTTTGGATGAGCTCACATAGGTATTAGATAAAAAATTTATGGGATAGTTAATTCATTCGGAATTTTGGGTTTGTTCAGAGGAGATTTAGTTCATAAATTATTCTGAGATCAATCGAAAACAAAGATGATTTCGCACTTTCAGCGCATTGTATTGGTGCAGTCGAGGCCTCTACCACTCCTTCAAAAAAAAAAAAACAGTGAGGACCGCTCTGCAATCGACAGAACAGCAACATTGCGTCATCCAAAGATGATTTTTCAGAATGAATCATCCTCTCGTTTTTCTTCCTAGCTGAATGGTGGTCGTGAGCATGAGGAATTCATTTTTTTGCTGACTTTCCCAAGGATTAGCAAGGTTCATTGGATTTTATTGATATGGCGAACTTAACGAATGCTACTACGTTTTTCTGGTTACGGAAGGTCATGATTTATAGAATTTGGAATAAATAAATTATTCAATTTAGGAATATGTAGAGAAAGATCAGCTTAAATGAAAATTTTACTGCATTTTTTTAAGAGAACATTACTGCAACAAAGTCGCATTTTCTTTCCTGGATGAATATCGTGGACAGTAAATTATTATAAATTAAAATAATTTATCGCAGGAGGCAATGTCTGATAAATGTATTTAACAATGCATTGATATCTCTGCAGGTGTCAGAATTCCAGAATTGATACGCTATACCCGCTGTATGAAAGTTGACAGTCGATCGGAGTTATCATATCAGCTGACGCCTAGAGAGGAAACAGATGCAGGGGTCATCTGTTTACTGCAAGGCATGTAATAAAGTTTGATGTATTGCTCGTTTCCTTAATGACTGATTTGATGTTTGTAAATGGGTGTGTGAATTAAATTTCACCATTATGAGCTGCTCAAAGTCTTCGGTTCATATGCTCATTCAATCTTGTCTTAATGACATTAAAGGTAGTATGTGTTGGATAATATTTTGTTTGAATGTCATTTGTTGAATCTGTTCCAGATTTCTTATGTTGGTGTTCACTTAGTTTCCTGCCTTTCGTTTGGACTCCTTTGTTGGCCGCGGCTCCTGTCATAGTCAGTTGAATGATGTTCTCACACGCATAACAAGTGGGAGGAGTCTTGTGGTCAAGCTGGTCTGTTGCGTACGGTGCTGATATATTCTGCGTTTAGTGAGTTAATTCGTGTTTTGCACTAAAAATAAGTGTATTCAATGTGAAAAATTAAAATAGTAAAGAGATTTGTATTAGCAATCTGAATCACCAGCCTTGTAACGGATTTCAAACATCTGGTGGAAAGATCTGAGCCTGTGCTTTCATTACAAAGCTTCTGCAGAGATTGTATGAAATAAATTTACACGTTCACATAGACCTTATAAATATTACTATCTTAATTTTGATTTTTATTGAATTTATCTAACCGCATGGAAATATAATAGTGTGAGACGATTTTCGTCTTAAGCCGTAAAAAATTGAAAATTTTCGGATGTAGTTAACATTAATTAAATCAAAACTACCTAACCCTTTCATCTGAATAGGAAAACGTTTGGAGTATTGAAGATGCTTGCCCCCGAGTTAGGATCTACAAACTCGGGCTCTGTTACTTCCATCCCTGGTGTAACTGTGGGCAACAACAGCAATGAAAAGGCACCACTTATCGCACAAAGAAGAATTTTTGGTCGTCTTGGGAATTGGAATTGCTTTTGCTGCCCAACAACGTTTTCCTCCAGAAACAATAGCGGAGAATCGAATTCCCGAACATTAGGAACATTTGCTGGAGTTTTTAGTCCAGTTGCCTTGTCTATGTTCAGTGCCCTTTTATTTCTTCGAGTTGGTAAGATTTCATTTTCAGCTAATTAGATTAATTATGATGTAGTCATTATTCCTCGTTACAGAGTATTTGTTTGAGAAATTTATTCTATCTGTTCTTTAAAAAGTACCCTACTTTTTACCTACCCAGTGACCAATAATGTAGTAGTAGCTCTGGAAAGATCGAAGTATTAGAATGTAAGATTTCTTAAGAGAATAATTTGCTTTGATATACTACGCATTTTCTAATAACTAGATGGAAACTATTACGTTCTGTAATCCTGTTGATTGCAATTACAATTGAAACATTATTTCAGTTTCAATAGACAGGTTAATTCTTAAGTTCATGTTAATTTACATTTACAGTTATAATGAATTTTGTATTCATCCCTCTACTTTAAGATTTATTTTATACATTGTTATTTTCTTGCAGGATTTATTGTTGGAAATGCTGGATTATTAGTAACACTTTTACAGTTTGCAATAGCCTATGGAATTTTATTATTTACTGTGGCATCAGTATGTGCCATATCAACTAATGGTGCTGTTGAAGGAGGTGGAGCTTACTGTATCCTTTCCAAAGTACTTCTGCAAAGATCATAGCTGTAATAATATCCTACAATGTCCCCCAGGTAGCCAAGTGGGTAACATCTTTGCCTTTGGTGACAGAGGTTCCCAATTCTCATTGTAGGCCCACATTTAAAATTGTGCTGGATGACCTCATGTGCTCCTCAAGGCTCCTTCATGAAAAATGCTACCACTACTACAATTCCATACTATTTATATGCAACAAGGCATGTCAGATAAGAGAAAACTAAAATTCAAAACATACAAATTCAATATAACATGTCAATTGCAAAAGTACACACAGATAACCATTTTAAAAGTGCAGAAAGTGAAAAATCAAAATATACTGTGTGTCAAAATTTATCATTTAAGTTATCATGATTGGAATGATGGGTTTTACCGAGAAGAAAATCCTTCAGTTGAAATTTTTAATTCAGGATAATATTTAACATTTTTAATTAGAGTTGGAAATATTTTTATTAAAATTAGAACTAAATGTTAGGGGAGTAGATGGAAATAGCATATGGCCATTTAAGTGTACTAATGTTGAGGGTTTCTTCGTTAAAATTTATTTTTGAGCTTAAATTAATACACATCAATGATTTATTGCTTTCATTACATATTTGGGGCATCCCTTTTCTTTAACATACAAACTTATAGGATTTAAATTATCTGAATTTTCATACTTCATTTAAAACATACCTCTGTTAGTTATTGTCAAACTGTGTAAATCTTGGAAGTGTGTCAAGGAGAGTAGCTGGTGAAATAAGGAATTTTGCAGCTGAACAAGGAAATATTTCATTGAGAAGACAATCTTCAAAATTCAAACTATTCTGTCCCATGTATTTATAAGTGTCATTCTTAACTGTAATCCTATTAGTTATGATAAGTCGTACCTTGGGACCTGAATTGGGAGGATCGATTGGTACCCTCTTCTTTTTGGCCAACATTGTCAGCAGTGCTCTGTATATCATAGCATGTACAGAAGGGCTTGTGGAAAACTTTGGGCCTTCAGGTATGCTCAGTAATTTATCATTTATGATATAATAAGCCAAACTTCCCATTGATTTTTGATCGTGAACTAAAGATAAATAATTAGCGTATGAATTGTGCCTTCGTGTACTTTAAAAGAAAACCTTAGATAGTTAATATGATAAATAGAAGGCAGAATCAAAAGAGCATTTAGTTGCTTCATTATTTGGAAATCATATTGATGGTTCATCATTTCTGAAATGCGATAGCAATAAGTGATATGCAGATGAAGGATGCCATCTTAGAGTTGAAAACTATGGCAAAAATGAAAAATTATAAATCTCAAGAAGATTACAGATGTAAATCTGCTTGGTACCCCAAGAACTAAATACCCAAAAATATTTTTTTTAATTTTTCCATTTTTTGTCCCTGAATTGATAAATATCTATTTTCTCATCTCTTTGTTGGTGACAAAATATTAGTGTATAATATAGCCAATGTCTATGGGTAAAGTCAGGCTGACTGAGGAAATCCCTCCCATAGTCATTAGCTTGACCTGGAAATTTGTTACAGAAAATGCTAAAATTAAGAAAATTGCATCCTCTGCAAAACACCAGAAAATTCTTGGTATTACTTTTAAATGGGCTTTAATTCCCAAGGTGTTCAATATTAATTACCCTTCTTTTGGTCTTTATTTCCTAGTAAAATTATTACTAATTTAATTTTGCAAAAGAAAACCCTGCAAGTAATAAAAACAAATTTTGCATGTATAAAAAACGAAACATCTGCCTGTGATAGTGCATCGAGGTGTTTTTAGATGGTAGTTAATTCTTAGTTTTTTAAACAAAAATTTTCGTGTTAAAAAGGAAACATTCATAGTTTTCCCTATTATATTTAGTTGGTCTTGTATCAAGTTTATTTTTATCAGATATTTCAACTATATTTTACAAAACTAAAGAAAATTATGATAACTATTCATATACCTTAGATTTTGTGAACTCATCCCAAAGCTGATTGTTCTTTTCGAAATTTGTGTTGTTATATTTATAAATAAATTTTATTGCCCTTCAGTAAGTTTTGTTTATTGAAATAACTAAAATTAAAGTGTTTTATGGTTAATGAAATGCTGTATAGGAGAAATTTAGTTAATCATACCTATAAGACAGAATGGCTTGAGTTTTATCTTATATGTGCCTTGGTCTATACCAAAGTTCATAATTTTTATTTTCTGTAAACCTAGGAAAAAGAATTACCATTTCTTAGATACCTTAACACAAGTGCTAAGCAACACATGGCAGGCAGTATTAGAAATTCTTTATTTGTTAAATTTATTATTTTACAATAGAAAATGTTTTTGTTTTTAATTTTGGTAATCATATAATGAAGGCAGGAGAAAAATATTAGAGATATGAATGTAGTAAGTAAGTAACATTTGTTGAACATAATATGCAATAGCTTTTCTTATATTGATTTTTAATCAGTTATTTTTAGAACAAATGAAATATTGCATTATTAATTCCTCTTATTTTTACTCGCATCTTAATGTTAGGAAATAATAAATATTTACATTCCCTGATAGTTGTACCTGATTATTTTAAACTTAGACTTAATATTTCCCGCAGGAATCTTTCTTAGACCTCTAGCTGGGTTGCTTTGATCCATGATGTCAACCATTCAGTTATGTTCTCATGGAATTGGCCTGAAGATGCATCTGCAGAGAGGACTGAAACACTGATACTGTGGATCAAAGCAACCAGCTTGACAAACCCAAGGAAGATTCCTGTATGCAATTCACAAGGAAGGCATTACTTCATTTTTCCCCTTGTTCTGCAAATTGCTGTTTTCTCTCTCTGTTGCTATTAGATATGACTAGTAAAACATAAAGGTAACCTCTGCAAAGTATAAACTTTAGTATTGCCATCAGGCCTTAGTCTAAATTTCATCACTGTTTGATATGCTCTTTAAGATTTTCAGCTGTTGTTTAATTTTTTTTAAGGCAAGAGATAGTTGTTCCTTTTTGAAATTTATATTAGTTTAACATTATTTTCAGGGTATTTGGTGGAGATATTGCCTGATGGCATGTGGTGGCGCTTTCTCTATTGCTCCTCTCTGAATGCTGCAGCTTTGGCTGTTTGCCTTGTTGGTGCTAGCATGTTTGCCAGAACAAGTGTTGCTACATTAGCACTTGTCACTATTTGTCTTCTTACGACTCTGCTGTCTTTTCTAATACAAGGATCAGTGGAAGTAAGTCTGTTGTTTAAAATATTTATTGTGGAATGTAATTCATTCAGAAAGCCCCCTAAGTATCCTTTGAATGAAAAATGTTATGCTATAAACTCATTGAGAAAAAGGAACATAGGCTATTACTTAAAAGGATAAAACTACCCAACCAGAGACTTAAGCATTTTTAGATTCATATTAATCAAAGCCATGCATTTTTACGCTACATTTTTATGTAATGTATCCATATGGCTTGAAAAAAACTGTAAAATATACTTAAGTATCAGCTTATTCACTGAATTATCTCATTAAACAGGATTCTCTGTGAAAGGAGAATATTTCCATTTTTAATGGATGGATATCACCATGAAAGGATGGCTCTGAAACAAAAATATTTGTAAAAAAACTGCAGATTGATATACCTATGCAATGCTAGTCAATATTCTAGCAAGCACACTAAAAGTTGAAAGTTAATTATTCTTGTGATAAAGAGTGGAAAGGAGCTACTGATTGCAGGAGTTATCGAACTTCAGTAGGCTGAGGACTTCCATTTTCTCTTTTTTTGTTCTGCAGACCTCCAAACTTTTCTGCTTTCATACACACATTGAGATTTTATTTAGATTTCATATACTGTTAGGTTGATACAATTAATTCGGAAAATGTTTGTATAAGAATGCTTCATTCATTTCACTCGACTGAAAAAAGAAAACTTTCTAAAAATAGTGAGGATGTACAATACATTTTCTAAAAATAGTGAGGATGAACAATACATTAATAAAAGGACAGATATTTATACTCAAGGACCCCTTTGGATTATTTGGCAGACCCCCAAGGTTCTGTGGACTGTAGTTTTGCAACCATTGCCATTGCCTATGATATACATGAATTAAATTTGATTTTATTGTTATAATGAAGTATTTTGTTAATGGTCAGAGGAGTATGGTAACACCACTTAAAATTCAGTATCTTCTTATACTTCAAGATTGTGTTTAACATTCATGTTCCTTCTCCTAGTTTAAAAAGTAATGGTTGCTGTTTATTTCAGTTCTTACTTTAAAATCTATGGAGGTGGCCGTGATCTTGTGGAAATTCATGATATTACACAGATATTTACTTTTTCCACAGTGATAGTTCTTACTTTGCTCGGAGATATGTTTTTGCCTCATGTTTGATGTTATTTTTTCTTCTAGGTGCCAATACCAGATGCAAATCACATTGTCCAAAATGAAACAGTCCATGTTTCTGGAAATTATAGTGGTCTAAGTTCTGCCACTCTGAAAGAAAACTTATTTCCAAAGTATGGCATTGATTATACTCTTGCTGAAACAGTCACTTTTGCTTCCACTTTCGGTGTTCTTTTCAGTGGTGTTACTGGAATCATGGCTGGAGCAAACATGTCAGGTAAACAAATAAGTTCCTAAGTTTTTATTTCAAGCATAAAGGGTGTCTTTTTATTGGTACTGTTCTACTGTTAACATTCATTCTTATGGCTTCATATTTCACTAAATTCTCTTTCAGGTGATTTAAGAGATCCATCCAGGAGCATACCAAGTGGCACTCTCTCAGCTGTTGTGTTTACATTGATAACATACACCATTGTTTCTCTCCTTTCTGCCTCAACATGCTCACACTTTTTACTGGCAAATAATTATGCATACATGACTGGAGTTAGTGTATGGCCTCCATCTGTGGCTATTGGACTTCTTACTGCTGCATTTTCAGCATCTTTAAGTAATCTTATAGGAGCTAGCAGAGTTTTGGAGGCCCTTGCAAAAGACAATGTTTTTGGTTTGTGAATTATATAAAATTTTATCAATAATGTTAATTGTTTTGGATTATTGTAATATAAATTTTACTTTATCTCTTGCTTTAATTTAATATTATATAGTAACTGATACTTTTTTATTGATCCAAAATCTAGCATGATTTATTATTATATTATCAGTACACCATAATCTTCAGTCAAAGTTCTCTTAAAAATATGAAATGTAGATCAAAAAGCTACAAAATTGTACTGTTTTTATTACTTCCTATTACTTGTTAAAATTGCAGGTGGAGCACTTGTTTGGGTGGTTCGTGGGACAAGGAGAGGTAATCCAGTTGTGGCTGTGTTGATGTCATGGTTTTTAGTGCAGTTGCTTCTGTTTATTGGATCACTTAACCGTATAGCTCAGATCAATTCAGTGCTCTTTCTTCTTTCTTATCTTGCCACTAATCTTGCCTGTCTTGGTCTTGAGCTGGCCTCAGCACCAAATTTTAGGTAAGTTTCTATACTGTTTGTCAGTTGTATTTATTCTAAAATTTTTGTTACTACAATAATTTACGATTTGAAATTATATGATATGATTGTTATAATTTTCATGATTTAATTTTTATGGATGCCTTTATTTTGCAGGCCTTCGTTCAAGTATTTTACATGGCATACAGCTTTGATTGGCCTAATTGGCACTCTCATAATGATGTTTGTTATCAATCCCATCTTTGCATCATCATCAATTATTCTTTGTCTTTTGTTGGTCATTGTTCTACATTTGTTTTCACCCTCAAGAGAAGCTAATTGGGGCTCCATCAGCCAGGCTCTAATATTTCACCAGGTTTGTACTTCTTGCTCACTCGTAAAAAATCTTGAAAATGCTTTAGGATGATGTCAAATTTGAACCAAAAATTATCAAATATGTAAATAAAGAACTTTGGAGATATCTTTGGTGATAATAATTTTATATGTTCAACATATTTAATTTCTACCTGATGATACTGTAAGTTAAAATGTGATGTTATTGTCTTTGAAAAGGTACGGAAGTATCTTCTTATGCTGGATTCACGGAAGGATCATGTTAAGTTCTGGAGGCCTCAGATGCTTCTCATGGTTTCCAATCCACGTTCATGTTGTCCTCTGATATCCTTTGTCAATGATTTGAAGAAGGGTGGATTATATGTCCTTGGCCATGTAATGGTTTCACCACCTCTGGTACCTGGCGAAGAAGGCAGTAGTAATGTTCCACCATTGCTTCCTCCATATTCATCTGAATATCCTTCCGGAGATCCTACTATAAGAGAGCATCCTCATTGGCTAGCACTTATAGACCACCTTAAGGTAACATAAAATTTTGGGTTATTTTGGTGCTTTGATTCACTTTTGAAATTTAATCTTGCAAATGGTGTGTATAGCCTTGTTGTGCTGTTCAGTTGTAGCCATATTAATTAGAGTAAGTATTTAATTCAAGAAATTGCAATTGTTTGCTCTCTTGATTAATTTCAAGGCCATTCTGAGACTTTTCTTTTCAGTATTTGAATGATTTCAAGTACTTCCTAGTGAAGGCATTTTTGATCATTAATTCTTCTATCTTCTTTATGTAGGTAAAGGCTTTTGTAGAACTTACTGTGGCTCGAAGTGTGAGGGAAGGATTGCATCATTTGATACGTATATCTGGTCTTGGAGCAATGAAGCCAAATACAATTGTATTTGGTTTCCTAGATGATGAACCACCAAGAGATTTCTTTCAAAGGTTAGTTTTCCTGCTCTATTGTTGGCTAATTGCACATATCCTTAATGATAGATTTTCTGTGCATGTGTGTTAGAAATAGGGTAAAATGAAATTTTATAGTATAATGAAATATAGTATATTTTATTGTATTTTATGAATTAATAGGAATAATTTAAGGCAGAAATGTGGTAATTTTATGAAAGGATAGATGATATTTTTTTTATATATTTCCTATTGGACTATTTTTTAGTACCCTCAAAAAATTATTTTTTATATAAAGACTTAATGTAATATTTTGATTCTAATATTTATTCCTGATGTTGTTTTACTAGAATGCTGTTCAAAAAAATTCTTGAGAGAATCATCTTGTGAATTTCATCTCTGGCATTTTCCTCCAAAAATTTTAAATATTCTGCATTTTGTTGCTTGCAAGTTATTAACTAAGGTGATATTTCGTTTGTTTAGTTTGTCTCTCACTAAATCATTCATTGCTTCCAATTTTATATATCTACTTATGTATAAGAACCTGCTACCCTTACTATGACAATTAATTTTGCTAATATCTGAATATCTACTACTGCTCTCACACTAATATTTCACACAAATATTGCTGTGCAATTCCTGTGGAAAATAGAGCTGTAATTTACCATTGAAAATTTATTTATATAGAAAGGTGACTCTTGCTAAATTAGTTGCTTTGTAAAGAATTCTTTTAATTTTTTTAATCCTTTTAATCCCTTTTGAAAGTTAAGCCCTTTATTATTTGTGATTTTCTCTCAGTTTCTGGGATGCAGTTCTTAAATATAGGTGCAAACCATTCTTTCTTAGTTATACTTTTAGCGTTCAAGTTTTAGATTGACATCATTTATCTATCATATATAGATGCTGTGGGTGGACATGTATAGGATACAAATTCTCAGCTTAAACCATGAGCATTGCTGATTGGCTTCTTTATGTTGTTTGGAAACTACCTGAAAAAGACAGATTTTGATTGTAGCTATCATTAGTTTGATCCCAGGAGATCCCAAAACATGCTGCCATGAGAAAAGATTTGTAATGCAAGAATTTGAAACTCTTCCAAAAATGGTAGAGAATTCCAACAGAGAGATTATTAAATGGCATGGTAAAGTATTAACTTATAAACTAAACTGATAATCCTGAGTTTGATGTCAGGCCAGTGCAAAATTCTCCCACTAGAAATTTTTTTTTTTTTTAAACCCTGATAATCATCAGAATTTTCCTGAAGAGGAAGATCGATGTCACATTGCATGTGAATATAAGACACGATTTTGTCTTATAAACAAGGTCCTTTTAAAAATTGATTGTAGATTTGATGCCAAAGTGCTTTAAATATTCTTCCATAAGAAATGTGTGGGAAAATAGGAATGAAAAATAGTGAACTTGAAGTTTATGACTCCATATACGAGGGTAAGGTGAAAATTTCTCAGCCTGACACAGAGATGGTGTTCCAATCAGCGAAAATTTATGATCCTTGTCTGGGCGCACATGTCATTAGTTCGTAAGACAAGTTTCTACTTGTTCTCTCAAGTAGTTTGTTTACACGTATTGTTGCAGTAGATGTCTTTCGTTTGTGTGAAAATATCCATCTACAGCCCTCTCAACTTCTTCATTGGAAACAAGGTGCTTCCCAGAAAAAAAATTTCTTTAAGCTTGGGAACAGATGGAAGTCTGAGGGTGATTAGAACGCCATCTCTGTGTCAGGCTGAGAAATTTTCACCTTACCCATGTGTACTGGGAGTTTGGGTCCCGCATAGGTCAACTTGTCTTTTCATCCCTTGCATGAGTTCAAGGGCTATTCATAGGAAAATTGGGACCTTTCTAAGAGGATGTGATTTTTTAATCACAGTTATTGCAGTCTAGGGTCCTCCAGTAGACCTCTGATGATAAGTGTGAAGATCTATTTTATGTGCCTCTAGTTTGTGGGCCTTTTCTTCTTTGTATTTTGTTTGTAAAAAATGTAATGTGTATACTTTACTAATCTTTACCCTTCTTAACTACAAGGCTTGCAGAATGCAAGTAACTTTCACTCATATTCATATTGTCAAGATCTTTGTAACTGTCTTGGGTTACCACTTCCAAGAAGCCATCTATTGTTTGCTTTTATTTACTGTCATCAAAATAATTACCTAATAGAAAATAAAATTTTAAATCACCAATTGAAGTATTTGCTGAAATAAGTTGTGAAACAATAAAATGTTGGACAATAGAAGGCATTACAGTTTTCTTTCATGCATAACAATTTTACTCTTTTGTTACAGGGAATCCTTTTACCATACTGAAATATTCAACAGCACTGAAGCTAGAGTGTTAGAAGAGGGTACTAGTAGATGGGCTGACTGTGAAAGGGGAGAAAGACAACATTTTTCTCTACGTCCCCATGCTGATCCTGAAGCTTGTGGTCCAGTTTCCCCTAGAGATTGGGGAGAAGAAGGAGGCAGTTTGGAAAAGGGAGCAGGCAGACCTGATGAAGAGGAATTTGTGAATATGATATGGGATGTCCTCTGGATGAGGAAGAATGTGTGTGTTTGTCGGCATTTTCATTTATTGGATAAATGCTCCATTGCAAAGTGAGTAAATTAAGATGTTGAAATTTTTGTGACGTTGCCCTTATTTTGGAAAATTTATTGGTGATGTTTTTAAGTCACTGATTTCCATCAAAAGCCCTAGATCCCTAATCAAAAGAGATTTTGTTCTGCCATGGTCTTTTGGTTGGTTAGAGCAACTGCCTTCCAAGAGGGGTTTAAGACCTGCATTCATTGAAGGTTGAAGGAATTACTGGGTTTAATGGAACTTATTCTTGCAAATACCCAGCTCAAGATATTGCACCTTACCATCCTCCTTGTCCTAGAATGTTTAGGGCTTTCACTCCAGTTACTTTTCTGAAAAAGTACTTGTCCCAGAAAGTAGAAACTTCTGTAACTTTTTGGTATTACCTCCATGAAGATTTGCACATTTTTTTCACAACGTTATTCGTTATTTTTTCACAACGTTCTCAGCAACCGTGATTGTATGGCTCCTGAGAACTCTTCTTAAGGGGTGTAATTTTCCCTCTGGGAAATCAAGGTGCGTTTAATTTCCATTGTCTCCAAATTTAAGTAAGGGTTAATAGAAAGTTGCTGTTGCTTTTAAAAGATGTGGCCCAAAGATTATAACCTAAAACCTATTTTCCAAATTATAACATAAATAGCTAAACCTTATGGTGAGTAAAAACAATTTTGAGAACTCGCTCTGATAATTAACTGTAAAATGTATAATTTTTTCAAAAAATAGTTTTTCATCCTAAGTATCATCAAGAAGGATTCGTTAAATCCATTTCAGTTAATGATGCATTTAATATTGTTTATAAATGCTTAGCTCTTGATTTAAAGATGTTGATATTATTCTGTTATGAATTTTCTCTGCATTTTTATGTATATAATCATGATTGTTCTTTTAATTTATCACAATACATTATTATAATCACTTAATCTTTCTCTCTCTTTTTCAGATCATTCTTAATAAGGTTAAAAGATTTTTTTGTAATTAAATCCAAGAATTAATGAACTTAAATCATGTGAAATATTTTGAGTAATCACATAGTTTAGTTTTCTTAGCTTAACATCTTTAACAATTTTTCAGGATTCCTCTACAGTAAAAAGTTTGCTTGATTAAAGTAGTTGAACAAATAGTTAAAGTAGTTGTGCAAATATTTATCTCCATCACTGTAAATGAAATATATGTTTGGGAAATTTTATTTCAGGGCACGAAACTTGAAGCGAATTGATGTTTGGCCCGTAAACTTCTTCCAGCCTGACAGTTTGGACTTTGATACTACAAGTCTTTTCATGTTACAGTTGGCTTGCATCATAAATATGGTAAGATAGTATTTGTATGTTATAACACTTTAAATGTAAATTTTCTACTGTGTAAAATTAATGTGCAACTGCAGTACTTGGCAGAACCCTATAACAGAGATGGTTTTCCAGTTTCAGCCAATGGTGGCCATCATCATGTTCAATTTACATGTTAGTACAGCTACTTAAACTCTGGGAAGGATTTTAGAGGGAAGAGGAAGGAGAGGGGAGGGGTTAGGAAAAGTGAGGTTGTTGATTATTTTCTAATTTTGTGAAAGGATTTCAGGGACCAAAACCAAATTATTTTGATGGCTAAAAGTGGTCAAAATAAAAAATTTTATTGTAGAACTTATGAAGTTTTGTTTCTCTATCATCTCTTTGAATTGTGTGATAATAAGTGTCTGGTGACAGTCAATGCAACAAATAGAGACATTGTGTTTCATCTTTATGGCCTCAATCTGTTACAATTTGTAAATCGTTCAAGTAACTTTAATTTTAACTAAACAGAGATTTAAAGGAATTGACCCTTATAGTTTTGTAGCCTGGTGGTGGAATTGTTATCAGTTCAGTTATTTTTGAAATTTATTTTTTCCACTAAACATTAACTTGTCTCTAAATCAGGGACTTGCAACTGTTTGGTATACACATTGCTTAAGGTATTTTGAAAAAGCTTTAGTGCTTAATGACCAATTATTTATTTTAATGTTACCTCTGAAATATGGAATATAACATTGTGAATTCTATGTGATCTTTTTTGAAATGTCATCTTAAATATATCTAAAGGTAAACCTTTAAACAATAATGTTTTAATATAATGGGCAATGTTATGGAGTTGTTGTATAGAATTAAAAAAATTTGTTTGTTGGTAGTATGTGCCTTGGAAATAGTTGAGAACCTCTGCTGTTTGTTGCTTAAAGCAATTAATGTTAATGAATATAAGCTGCTTAAAGTACATGTGATTCATTTACTTTGTGGGGGTATGTCATCAATCTATTGATTAGATGTTATAACGTAGATGCAGAAGTTGTGAACATGTGATGAAGCATGATGATCTCAGAAACTGCTGGATTTTATTCAGGTTCCTGGCTGGAAGAGCTTGCGTCTTCGTGTACTGCTTTGTGAGCAATCTATTCCACCTAAATTGCCTACTAACCAAGCAGGCGAGGAAGAACCTGGTCCATCTATGATATCAGGGGAGAAGAGATTGAGGAAACTGCTGCAAATGCTCAGAATTGCTGCTGATATCGAGACAGTTGAGGAATGGGGAGTTGTTGAGGCCTTGTTACCTAAAAAGCCTGGTGATATGATTGGAGAGCCAGAGTGGGTTGGATGGACTAATGAAGAAAACGTAGCTTGGGCAGATGAAATGGATAAATACTTGGGCAGGTAAGTTGAAACTTCAAGTTGTAGATGTTATTTTTCATATGGCCTCTAAACAAGCATCAAGACTTTGTTAAAAGAAAGTTTCAAGTAAGCCAGAATAGGGTTAAGGAATGGTGCAACTTTTGATTTATTGCGCATGGGTGAATTTTTTCAAAGATTCATAATATGGTTTTCTATTTAACAGTGTTAATGGAATGATACGACGTGCATCTGATGGGACAGCAATTTCCTTTGTCTACCTTCCTCAACCTCCTCCTCCTCGCCCTCTCCAAGTTAGTGAGGATGTGAAATCTCCACCAAACATCTTACACACTCGCTATCTAGCAGCTCTTCGCATTATGACAGAGGGACTTCCCCCTACTGTTCTGGTTCATGGAGTCAACCTTGTGACTTCAACAACTCTGTGATCTCTTCAGCTCCTGTCTCTCAAGATGGTAGACTAAACCATTTTCTTGAAGTGTGTAACTATATTTATGTTATTAAAATAATGTCCATATCATAGTTAATTGGATCTGATTCATTTTTTTCATAATTTCTCTCATATTTTTAACAATGGAAAACTGAACTGAAAAGAGATTTGATATTATGATAGAAACCAAGTAAACCAGTGATTACTCACAAAAAGTATTGTTAACTTTTTGGCGAGATTTGAAAAAAAAAAAATAATAATTCCTATTTGGCTCTGCCATTGAGGATTTCTTCCAGTGACACACAAATCACAAAATTATTTTTTGCTAATATATTTCATATGTATTTTAAAATTATTTTCAGTACAATATGCACCTGCTCTTATTCTGTATAATGTAATGTAATTACCGGACAGGTTTTTTAATAGTATTATTAGAACAAACAATTATAGCTAAGGAAACATTTAAGTGATACCATTCCAAAGAATACTTTTAAAGAAAGGAAGTCAAAATAACTCTTTCCTTTGTGGATCTTTTTTAGCTTTTTTGATGGGCTTCTTTTTGTTATCTCAATATTTTACTGTTGCGAACAATATTCAGGTGGACTTCTACATGAGATTGTTATGATTATAAAATTATCATTTGAATTAGGTTAACTATTATTTCCTCTTATGGTATATATTTTTATTTTAATAAGAGAAAATAACATCTTTAAATGATAATGTAGATTTTTAATATATGCCAACCTTCAATTAAATTAGGATAATTGGTATGAAAATATGGATGTATCATTCCTTTATGTGTAATCATTATGCTTGCATGTTTTCCCAAGTAAAAGAATAAATTCCTTACATAAACATTTTAAATGAGAGTAAATTAAAGATTTGTTGCTCTCATACTCAGCTTCTTCGTCATTGATAAAGTTAAATCCCAGAAAATGGATTGATTCAGTCAAAATTTTGTTGCAAGATGTATCATGTTTGAGATTTGAAGTTCACCTGTAAGTAAAGATGTTTTTGCTTTACGTGAGGACTAGTGTACATTGCTTTAATTACTTTATATGTTGTAAATATTTAGTTGGTTGTCATAATCCCTCCATGGCTTACTATCAATTTTAAGAAATCAAAACTGCTGATATATTTGACCACCAAGAATTTATCATGTGATAACCACCAATATTGTGGTATCTCAATTTGTATGAAATACTTCCTCAATGATTTATATTATATACTTATATGTAACCTAATTATTGTTAATATTTGTTTGAATTTATAGTATCTTTAGATTTATAGTTGAAAGAGATTTATTTATCTCCTTAGTTTTTAAGTGAACACTTTGTGAAGTCTATATAAAATATTTTGAAATGTTGTAAGATTAGAAAAGACTGGCTTGCAGTAAAATATATTTATACTTATTATGTATCTATGTGGTGAAAAGGATCAATGTTTATGTCTCACAAATACCTGTGGATTCAGAAATGGCTGAATTTACTTTCATTTACATTTATTTAAAAATCAATTTGGAAATAAATTCCTGTATTGTCAAATTTCATTAATATAACTTAATGGGCTTATTATTTTTCTTACCCACAATTTTTTTCTATTTAATCTAGCCTTATGTAAGACTGGCACATAAGTTTCTCTTCTCTACCCCCATTTTCATTTAATTTATTCTATATATCATTGATGCTTAGTTAAATTAATCTACTATCAATACTCAGACTTAATTTTTTCACACCAAAGAAAATTACATTTCCTGTATTTTATCTACTACCGTTATTATCTCAAATTGACTAGAAAGACTGGAACTTGCTCTATAAAAAAATATAAAATTTTTGCTAGATTAGTGTAAAATGTATTTCCATCTGAAAATATGGGGTACCTGAAAAATTGTCTAATTTAGTTACAGACCACTGTTAGGTAACATTTTAGTGGAATCTCTTGAAGATCATCTCATTTCTATTGGTTATATATTACATACGATTGGTTTACATAGTAATTCTTACTACGCCAATTCTAGCGTCTTCTCATTTCCATTAGAGATAAATTAAAACGTCGCAGTTCTTCAGATTATCATCTAATAAGGTTAACCCCACAGAAAAAATGATAAATTAAAAATACCCTACTCGATCAAGCAAGATTTGCAAGCCAATAAGCAATGATACGTAAAGAGACTTAAGAGTACTACTAATGAATAGATAAACCATCCCATATTAATAGCAGACTAGGTTTCTATAAGTTATTTTATTTACAAACCTACATTTTCAGCCAAATTACTGATATATATATATATACTTCTAAATTAACAAAATAATTAAGCAATGATCCGCCATAGAGATTTTAATTCCTAGTTTTTCAAATAAAAGTAACGCTAGTTCAATACCAAAGGTTGATTAAAAAGTGATACAATTTTTAAAACACGAACCCTAACGAATACAATTGCTAAAGATAATCCTCGAGTGATAAACAGTAATAAAACGTCGTTCAGTCAGCGTTTGAATTGACAGCACAGCGCATCTACGCTTTTACTTATTCGTCCGGCATTTCCATGACGTCAGCGAGATTCCCTGAACGTCGAAAGCTTCGTGTTCCGACATTTTATTTATCAATCGTACCTTGAGGACACGGTAGTGTACCGCAATAATGGGTACTCCTAAACAAGATAATCAAGTCACAACAGCGGTAAAAACTACAGCTAAACCATATGGAAAAGTAGTTTTGACGTTAAAGAACTGCTTATTACCAGAATCGAAGTTATCTCCGACACCGTCTCAACTAGACGGTTTGGATCAAGCAACGGAAATTGATTTGAGGATTTTAGGCTGTGAGTTAATTCAAACTGCTGGAATACTTCTGAAATTGCCCCAGGTAAAGCTTTGTAACATTATAATAGAGGCTTAATATGCGTTGAAAGTTTACTTCTCATTGAAAACTGTTAAACATGCAGTTGACGGTTTTAATAACATGGCGTATTGCTTGCATTTTTAAGGTGGCTATGGCTACAGGCCAAGTTCTTTTTCAACGTTTCTATTATTCAAAGTCTTTTGTAAGACATAAAATGGAAACAACGGCAATGGGATGCGTATGTTTAGCATCTAAAATAGAGGAAGCTCCGAGGAGAATTAGGGATGTGATAAACGTGTTTTATCATATTAATCAAGTTAAAAATGGAAAGTAAGTATCATAGTTGTTAATTTTTAAACGGTCCAGTTTTTGCAGCTTTACAATGAAAATATTTCAAGTGAATTGCAGAAATCATTTCATATTTTGCATCATGTCATAATTCAGGCATTCCATGGAACATAGTGACTAAAGTATTTATGGCTGGGTAATTTGGCTCAATATTCAATTGCACTTTTTTATGTATTTCAACTTAAATTTAGTTGAAATATTAGCCTTTTGTCAGTATGTGCGGAATGGAAAACTTTTACTCTCAAATAATTTTTAATGTGCACAGTGTTTATGTATTTGAACGATTTTAAATGTTTTATTGTTTATCATTTATATATTTAGCAACTTTGTAATTCATATTTCAGCCTGTGTGTTTCGTGTTATTCTTATCATCTTTATTTCTCAGAATTTGTTAACCTTTTTAATTTTATATTATTGGAAGATTGTATAATCACTGTAATTTTGCAATCACTCAGAAATTTCCATGTTGAGAACCTATCGTCTGATTTTTATTCCCTTCCTGTGATATATAAAAGCACAATTCAAGTGGATGGGTTGCAATCCTGTTTGGGTTAACTTTGTATATTACTTAATGAATACTTAAAATTTAAGTATGTTTGTGTGCGAGAGTGAGTGTGAGCCTTTCTTATCTTCGAGGGTTAGCAACCAAGCCTTTTGCCGCTCTTGCACAGAGGTGACACGGTGCTCAGATGTGTTTTCAATTGCTCTCCACAGATCTCGTCCGGTCGGTGGTGAATGAGTCAAAAAACTCCTCCTTCCACAATTTCTCCCTCTGTGGTGAAGCCAGCCCTCTCTGCTTCTCACATGAGTGAGCCGGCGAGCTCAATCCAAAGGTTAAACACGTATACACTCATGTGGGCTCCTGCGGTATGCCCGCAAGACACCAGTCGGATGGCATACAAGTTGCCCTATTTAAGAGAAAATGAAAGAAATTGAGAGAGAACGTTTTTAAAAGTTTTCGAGGCGACAGCAATTGATCATTTCCCCTGAATTTGATGAATGCTCAGTTTTATACGCAATGCCATTGTCTTAATGAAATAGATTTCTGCTTTTCAGATATAGTGCTAAGTGATTGTTAAGGATTGGATTGAATTAGTATCTCAGACACAGTGAACAGGTAATGTTGCAATGGTTTTACCTGATGCCTGGAGAGTCAACTGCTGTGGCAGGAAGGATGGTTTACGTATTGGTGATTTATGCTATGGGCATCATTTTGGTAAAACTAAGTGTGTTTGAAAACTTTCATTAGGTGGTAACCTGTTTTGAGAAATTAGTTGCTTTCCTTTCATATTTGATACAAGTTAACATTGCAAAAGTCAATTTTGAGGTTACTTCAGGAATATAAAAGGAAGGAATTCATTTATTCAAAAAGCCTCTCTTGACATCACAGGGTCAATATTCATGTTTTCGATATACTGATTCAGGTTCTGATTGAAAAATCAGCATTTTAATATTGCCAAAAGGATATAATGTTCAAGACTAAATGCTTGGATTAAAGCTTGGCATAAAGATTTTGTTGCTATGTTTCATTGAATGCCTCTCAGTCAATTTTTATTTGATAAAGTTTTTATATGGTTTGAGTCTTTTAATCAGAACTAGTTATCTTTCTCTATTATAAATACCAAAATGTAACTATACGTGCAGTCTTGTGACATTGTTTACATTTAAATTTGTAGTATGAAAATAGTTGTGGTTAAGGCCTTTTAACATTAATGGTCCTTACTTCTGATAAACCATTTATGTTGCTGGTTGCAAACTTAAACACTGCTAGAAAATTTGTGTTTTATCTTTTGTTGCTAGTTTTGATGATTAAAGTTAATTTTGTCATTTATTTTTTGAGGATTTTTGTATTGTAATTATTGTTTTTGTTGGGCATTTTTGCTATTATTTTAAAACTTTTTTATATATTACTTTCTGTGATGTTCTAGTGTTTTGAGCTTTTGTTCCTTACTTTGCCATTCAAAAACATAAATGAAGTGAAATTAACTCAACATCAATCTTTTCTCTCTATTGAGCATTGCCATGGTTGTGAGTTGTGTAGTTACACTTTGGTATTGAAATTGGGTTTGTGCACCTCTTTGCATTCCCAATCTTTCTTATTTAATTTAATGTCACTCTTTCTAGCCCATAGATCGACATGTGGTTCCTTATCTCATGTATTTCAGGACTATTCAGCCTATGATCCTGGATCAAAACTACATAGCATTAAAGTCACAGGTGATTAAGGCAGAGAGAAGAGTTCTCAAGGAATTGGGCTTCTGTGTCCATGTGAAGCATCCACACAAGGTAAGGAAATCATTTGTTTACTGTCTTGGAGAGTGCCACTCAATTGCGTCTTCAAGTCTGATAAAATGAAGTAGGTTATGCATTATCATTATTTTGCCTTTTATAATGCCTATATTGGTTTGCTACCTTTCATTATAAACCAACTGGTGTATTGCAAGATTATGAATGTAGGAATTTATACTAAGCAAATCTTTCTAATGGAAACAAAAAGATCAAGGTTTTGCTTAATGTAGCTTTCTCTCAAAATCGGACAAAGGAATCGAAGTAATTCTTTTTATAACTGTTGAAAAAAATGTCAGATTTAAAAATGTATCTAAAAAGCTGATATTTACTAACTACGCCAAACATTTCAGCGGTAAGAGTTTTCAGTCAGAATTATTGACCTGAATAAAAGTGTTATTCCCTGATTTACTGTAACCTTAATCAGCAGAAAAAGGAAAAATTTGGAAGGTATTTTATGTATTATCATTCTACCAAATTTTATTAATGTAAGAATTGAAGTTGTGTAGCCATATATGTGAGTTAAGTTTCAAGGTTACTTCAGGTTTTTTGTCTTAAAAATTAGGGTAATTTGATCCTAAAACTTACAAGGAAACATAAGAGAATCATTTTAATCTAAGAAATATCAGTAACAGTTTCTCAGTTTCCAATCTATACTGCCAAGTAAATGAGCATTCAGATAATTCATGTATGCATACAATGTAGAAGATATCATGCTTTCAGTTAGCAGGCAATGGTAGTCAATTTTGCTTTTTCTCATTTGCTATCATAATTACTTTGCAGATAATTGTGATGTATCTCCAAGTACTTAGCTTCGAAAAACATCAGTCATTGATGCAGATAGCATGGTGAGTAGTTTGATTTGATATTTCGTGATGTTTTTAACTGTAAGTCTTGTAGTTTCTCACTGTTTGGTTATCTACTGTGGTTTTCTGATGTAATTAGTACACAATGCAGTTTTTGTTATCGTAGGTAACAGGAGATATTACTCAGAATTGCTCAAGCTCTATCCACACAATATTACTAGTTAGCTCTGTTTTTACAAAAGTTTATTGTCAATGTTTATTCTTCATCAAAATGGGGAACGCTTTAAAGTTAAGTGTGAACAGAAAATATGCCAGTCAATGTATAAAATCTTACTAATACCTTTTTAATTTATGTTTATTAACCACTCTTTGAATGTATTTCTTAGTATGGTCCTACATTTGTAATTATAGTGTTTCTTCACTAGGTTTGCAGTTCCATGTTTTTTTCTACCATTCGTAATTTGCTTCATCATTTGAAATTATACTTAGTTTATGGTACAATTTCTTTATTTCTCATGTACTCTCATTGTTGATTTTCTCTATTTTTTGTTGTTTTTTATAATGAACTTACTTTTTGCACTTACCTCTGATTGGTTTCATATGATCAGCAGCACACCCTTTCTTCTTAAAAGTTAGATTTAAGAAGAGACTTGATAGTCTCAATCTCACCCAAATTAAGTCACATTATTATTATCATCCTTATTTGTTCTTAAAAAACTAAATCTTTATCCAAGAAAATCATTCTTCAACATGCACCATTCCTCACTAAATTTGTCAGTCATTGCATTATACCTTAATTAGCTGCATTTAAAAGCTTTTTTAATGTCATATTTGGAAGTACATATATGTATTAGTTGAAACAATACTTTTGAACTTGGGGCTGATTATTTATTTTAATTAAGAATCGTATATTTATTATTTTCCTCCTTTAGTTTTTGCGGTACTTTCCCCTATAGCCTTTCTTCAAATCTCAATCAGTGTTTTTATTAATATTGTAGCATTGCTAATACTTTTTCTATGTACTAATCAAATTGAGATAATCTTGAGTCCTTAAGGAATTTTGAGGGAAGAGAGTTCTCTCTAAATCACATTGATTTAAACATTTGGTCATGAATAGATTGTTTGCTAGTACTCCAAGGCTTTCCTTTTATTATTAAGAAACTTACATTTGAAACATACCTAGTATATGCATTTTATAGAAAGTTACATTTCTATGATTGAGGTATTGTAAACATGCACTTATTCGGTATTATATGTTTAATAGTAGTAAAAGATATTGTTGTAAAATTTCATGTTGTTCAAGTATTCTATATGATACAAAGATTCAATATTCTGCTTTTGAAAAGTACTACTTATTTTCAGCTGATATCTTTCCAAAAGATTTTGAAATTTGGCACGAATTCTATCATAAGTATTATTTTCGCATTTTTCAAATTTTCATCAAAGGCTGGCCCTAGTGCATCATCAGATGCTCCATTATGATGTTGGTCTTAATGAGGGAACCATACAGTTATGTCTGCTAAAAAATAATTATGAAGTTTGATTACCGATTAGCAAACTTAGGTGTAGTTCTTTTGGAATTTGAAGCCCCTTGTTAGTCTGGCTGGTAGAAAAATCTTAGTGTGATTGGGATATTTGACCCAAGGCAGGATTGCATGGAATACAAGATAAATTCTAAGGTAGTTCTTGCAACTAAGGAAGAAGTCAGTTGCTGATTATGATTACACATCCATATTTCTGTTCTCCCATGTCTTTTACTCATTTAGGGTTATTAGAATATCTAGTTAATGAAAAATAAATTACGTCTGTATTGAATGCTAGTAGATGTTTCATAATGCTGGTTTACTGAACGACTAGCATTTGAAAATCTATCTTAGAAATCTTTCATTTGTGATGATACATGACAAAGAAGCTCATTTTCATAATGTGAGCAACTGAAAAAAATCCTTCCTCTGCTAATAAACAAATGTTTTCACCTGTGAATATAATGACTTGTTTAGATCTTGAAAGTTAATTCCAGAAGGAATTTATGATAAACTAAAGGGTCATCCCAACAAAGGATATGTATTAAATGAAGCTTATCCTTTTCATTGGTTCAAAGTAACCTTCCAGTAATTTGCTAAAGAATTTTATATTTTATTGTAACAGAAAATATTCTGAGCCTTGATGACCAGTGGCATTGTCTTTCTCTTTTTTGTCTCGCCTTTTGTTGACATCTGTGTTCATGTTGGCTTCAAAAGAGGTAATGTAAATGAAAATCAGATGAAATGATCAAGGGGTGTCATTCCAATGCATATTCAGTAAGTATTACAATTTTGGGTAATTTTTTGGGTTTCGTTGGCAATTCTGACCTAAAGTTTGAAAGTTGCTCCTAGGGATTGCAAAACAGATTGAAATGAGTTATAGTTTTACACAAATAGCACTATTTCCTCATCTGCTGTAATTATTTAGTGTTTTTTAAAGTTGTTATGAGTCATCAGATAAAATGCGTGAAAATTGTTTTTGAAGTACTGAAGAGTGTGGCAGACTAGTTGTTGTTCTACGTTCTACCCTAATGTAAAATCAGAAGAAATTGTATTGATTCAACGTATCAAAACCTAGTCAAGTATAGTACTTGTATCTCTGTGAGTCTTTTTAATATTTTTTGGCATCAGAAATACTAATTTATCATGTAGAGTGAACTCTGGATTATCTGGGCTAATGATGGGGAGAGGGTGCATGAATATTCGGAAGATACATCTAATCCAAACTTTCACTCGTATTTCTTATAAGATTCATAATTTACATAAAAACTTATTATTATTTGTGCATCGTCTATTATTATCAATTGTTTCGTGGGCTCAGAAGAGTTATCCTCATGTGATGGCAAATGTTTTTAGCAGTAATAATGTTATTGTTATTGTTTTTCCACTGCTCCACAAGGTCTCTAAAAGTCTAACATAAGTCCTGCTTGTAATAAAACATGAAAATACTTGTGATTTTCTGTTTGAATTTAAAAAAAATCATGAAAAATGTGGATGAAGTGTTAAAAATCAGGCATGGATAGTAAGGAGATAACTGTTTGAAAATTTCTGAATGAATTTGGGAATATTAGAGTATAAGAATATCAGAGGGAAAATTGAAGTTCATATCATTGATTCAGGTAGAAATTAGGGCGTATGTTTCAAGAGTCAAAGTTCTGAGAGATAAGTGATTATAAAGGAAAATGTGATTGATGCTTCTTATCTGAACTTGAAATTAGTAAACTTTGTGCAAGAAGTGCAGCGGAGGCAATGTCTTAGAAGCTATCAGTCAGAAAGTTTGATTAGGGTATAAGAAGTTTGGGGAAAGGGAATTATTTCTCTTGGCCAAGTAACATTTAGATATCATACTTAAGAAATTAAGAATTGAATAATTCTATTTTCATAAATGAGCTTAGGAGCAGTAGGAAGCCTTGTAAGAGTAGCAAAATCAAGAAGATGCTGCTATAGTTCTTTCAACTTGAGTATGAATATTTTTTTCTAAAATTATGAACCTTTTCATGGATTTTAAGTATTTTACAGAATGTGAGAATTTAAAATGTATTTTAGTGTTGCACTATTAATTAATTTGTAATTTATAGAAATAGAGGAATGATAGGATTAGGAAAATATAGAATCAGTGCACCAACTTCATATCAACATTCCAGGTTCATTGAAAGATTTCTTCCTTATTTTTATTGATTTTACTTAACACAAAAAATTGTAGTGCATTTGAAATAGTCTCATAATTTTCTCATAGCTTAAACATAGAAGAAGGCCCATAGGGCAAAATTACACTTTCATATCCCTCATAGCTTTCTATTAATTTAATTTATATTCATGTGTATTTATATGTAAAGTTTGGCATGCAAGGATATTGGTTTAATTTTTGCCCTTCATTTAGTACCAAATAGTCTTAGTATAAAATTGAGTTATCATTCCCTTTCCTATTTATCTATGCGAATGGAAGTCTACTTTTACTAACTGCAGAGATTTTGTATCTTGACAATCAGAACCGTGGAGACCTTATAAAATGATTTGGAGCATACTTTAGGGATTCTGTGGTCATTTTTTTGTGAATAATGGAGCTTTATACAGACATTGGAAAATTTTCATTGCTGAATCCCTTCTGCAGCCATCTAACTTTAGCCTTTCAAAGAGTTTAAGTATCATTTGTATAACATTTCTAATTAAAATTGAAGACCCCCAGATAGTGAAGTGGTTAGCATTTTTGCATTGGGCCAGTATTGAGAACAAATTATGAGCTACCTCAATTATTAGACAGTGGCTCCAAACAGTCTTGTAATGCCAATTTGGTTGGATGGGAGTCAATGTGCTGACCATGTGTCAACAATGGTGGATGTTACTTGGCTAAGCCATATCCTGCATCATGGCCTTAACTTTACTCCTTTTTTGCTTCAATTTATAATTGACCAAGTTTGGAAATTTTTCTTACCATTATAGAATATTTTAAAAGAAATCAAGTTTTGATAGCAATCACAGGTGTATAATTTGCTTTTATGTGTAGCTGCATGATAAATTGTAGTTCTAGAACCATTTCATGCTGGCCTAATTATTTATCTTATTTTACTAAAACAAGGTAGCATGTTACAATCCTTCTGTGAATATTATGAGTACAGGACAAAGTTTCTATGGTAAATACATTGTTTTTTTGTGTTTCTTTATTTTAATCTGTGTGTTTGTGTTCTAAATTTCCTTAAAATGAAATGATATCCTTAAGTTAGTGTTGTAGCATTTTTGTCTGAGCTTGAAACCTAACTGAAATTCATTACTGGATGAAAGAAAGGTCAATACTAAGTGAGTTATAGGTACTTAAAGCATCAGCATATAGTTAAGAGAAAGTATGCTCTTACTAGGGCATTCTCTTAATTTTCTTGTAACATTTCTGAAAATTATCCTGCAAAAATGTTATTTTACCTGCATCTGAAATTAAATGTGAAAATTAAACTTGTGGTAAGCAAATATTTTTTGATTGTTGTTTTAACCGTAGTTGATTTCTGTGTTTGAAATTTTTTCTGAAAGTATACTTAATGCTCTGTTCTCTTTATGCACACAGGTGACTTGTGAAGGTTTTCCTCATTTATTTTCTTGTTTCAACTTTGGTAAGTGACACTGGAACTTGCTTACACTTTGAAGGGCCAAAAATCATCCTGAATAGAGAGTGATAACCTAAAGTATTTCAAAAACTATTGGAGATGCCAGAATTAGTTTTAGAAGTCTCTCACTTACAAGCATCCAATTTTCTGCAAAATATTGCTGATGGTTGGCTTTGTTATAATTGCCACTTTTAAAAACAACTTTTGGTAATATGTAACTAGTACTTCAGTCAAAAATTCTTAGTATTTCATTTGTTCCTGTTTCATTCTACTTCTCTTTAGGGTATTTCACAATATGAATGTGTAAACCTTTGCTTTCAAATTTTTGTTAAAATTGTTCAAAATTTGTGTTGATTGTTGTTCTCAAGGATTCTCAGTCCTTTCTTATGGGATTTCAGTGGCTGAAATATTTTATTGTTCTCTGATGCTACAATCATAGGAAAACTTCTACAAATCACTCGAGTGCATAAAGAGTTGATAAATTAAAGGATGAATAATTGGTGGAGTAAATGTTATATCGTCATATATTGTATTTTAAACCATCTTTAATCAATGATGTACCATTTTTAAATGAAATAAGTTAGCTCAAGTTGTGAGAATGATTGTCAAGAAACATCCTAAAGATTGGAAAGAGTATTCTCATTTAATTCTTTAAACAGTGCTTTAAATCACATAATTTTGGAGCACAGTTAAATTTCTTAAATTCCTGGTTGGATAAAATTAAATTCAGAAAATTTTGATTAGAGATATTAGCTGTTAAATATTAGGGATAGAGTATTTTTTTTGCTTTTGTAGCATTAAAGGACCATAAAGATAAAATTTTTACTTGATCTAAATTTGGTATAATTATCTTAAATTCTACAATTATTACTTTGTCATTGTGATTAACCTATCAGTTAAATTTTTCCCTTCACTATTTCCATTTATTTTGTCAGTATTTCAGAAAAGCATCACCAAATGTTAACCTAATATGTTGGTGGAGTCCTTTTTGTTGCTTTATCATGGGGAAGCAGTTGTGAAATAGTTGTGTTAAGTAGCGCAATGGTTAACTAGCCGTTGAGGAAATCTATTTTATGATTGTTAGCATTTAAATATTTTTATTTGCCATAGGACATATTTTTCTCTTGGTGATGCTATCTGGTGAAAAATCTTTAAATGCTGGTTTGCTAACAAATGAAAAGAGCAACAAATAGGAAATTTAGTATGATTTTCTGATTGTATTCACTAGCCTTAACTGTGTCATTCAAGGCCTTCTAGAAAGTTATAACAGCATTAATGTAGTAGCACTAAAATTTTACACTTTGCATTGTTTCATAATTCGTTTTTATCACATTTATGTCCTTTGTAATAGTTACATCAAAATTAAGCTGTCTTTATAAAGAAATTAACTAGCAACTTTGTTTGCACAGTTTTGCATCCTGCATAGCATAACTGTTTAAAATTATTGATCAAATTTATTTTTGTGCGCATTAACTGATTTTTCATTTTTGAAATAACACAACTGCAAATGTCTCAAAATCCAGCATTATGCTCTTTTGCATCTTGCACTGATTGGTGAAAAAATTACATTACATTTTGATTGTAAAATTTGAAATAGTGCAGTGTCACATTGTAAATGTTAAGTTATTCCTACAAAACATTTTAATCAACCTCTTTGTGATCAGTATTTTCAATAGCCTAATAACGAATCGGTTAAAATTGAACTGGTTAAGTTAGTATCTCATTGTTTGTAGTCTGCAAACATATTAAATGTGTAAATAATGGTTAACGTTTCATGTGAAATTCTCTGCTGAATTTTAACTTTAATTTATTTTTGAGAGTCATGAAGTGACGTATAATATTCTTACATTCTTTGTATCCCAAGTGCTGGAAAGTAATTTAATAGATCCTGTAAACAAACTTATGTCCTACCTTTGAATTTTACATAGATTGTGGATTTGTGCAATTCTCTTTATTATTTGTTAGCTTTCATTCACTTTGCTCCATCTCGTTGCTGTGGTTGGACTTATGATATTAACCAATGAGTTAGCTGCACCTGCTGTTATCACATAGATTGAAGATCAGTTATTAATTGGTGGGAAATGGCTGACACAGCACAGACCCAGATATTTTCCTTGCCAGTTATACATTTATTATTAGTTACCTCTGTTGAAAGTTCCCTCTTTCATTTGTATAATCTTTCAAGGTACAAGAAGTGGTAGTTTGTTTGGTTTCATTATTTTATTTAAATGGAAACTGGCCTTTTG
Source organism: Ladona fulva (assembly GCA_000376725.2). Lineage (NCBI taxonomy): Eukaryota > Metazoa > Arthropoda > Insecta > Odonata > Libellulidae > Ladona > Ladona fulva. The sequence continues at coordinate 3,174,617 of KZ308222.1, read as the reverse complement.
GGCTTTCTGAAAAAGATATTCTGGAGGGAGTTATTTTACAGAAGTCTAAGAAATACTTCTTGGCTTTATTCCTTTAATTTCAATTTAAACATTTTATATTTTGGTGTTATTATTATTTTTTCCATGGTGGAAATGATTGTGGTTTGGTTTACAAGAGGCTGCTGAGAAATGCAATCAGAACTAAGTAGCTGCACACTGAACAAAATTGAATTCTTCTTTCTTCCTTGCTTATCTTAGTAAAGAATTATCAATTTTTTTGATGCTTTGCTGAACCAATTTTCTTTTGGTGAATTAGTTATTTTAGATTGACTGTGTACATTTAAAATCTTGAAGACTCAATTTGGGATAGCTTCTAACTCCAGCAGAGAATTCATCAAAGTATATTGATCTTCAACTTTTTTTAATAACTTTATTGGAAAGAAACATCTTTCATTTTGAAAAGAATAAGAAAACACTTATACAAGTTACCACAGGATAATTTAATGAAATGATCTAGGTTTCGACGCAACAAAACCTAGGTTGTTGGTAATGTGTAAAAGTGTTTTCTTATTCTTTTCATCATGAATAACTACCACAAAGTCAAGGCCGAAGTAGTGGATTTTGTTAACTTTCATTATGCCAACAATTGGGTATGATGCCTCAAAGGTTCTATCTTTAAATCTTATTTGCTTCAGCTCTGCATTTTTGATCTTGATTCTACCTTTGTGCTAGATAGGGAACACTCTTGGAGGGGTTGTTTAGGATACATTTACTAGGGGACCAATATTAAAAATGGGATGGGCTAGACTAATATTGAGAATGGAATCCTCACTCAGTAGAATTGAAAGCTTATGGCTCCTATGCAAAGTGTATTTTTGATCTGCATAATTCATGATCTTCAATAAAAGCTGGCTAATGGCTTTGTTTGCCATATGAGCCTCGACATGACAATGTTGTCCTGTCAGTGAGGCACCCTCTCACCTTCTCCACCTTGCTTTCTATCTCCATCAGAACCTTTAAGGTGATTGAGGCAATAAGCTTTCAATTTCAAGTTTCGGCCCAATGATGTACACATTTCAGGCATTTTTGGTGTAAAATGCCTTGCTTTTTAAGATGGGTGTCTGGGTAGCTACAATTTGATTTTTTTATTTAATAACGCTGCGTTACTTCCTTTCTTTGCTTTTGATGCAATGGTGCACTTCTTTTGATAAAGTGTCTGATAGATGAAGTGATTAAGCAGTCATCAGTATTGATGATTGCTGACAATTCTGCATGCTAAATCTCCCAAATTGAGAGGTGGAAAAACAATTTAGGGCCTGAATTTCCTTGGCAAAGCTGTGGCTACAGCAGGGATATTCAGGCAGTTTTTAGGATTCCTGTCAGAAGACAAGATAAATTCAAAGAAATTTAGAGAAATATAAATTGCAAATATATAGAAGTTATGATTGTGAATTGGGAAGATTCTCCAAAGGAGATCGTCGATTCCTGCTCATTTTTCTATAACATTACTCATTTCTTCCAACATAAATAATTTCTCTTCCTTGATATTTGTTCTCATGGATTTCAGATCCAGTAGTTTTTCTGTGTGGCATTCAACCAGACTATGTTCTGTGATTTTCTTTGAAATTATCGAGAATATTTTACAAAAGCACAATCCTTGAATATTAATTTTGATATTTATTGTAATGACTCACAGAAGTATGAAGTTTGGAGAAAAATATGCACAATTATTTTTTGTAGACTTATTTATTAATGAATGTTCTTGAAAGTATATGTTCACTGCAACAAGGGTAGCTTAAGCATGAAGATAAGAATGTGATTGATTTATCCATGTAACTTAAGAAAGTAGAAAATTAATTTACTTAGATGATATAATATTGATTGTTCTTTATGATTTCACATTTTCACTAGAAAATTCATTCCCAATTCATGAATGAACAAATCTGTAAACTAGTTTGTATGCTCTGCCTCATTACTTGTAAGATATGCTGGTAGATTGAAGTAGGGTATTAATGGGGACCAATTTGATTTACATTCCACAAAAATTGTGCTTGTGTTTCATTACAATTTTGTTTTTAAAGTATGCAGTTTCTGTTGGTGTCTTATTTCCAAATTGATTTTAACTATACCCTTTGTTGATATGTGAATCTATTTATACCCTTTTCTCAGTATATACTTGTTAAGAGATTTGTTTCTATAAGGAAAGGAAACATGGCTGTGGTAAGACATTAGAGTTAGATAAAAGCTCCAAATAACTGTTGTCAAACAAGCTTTTATCTAACTAAAGAAATTTTTTTTAAGAACCATGACTCACCCATGCCAACTTTACTTTCTTTTATGCGGTTGCTTGACAATTTATTGATTTTTAAGAAAAAAAATGAGTGCTTCATTTCTGATATTCTTATTATTTTGAGAATGTTTTTGTATTTTATTTTAAAATCCTGAATTCTGTTTCAATTTTTGTCCTGTCTACCTTTGAGAAGATTTTTCAAAATTTTTTCATCTTTCCAGTAATTTGTTATATTTTACTACACAATTAGCTTACAATATGTTGAAAGTGTAAAAATATCAATTATAATCTATATTTCAATTTTAAGATGATTTAGTTTTGTAAAATTTACTAGTTTTCAGCCTAATTTGCCAATCAAAAGGGTATTTTATTGTTAGTCCGGTCCTGGAAACTTTTTGTTGTTGTCATGTTTAAAATTTATATTATACTTAGAAATACTTTTAAATTAGTTACTTTTTGTACTGTACTAATTCTTGTACTGTAGATACCCAAATAATAAAGTTTTTACCATCCAAATTAAAAGCTCAATTATGAGGCATTTAGAGTTAGAGAAATGCTCCATAAAGCAGTTATTTGCAAGCAAGCTAACCATTGGAAAATATAGGTTAGCAGAGGTTAAGGTTCTCCATGGTTGCGCTTTGCAAGTATTGTTCTCAGTACATATTTCAGCAGCTATGTTAGCAACTCGGTTATTTTCTCTAAATTATAAGGTCAACTACTATGTGAATACTACTTTTTCGGAGAGGAGATTCTTAGCACTAAAACACATGGCCTCTTAAAAACACATAACTCTGAGTAATCATTATCATGATTGTTTTGCTCTTGTAATACCCTATAGTAACAACACAGTGCAACCAAGTGTAGGTTGAGTTGCACATGTAATGATATCCTATATTTGGCTGCACATGGTAGGTTAAGATGTACATAAAAATCTGAGGTCGGCTTTCATTGGAGGAATTTGAAATTTTCTGGTTACAATTTAGGGGATTGGCCTTTAAGTGAGAATTTATATTAATTGGGTATATTAAGTACATCCCTTATTAGAATTTTTAAAACGCACTGTATGTAACTATTTTGTCTTAATACATTCTTCTGGCTTAATTCGTAGCCCTTAGTTTTTTAGTGAAAGAAAAATAAACCCTAATGTAAGCTGGATAAATCAAATACAATCAACATGGAGAATATATGTATGATTTAGTGGAATGCCATATAGTTATCACCAAATATTTTGTGGAACTGCAGTTTATACTACAGAGTGCTTTTTCATTTTGTTCAGTTTTATCAGAATTAAGAATTCCTTAAATTTTATATGGTTCATAAATAAAGGGCCATTGATTGTATTCTTTTTAAAGGTTAATGCAATCGTGTGTCACCAATGGTACATGACTGCATTAATGTGTTAAAATATAGTCTTGTTAGACATATGATGATCTGGAAGGATCTTTCTGTTTGTATCCATGGTATGATTTTATAGTAGTGTTTGTATGGAATGATTTCTTTTATTCCTTGTATGTGTTATGTAAATGGAGAATGTTAACACTTGGGGAATTTATAACTTTAGTAATTAAATTATCCCATAATACTTGGGAGTGTTTTTTTCCAAATTTCATTCTCTTGGCTTATTTCTGATGACAGTAATTTCAGTTGATTTATCCCAATCATGTTGGGCTTAGCATTATGGATCAGTTAATTTTGAATAAGCAATGTATCTTTGACTTTTTAGTAATATTAGTTCTGTAATGTTTCAGTGATGACATTCAGATCTTTTCTTATGATTTGATTGTGTTCATTATTTTACTTCGAAGGAAAATTCTTAGTTTTGAATGAAGAAATTGATGATTTCTTGATCTTGAAAAATTAAATTTGTAACAGATGTAAAAGAGAAACATTTGTGAACTTTTTTTTCATCCTTTTTCTTCATGAAGTGCAGTTTTGTGTGAATTTTCAAGCTGCCTTGTGTGTAACTTAGTTTTTGGAAACTTTTGCTGAGTATGTACATTTAGTATTGAATCTGTGAGAAAAGGATCTACAATAAATAGTAAGTTTAGAAGCTTCAATTATTGGTTCTCCTTGGTTGAAAATGCTGTAATGGAGCATAGGAAGGCCATGGAAAGTTAGTTGACTTCTATCATAAAGTAATATGCCAACAATTGGGTATGATGCCTCAAAGGTTCTATCTTTAAATCTTATTTGCTTCAGCTCTGCATTTTTGATCTTGATTCTACCTTTGTGCTAGATAGTGAACACTCTTGGAGGGGTTGTTTAGGATACATTTACTAGGGGACCAATATTAAAAATGGGATGGGCTAGACTAATATTGAGAATGGAATCCTCACTCAGTAGAATTGAAANTATATATATTTAGAAAATTAGCTTTTAGAATCAGATGTGTTAAACTATCTTTCTTGTCTTAGAAAATTTAATGACTCCATAATGTCTGCTTATCTTTCAAACAGGAATTACATGAATGATTCCCTGCGCACTGATGTTTTTGTCCGCTATCAGCCAGAGACAGTCGCTTGTGCCTGTATATATTTAACTGCAAGGCGATTGCGCATCTGCCTTCCTCGCAGTCCTCCTTGGTATGCAATATTTAAAGTGAAGGAGTCAGACATACAGGATGTCTGCAAGACTATACTCCGCCTTTACAAAAGACCAAAGGTACCTATTTGTGTAACTCACATGTTGTATTAAATTGCAGTAGTTTTGTCATTGTAGTAGTAGTAGTACATGCTCAAACAAGACCATGTTAAAGTCATCTAAGTTAAGGTTACTAAGGCTATTAATCTACCTTACTCGAAGTGTCTTTTATTGGTATATTTTAAGAATGTAACAATTGATTTATTTTAAATTGCTGTCCATCTCATAAGAAAACCGATGTGTGAGGCCAGTTTTAAAAGTATTGGAATTCTGTCATTGATGCATCTTTGAAGTAAACATCAATGATGAATGAAGGAATCAGAATAATTATTGATGATGAATTATTATACTTTTCATGTTTTGCAGTAATATATTTTGTTTTTCCTAAATCTTTCATTCAACAAATTTAACAAGGGGATTTCTCTTCATTATAAATGTCTTTCTAAATTAGAAATATTTCTATATGGCCTTGAATACGGTAGGGTGATCTATATAAACTAAATTTAATGATTTGAGTTTAGATTGTTTTAGTTGAATGTTTTTTTTTTAGCCAAATGCTGAAGAGCTTGAGCGTCGGGTTGAGGAACTCATGAAGCAGTACCAAGAAGCTCGGGTTAAAGCAAGAACAGCTGGTACAGCCACACCATTAGGTGGTGAAAGCCCAGCATCATCTTCTCGAGCATCTTCCCCTGTGCCATCTGCTCCGGGACCAGCTACTGTTACATCAACTACCTCTACTACATTAGCTACTAATCATAACAGTCTCCCACCTCCTGCTGTCACTTTGACTGCTGTTCCTAACTCCAATTCTTCCACATTAGTTCAATCATCATCATCTTCATCTCGAAGTAACAGCCATTATGGGAGTCACCAAGGAAGCCATCATAGCAGTCATCGCCATAGGAGGAGCAGACGTGGTTCAGCATCACCTGTCAGTAAAAAGAGCAGCAGAGCTGACTCTCCTCAGCGCTGGACTAGTTACTCTAGGTTTGTGGATAAACATTTTTCAGAATTCACTTCTTGTTGGGTTTGGCATTTTGGTGTTCTTATTTCCTTAGTCTTCTAAATATTTGGTATTAACTCAAATGTAAATGGATGGTAAATCTAATCGCTAGATTATTATGACCATGCAACTGGTCATTTCATTGAAGGTGCCAAAATTTGCCATGCCTGTTGTACAGTGGCCAGTTAAGAAAATATTTCAATAAAATTGTCTACCATTGTCTCAGAGAGCTACTTCTACTAAGATAAAACTCAGTTGAGAATCAAGATGGAAAAGAAACTGGCTAGCGGATATGTTTTCAACCTATTATTAAATAATTAGCCACCAATGATCACTCAAATTGATTTAATTAACTTATTACTAGGCATATAAATATTTTTGGATTATTATTAATGATAATCATTGTATTTGCCGGTGTCGAGGATGTACCGCAGTTTTTTGAAAAAAGTTTTTTTAGGTTCAAAAGCAAGAGAGTTATGTAGGTGATAAATTTCATTAACTTCAATCAATCAATTGATTCTTAGTGAATCATTTTCAAGTTCAAAAAAATTTTATTCATACTTAAGCTTTTATTATTTATTGAATCTCACACCATCAATTTCTTCTCTACAGCCTATATTTTCATACGTTACATACGGTGAAAAAAAATTAACCCTTAAAGAATTTATTTAATACATAATTTAAGATATTACAATTTTACCTGTTGTATATGAGGGAAATAATTTCAGACTTTAAATTCTAAAAACCAGCTACCTCTACAAATCTGTAAGTCTCTGCAGTCATCCGTTTCCTCTGAGTTATTAATACTGTGTGACGAGTCACTATCATCAAACAGAATGTCATCCTCTGTACCATTTAACACATTAGTGATACCACATTTTTAAACGATTTCACTCCCATTTCAGTCTTTGTGGCATTCAATGCAGAATCTGTAATGTATATTTTCGTTAATGAGGCTGCTTCTTATGGAGTTCATAACCTTAGTAACAGGTAGTTTTCAGGTAAATAGGTACCTGAAATTTGGGGATTTTCAGATAGTGACCTGAAAAATATTAAAAAGCCACACCTTGTAAATGAAACAGGTGAAATTTGATATGTGCTAGCATTGAACTCATGGCCATTAGGGGAAATTTCTTTATTACCTGCGATGGAAAGCCATTTCTTCTAACAATATCGTGAATTTCAACCTTCTATTTTAATGGAAAAGGCCCTATACAAATTTTTGAAAATCCATTCAATGTATTTAAACAGGAAAAGTACCTTTTTGCATTTCTAGGATTGAACCCATGATATCCAGGATTGATATCTCATATATTCTCTAGTGTGATGGTTGGGGTCTTTATGCAAAAATATTGCCAGGTCAGAGATGCCTTTACTTTAGCCTCAGAGTTTTTATCCTGTATGTGTATATATACACTGCCAGGAGTTTTAGTGGGAGCTAAAAGGTGTGAAAAGTCATTCATTCTTAATCCTTAGGTGGATGAAAGTTACGTTAAATTATTAATTGTGGAATTCAGTATATAGAAACTAATCTGTGGCAAGGGGAAATACTGGAAATCACAGGTGAAACTGCAATATTTTCTTTATGAAGCTTGGGTAAGCCATACAATTTCAGTGATTATGGATTCATTGAAGTCATGTTAATTAACTCTCTAGATGTGAAGAGTACTTTAATGCCCATTAAAATGTTTTTCACTTCATTTCGGAAGGTATTGGTATGATCTTAAGGCAATGTCACTATGGTAGCTGTAAATACAGGTTTCAAACTACTACCTTTTCCTCTTAAGGCAACTTCACAATCGGCCAAAAGATGTCAATACATTTAAATTCACTCTGAGAGGGGGCATACTGTAAGCCTAAATCAAGAATATTTGCTACCACCAGAGGGATACTAATATCAGTAAGGTTCATCTTTTATGGAAGACATTTGGGTCATAATCACACTTTTTGGGAAGTTGGGAAGAACAAAGGTTGTGAAGCTTTTTCTTCAATTTCTGGAAGTAGAGGAAACCAAATTAAATCACCTCTTTCTGTACATAATCATCTAACCACCTCCATTGCTTTTCACGTAACTAGAACATTAATTCAGTTCAGAGTAATCCAAGAATGTGAGAGACAGAGCCCCTTTATGTGGAAACTACAAAGTATTTTATTATTTCCTTTGTTAATATGTTTAAACTGGTGTGAATCATACCAATGTGGTGTTCGGCTGATAAGAGAATTTTACTAGAGGTAGTGTGGTTGTAATTCATAATAACTCCTAATATTTTTACATCAATAAGTGTGAACTAATAAGAACTAGTTTTGATCTACAGCATTGATAAAATTACAAAAATACTCAGTCTGGATAATTTTTTCAATCTCTGCCATTAATTCATAAAATGATTTGACTTTTTGTCTTTGACTCTGGTCTTGGTAGCCTCATACTAACTGGAATAATGAAATTATTATTAATTAATTATCATGATCATACCAGTTCCTTCCTGTCAATCAGATTTCATTTTGCTTTTCACAGTAATAAAAACAATCACAACAACTCATCATCGATTGATCGACATGGAGGAAGAGGAGATAGGAGTAGAAGCAATTCTGGTAGCCGAAGTCCTCCACCATCACTTCCTCCACCACCAGCGCCTGTGTCATCAACAGTGGTGACTGACAACTCATCTTCATCAAGAAGGAGGAGAAACAAATCATCTAGAAAGTCTCGGCGATCAAGCTCTGGGTCCCCTCCACCTTCAGGACAAACAAGGTCAAGGTCACGATCTCGAGAGCGATCAAGAAAGAAAACCTCTTCTAGGTCCAAGTCTTCTCGTAGAAGCTATTCCAGGAGTGTATCTCCTCAGCCACTGGTGTCTCAGTCCTCATCTTCTCTCCAATCCCAAAACTCTGTATTGTCATCTCAAGCACAAGCTTCCCAATTAGGATCTCTTAGGACAAGCAGCAGTAGGAGGAGTAGAGAGCGAGAGAGGTAATATTTTGTTTTGAGTTTTATCAGTAATTATTGAAGCTGATAATCAGGTGTTTTCTTTTCCTATGATTTTCTTCTCAGCAGATATGTAGGTAGTGGGGCATGCACATAGAATGGCTGATGTGCTTTAGTCCTGCCACCCAAAAATAAATTCTACCAGAACTTCCCAAAGAATCCAGTTTTAATGAGGTTATGGTAGTTTTGTGTTAACATAAAGCGGTTATTTAATATATTTTCTTGTTAAATTTTTTTAAATTATCCTAAAACCAGCATCATACAGATTTGTCATTATATTTATTTATTGGTGTAGACCCTTTAGTTGAGCCATCCAAGGGAAAATCTGGGATGAATGCCTAAGAGTGACATCCAAGCAATAAACCATGATCTTAAAGTAGATTTTGTGGTTTTTTGTGGTAGATATTTTTTTACTTAACATTATTTTAATTAATCATGGCTTTGCATATAAAAGGAATTAAATAAGTTTTAGCTGCTAAATGTCTGACAGTCATATATGTGTATTAGAAACGTCATATATGCAGTTAATAAACTTCTAAATTTGCTGTTAATTATAATTAATAGATAAAATTAGATTTTATGGATAGATCTTGAATTTTCTTTGTAAAAGTCAACTTTTCTATTTCTATCTCCTCTTTTAGGTAAAGTTGTTTGAAACTTATTTCAAGAGGAAACATTTGGTCCAAGACCTAAGACATTTTTATTTCCAGAAGTGAATTTACCAAATATTATGCCAAACTTCCTGAATTCAGATTAAGATGACTTTCCTCATTTGGGAAAAAGTAGTATAATTAGGAATGAAATTATTTGAGTAAATATATGGCATCAAGATAATTGTGTAGTTAAAGTAACAATTTATGTCTACACCATTTGATTATCATTGAGGAACTTTATAACTAAACCATGTTCTTAAATTGAATGAATGATTCAGATTACCTTTAATAAGAAATCTTTATTTCCACATTTTAAGCCATTTAGAAATGTTTTAATGCCTTTAAGTGCAGAATTTTAGTAAATGAAATTCTAATTCAGATGTTAACTTCTCAATTGCAGAAGTGAAAAGGTACGCTACAGATCCAGATCAAGGTCTCATGAACGTGATCGTAGTAGGGATGATCGCTTCTATGATCATTACGATAAAGGTTTGTCCTCTACTGTTGGTGGAGTCAAGCTCAGTAGTAGTGGAAAACACCATCACAGAGATCTGGACGAAGATTATTTGGCAAGTTCATTGAGGTCCACTTCATCTAGTGGCCGTTCCACAAAAGAATCAAGAAGATGAGACTGGAAGCAGTGGGCTTTTCTGATGCAACCCACAACGAAAATATGGTGAATTTTTCAGTGAAAGTTTAGGAGTTATTGACTGAAGTGTACATATGAGTGACTTTTTTTAAGGACTGTAAATTCAATTTATAAAATAAGATGAAAATAAAGAATTTGATGTTTTGTGCATGGCACATACTCATAAATCAGTATTTTAATGCTTGAGATTTATTTTTATCATTTTCTGTCCTCTATGATATAATTCAAGGTGGCTACAAGGCTACAAATCCCTTAAAACATGGATGACCATACAAGATGGAATATACTTTCTATGGAAATTTAATGTCATAGGATCACTCAGCCTGTCTTCCTCCCATTCCTGGAGGGTAGCTAATCTTATCTCGAGTAATAGCTATAGTATACAAGGGTGTAAGGTTGTCTCAATTTCATAAAAAATTGTATTATGAGGAGATGGGACAAATTTATTGGAAAGGGATTAGGACCTGGTGATAATTAAGTCTAATTCAATTTTAGGATTGTTTTAGTAATCAATTAGTTCACTTCTAATCTTAATTATTTGACCTGAAGAAACAAATGATTAATTAGGAAAATTAAGATTTTCATATCTTTTGAATGCATGATGATAAATAAGTTTTGAACCATTTTGAACACCATATCTTGGAAACCTGTGTGTAAATTTCTAATATTGTTCACTTAGGAATATTGATAAAATTAATATTTACGCAATCAGAGAGCAATTTTTTCTTGCAAGAGATAATTATAGATTGAAAACTATTTCATTGCCTAAAGTAAGTAATTACTGGAGAGCAGAATAAGTAATGAAAATATTCATATGCAGGTGATAATTTAGTATGGTAAGGCCTGGATGTGGAACAAAACTCAGACCAATTGCCAAGTCCTGATTTAATCTATTAGAAAGGCTGAAGAATACATTTGTTAAAACATCTACTGACACTATAGGTGCTCAATTGAAATGTTAGAAAACATGGAAGTGCTCTGTCATAAGAATGGTATAGGTTAGGTGCTGCACATCATGAAAATATTTATAGAATGGATTGTTCTTGCTATTTAAATCTCACTTCAAACTATACTGGATACTTCCTGAAAATAGTTTACGAGGGTAAGGTGAAAAGTTCTCGGCTTGATACAGAGATGACATTCCTATCAGCGAAAATTTATGATCCCTGCTTGAGTGCAGATGTCATTAGTTCGTAAGACAAGTTTCAACCTGTTCTCTTAAGTAGTTTGTTTACACGTATTGCTGCAGTAGACTTCTTTAGTGTTTTCCGTTAAAATGGATAAACTTGAATACCGTGCGGTCATAAAATTCTTCGTTTTGGATGGATTAACACCTAAGGAAATTCATCCAAAGTTGACAAAAGTGTACAGGGACTCTGCTCCTTCAATGTCGACAGTTAAAAAGTGAACAGCTGAATTTAAACATGGTCGCAAATCTCTCGAATATGACCCACGTGAAGGACGACTGAAAACCACATCGAAAAAGTGCACGATGTTGTGTTGGACGATAGGTGAGTGAGATAACTGAGGCCGTGGGGATATCGGAAGAAAGGGTGCGAAACATCTTGCACAAAGAATTGGGGATGCGAAAGCTCTGCGCAAGGTGGGTGCTGCATTTGCTGAATGCTGATCAAAAGCAAATGCACAAGTGATTTTTGCAGCAATGTTTGGACAGATTAAAGAGGGCACCGACCGATTTTGTGCGGCGATTTGTCACCATGGATGAGACATGGGTCCACCACTACATGCCAGAAATGAAACAGCAGTCGAAGCAGTGGGTGGAAGCCGGTGGTTCAGCGCCAAAGAAAGCGAAGTCGATCACATCTGCCAGAAAGGTCATGACCAGTGTGTTTATGGATGCGAAAGGGATCCTATTAATTGATTTCCTTGTAAAGGCAGAACAAATACAGGCGAATATTACTCCAACCTTCTTGACCAACTGGATGCAAAAATTTGCGAGAAGAGGCCAGGCCTCTTCTAGTGAAAAGAAAGAAATCTCGCGATAAGAAAAAAATCATCTTTCACCAGGACAATGCACCTGCTCACAAAGGTGCGTTGGCGATGGGAAAACTATGGGATTTGGGGTACAATTTGCTCGGCCTTCCCCCCTATTCTCCTGATTTAGCACCCTCAGACTTCCATCTGTTCCCAAACTTGAAGAAATTTTTTTCTAGGAAGCGTTTCCCTTCCAATGAAGAAGTTGAGAGGGCCGTAGATGGAAATTTTCACAGCCTTCCAGACTCTCACTTCCGGGAAGGAATACTGATGTTGGAGAAATGCTGGACCAAGTGTGTTGAAGTCAAGGGAGATTATGTAGAAAAATAAAATAATTTTTTAACTGAAAATCGCAGTCTTTCATTGTCAGGCAGAGGACTTTTCACCTTACCCTCATATTATCTTGATAAGGGGCCATCTATTAACGAATCAGACTCAAGGGATGGGGAGATAACACTTCGTTACCCAGGGCATGTTCAAAAATCCAAAAAAATGCCATGACATCTAAAGAAGGACCCTAAAGCCTGTAGAAAATGGAATTACGAGATATTGAGCAGGGATGGCAAACCTATGGCATCCAAGAGAGAATTTGGCACTGACGGTACTATCTAGCACAAATGTTATATATTAATGGGTGGAATTGGTTCATTAGTAATGATAATTATTGATTATTTACTTCAGTTCAGGTTGTCCAATAACCTGGAAAACACAGAATTTGGCAGGTAACATGGAAAAATCTATATTTAACATTCTTTACGAATGATCTTTCCATGGCTTTTGTTTTGGGCTGCATATTAGTTTAGTAAAAATTCCCTGAGAGGAAGAAATGTTAGGATGACAGTGTTATTGTGACCAGTTTAAAGCTTACAAGACATACATGTGTCCCTTCTTTCTACTTATAAAGTTTTGGCAATATTGCAAATATGCAACGTGGGATGGTACTGAGTCACCTGAGGTATCTAATTTCTGTGTATTGCGTAGAGGAATGTATTTCTTTTTCTCTGCCCTCTAATTTCAAGCAATGACTTTCCTCTGTTTGTGGGGTATTTTAACCTTTTTGTGATCAATGAGAATAGTAAGAGTTCATGCTACTGAAATGATGCCATTCATGCCACTGCTGGAACTATTCTTCAGGTTCATTTATTTTAATAAAACAATACACATCACTATTTCTTTGAAAATTTGATTTCATTTTCTAGTTTATTTTACTCATTTAAGGGAGAATCCCCGACAATAACTCGAGATTGAGAAAATGAGAATCTAATCGGGATGGTGGTGCACATACTCAATAGTCTTCACATGTTCACATATTTTTGTGGCATATAGCTGTATGACTCAATGAACCTACCTACCTATAGCTGGATGCTCATCAGGACCAGCCTAAGGTGTATTAGTGCTCTGGGCAAGGAGGCTCTTGGGCACCCCTTCCAGATAGGAAACAGTTAAACAAAGGTCTTATGAAATATATTTATTTTTGCAAAAGATGTATGTAAATATGAAAAAAACACTTTTCTGATGAAATAATTCACTTAAAATTAATAATGTTAAGTGAAACCTAACATTATTTGATCTTAAACCTACTTGCCCAAGGTGACCTTCCAGCTTGTCTGTGTCTAGTGCTGGCTCTGATACTTAAACAATATCATAATGAGTTAATGAACTGTTCGTTCCCATTTCTGGTACCTTAAGCTGCTAATAATCACCAAATCTCTAATATTTGGACAAAATTATACTTATTTGGGGATGTGGAATACCCTGGAAAACTCAGGGAATTTGTTAGTGGACATCCTGTCAATCACAGCTTACTTACTCCATTGTTAAAGCAAAATATAAATAAATAGGTTATATCAGCCTCTCATTCTACAGTTTGACACCACATTGGCATGCCAGTCCTTTACTTTTATATGACACTCTTACTGCAAAAGGTTCACTATTCCTTATAGGAATAGGGCTTGCTAGGGCAAGCATTATTTTGTGAAATTGGTCTGATTTTGAACTAACAAGAAATGTGTTCTTAAGATGGCAAAGCAAATATGGAGAACAGACATCAGCTATGTTTATAATACCTTCAAAGATTAGCATTAGTATTTATTCATCCAAAAATATGAAATGTCAAATTCACAAAGTAGTTGTAACAAATCAACTAACTTAAGTAGCTACAACAGTTAAAAAAAAAATCTCACACATGAGCTTAAAGAAATATATACATAACATTACTTATATAAAAGAAGATATGAGATAAATTGAAACAATGATTATAAAACTTCATATTAAATATATTTGTCACAGTTCAAGAAATTTGTCAATGCTACAATAAGCATGTTTTAAAATAAAACTTATGACATTTTTCTTAAATAATGAAAAGGAAACAAAAGACTTCAGACATAATGCGCCCCCCATGTTATATAGGCCATTCTGATACTGCGAGAAAAATCAGAGAAATAGATGCTAGAACAAGTTGTTTCAAAAATTCATTTTTCCGCGAATGATACATGAAAACAATCGATTAGTAAAGTAGAGTCATGGTGCTTGCATCCCCTGCCACATGCCGAAAGATGGCTTGCAGGGTACTTACGTAGATGTCCATGAGGGAGAGCATTACATAAAATTTTACGCTGATAATGGCATATAGTGCCAAATAGATGTGCATATGGTGCTGGTCCAGTAATTAAGCCTGCTTCTGTCTATTTGCATAGGAGTGAATTGAAGAGGTAGTAGGGCAGTAATTAGAATTTTCTTTAGCAAAACAAACATTCATAAATGTAAATGCCAAGGAGGGTTTTTTGGCCAAGAATAGTTCTTTATAGTCTTTATGGGAGAATAAAAATTCTTTTTCCATTGTGTAAGATGCCCCAGAAAATGTTCGCATACTTGATGCAGGAGAATAGATTGGCATAGGTATAGCTGGAAAATGATATTAGCAGAAACAGTCTTTCATTCTCATGATTTGAAAGATATAGCAGCAATAAAAGAAATATGGGCTGACCAGTCAAGAGTTTCATAGTGTAACTCCAAGAAATTTAAATATTTTAGAATACTGTAAGGCCTGTTCATCAATAGAAACAGATATTGCCTGTATTCTTTTTTGATGGAGATGAAACTGGATGTTAGTTGTCTCAGAGTTGTTTATGATTAACTTGTAAGTTTCAACAAGTTGACATCCAATTATTAGCATTAACTATACCATAAGAGAGTTGGGCATTGGAGGAAGGTGAATAAAAGATGTGTCATTGACAAAAAGAATCATATCCCCTTTAGGAATAAATTTAGGGAGATAATTGGTAAACAGAAGAAAAGGCAATGATATCAGAATATATCCCTGAGGAATACCAAGGGCAGGAGATAAGGGGGAGAGTAGATTATAAATTTAGTGTGGTGGTATAAATTGGTTGGTCTATGCCATTTGGTGTCTGGGGCTCTAAAAAGCGCAGAGCCATTTATGGGCATTTCTTCTTATTCCTAAATACTCTGCTGGTTAAATTCACAAACATGTGAACATGAAATATATATTTTAGAGCAATAAAATTAAGTAACTTCAATGACGGGCTCTCATGCCAGCAATTGCAATTTCCACTTGGAAATGAATTCATGGGCAGTAGGTAAACTTTATTTTCAATAAAAAACTTCCTTGTGGATTTTCAATGAATTATACACCATTTCACGATGTTATTTTGAGATAGCAGTAAGTTCCTCTGTTGCGTTTAATTTCGATTAAAATACGCTTTGTTACACTCCAACTGTCAATCCCAAATAGTAGGTGGAGTACAAAGAATTAAGGAAATAAAATTAACAAATCGAAGGCTAAGACTGCCCAGGATAATAAATAGAACGGGGTACGAGGAATATGACTCTCACTTTTCGTAAAAAAATTCTAAAGTAAGATGAAGATGTATAAACAATGGAACTGTGATGTTGAAAGGATTAATTCTGCATTTATTATCAGCCAAGTCGTAAGGCAGCCATGTCTATCAACGACGAATGTGGATGGGAGAAAGGTTATTATTTTCCATTAGTTAGATGAAAGGACAAAGTTAGTAAAAGTTTTCGTAGGATTCTAAAAAGCGATAATTAATGGTTACTTTCGTCATCAATAAGAAATAAAGAGTTTAAAAATATTTTGCGTGAACACGTGCTGTAGGAAAGGGCTCCGATCCTACACTTTCTTTCTGTAGTAGCATTGAATTTTAGAAAAAAGAGTGTATGAAGTGAAAGAGAAGCGGCTTCACCTGGTTGACCAAACCATAGATCAAGAGAACGAATAGAACGAAAATTGGCGCCCTTTTCCTATTCTCATTTGTCAGTTTTCGAGCGTAGACTCTCTTTTGTTTCCCTCGAAACTTCCGTTTTCACCGCTGGCTGTCCACGTCTCGAGAAACCGTGGTTGACGAATTAGTTATTTAATCATGTCTCCGGTAAGTTTGGTATTAAGGTTGCTTATCACTATACTTATATTCAAAATGGTGTGTTTTGTGAATGTTAAATCCAGAGATTGTCTGTATTTGTTTTAATAGGGTGAGAAAAAAAAATTTACAACACAACGGAAAACATGTGTTCTATTCATGTAAATAATTAACAATTTTGCTGTATTTCTTCTCA
Organism: Ladona fulva; assembly: GCA_000376725.2. Lineage (NCBI taxonomy): Eukaryota > Metazoa > Arthropoda > Insecta > Odonata > Libellulidae > Ladona > Ladona fulva. Next base: position 3,157,826 of record KZ308222.1, on the reverse strand, counting down.
ATAAACTTCCTATCTCAATCTTAAAGACTCCTCAAATATCTGCGGGTCTATTTAAATTCTGTAGAGAAACCGATGGTTTGAATTAAGGTGGATATTGATTTGCATGTTTCGGTAGCATAAAGTTGTGAGATGAGCAAAGAAAGAAAGATTTTCTAAATATATTGTTCTTTATAAATATTTTCTAAATATATTGTTATCATATATCTTGGCGACAGTCGTGTGAATTACAATTGAATCCTATAGTTATGTTATTTTTAATTTTTAGGTGGCAGCAAAGAAACCAATTCCAAAGAGAAATCCGAAAATACACGTACGAGGTAAGGGTCAGAAGAAAAAGAAAGATGCCAAGACATTTACCGTAGATTGCAGCCATCCTGTTGAAGACAACATTATGGAAGTGTCTAACTTTGTAAGTTAATCATCTAACGTTGGGTTGAATCGGCGAAATTGTTTTTTTTTTGGCTGTACCATATTTCGAACCTTTCCATAGTTAAATACATTACAAATTTATTTGTTCGATTGTTATGTTATATTTGGGATTTGAAAGACTATGACCTGTCATGTATGATATTGGGCATCTTTGTATATGTGAAGAGATTCTTACAATTCTTTATCTCACAATTTGAACCTGCGTTAAGAGTTTGCATGCTGTTAGTGTCACACAGGAGCAAATCCTCATTCATTCCTCATTTGATAAAAGTATTGGAATTAATTCTGGAACATAGATACACAATGTATGAATTAATTTCTGCTGCTAATCCTAGAGTTCGACCTTTGTGAACGGATCTTGGACTCATTATGTATCATTGGTGTTAGTTATTTTGTGTTTAATAGCGTTAATATCCGTACACTGATTCAATCTCTAATTGATGATTATGCAAGATGTTGAATTGTTATGGTGTATTGACAGATGTCTGGCTTTGTATGTTTGGAAGTGCATTTGTTAATTTGTTATACATTTATATTGTTTTTAGGAAAAATACCTTGCCGAGAGAATCAAGGTTAATGGGAAGACCAACAACCTCGGAAATGTAGTTTCTCTAGAGCGTAATAAGAATAAAATCACCGTAAATGCTGAAATTCCGTTTTCTAAAAGGTAAGACATTGAATTGGTTCATATATGTAGGAGTGATACTTGCAAATTTAATCTATCATTATTTATAAATTTCAGTTGTTATATTGTTTCGTGGTTTTTTTGGATTCTTCTTTTTCAAAGCTATTTGAATGCTCGTTTCATTTAGTCTGTCATGGAATTTTTTGGTACTTTGTTTTTCTCAGCACAGACCTGTACTCTTGCGTTACTGTGTGGAATTAACTTTATCTACACTTTGGGTGATTTACGATTAGATTATTTTTGAGTATTATAGCATTTTTTATAACTAAATATATCAATAAAGATTAAAATGTTAGTTTGGTTTTGTTGGTATGGTTACTTTTTAAGTCAGCATTCGTTGTTTTAACGATGGCCTTATGTTAACTAGGTATTTCTTTTTGTCATGGTTATAGATATTATAACTGTGAAAGGCACTTCAATATATTTTGAGGGAAAAATATTTAATTGCAGACATTTAATGATACAATGGGGTTATGAAACTAGGATGTGTGAGGTTGCTGATCAATTATGTTAAATAAGATAATAGTGATTTATCAAAGTAGTAGTTTTATATCTCTCAGAATGATTCCTTTGGGGTTATATATTGGTTCTAAATTTTAAATGTCTTGTGAATTTTAATTTACGTGCTATCATTTTTTTAGGTACCTCAAGTATTTAACCAAGAAGTATCTCAAGAAGAATAATCTTAGAGATTGGCTTCGAGTTGTAGCCAGTGATAAAGACAAAAATGCTTATGAGCTCAAATATTTCCAGGTAATTATATTTTATTTTTTTGGGTAAGAATTATGTAATACTGAATAGTTTGAGATAAATGTATTAATTTTCCATGAGACGGTGAGTGATTTTGATGAGGAAATAGCTTATTTTCTCCAAGTAATAAATTGCTTTATTTTTGAAAAGGAAAAAGTTTTGGGTTATCTAACGTCAAACAGTCCAGTACAATTCAGTTCATTTTCCTCTTACATTTATGCATTGTCTTTATTAGCAAATTGTTGTCATTTTATAATAAGTTGTAGTATTATTTTAAGTATGAGTAATTCTTTCTAACCCAGCTAGATTGAGGTCACATATGGCATGTGTAGAGAGAACAGTTAATTAAATAAGTATTTTGAGTTGTCAGAGGAATTATTACATACATAAAATTGTATAAAATGACGAAACCTGAAATTTGATGTGATTGTGGATTTCATTATTGTTTTCTGATTTATTTAAATAATTTACAGATCAACAACCAGGAAGATGAAGAGGAAGACAGTGATTAAATGCTTGACCTATTGTATACAATACATACAATAAAAACGTTTATCTTCTATGAGTTAATTCTTTTTTCATCTAATTGCCAATTCCTTCTTTAGTTAATTCTTTTTATATTAATTTGAGAGTGCAAATGCTTTTAATTGTGCTCAAGTGGTAGTTTTACTTCAATGAATCTATCCGTACAAAATTGGGATCTGTCACATTTGAATTACCAAAGACAATCATTTATAGTCTGTGGGTGTATAATATGGACTAGATGGAAGAGGAGACTGTTGTAAGATGATTATGACTGTAAGATAGTTATTAGTATGATAGGTAGAATTCTTTTTCTAAGGTGGGATGAAGTATTTTAATTATTGTAGTATAAAGTTTCAATCAAATATAAAGTAATAGTTATAATTGCTCATAATCCTGAAGTCTTTAATTATCTAAAATTCTTCTAATGCCTGCAGAAGTTAAAAAAATCTTGTTAGATTTGATCAATTCCTTTAAAAGATTTTAGGGTATCAGTACTGTTGTTTCATGGTGGGTTTAGTTTGGCTTTGTTTTGGAAAAGTGGAGGGTTAGGTTGAAAACTAAGCAAGTGGTTTGTAGACAGAGGACATGCTATCTGGATTAGCTTTCAATTTCTAAGGCAAATTGGAAAGAAATTGTAGATGCAATATCTCACATCATTCCATTAAAATTGGAAGAATTTTGTTTTAACCTGCGTATCTACCTTGTTTTAGATTGAACACAATACAAATGAGTTTTATTTCTCATTGCATACTATAAAATTTGGAAGAGCATCTCTGTACAATAATAATAAGTCTTTAGCGTTCAGAGACTGAGCTGTTCGTCAAGCTCAGTCTCTGAATGATTGTCTCTCTGAAAAACAAACATAATGCACCTGTAGTAGTGGAATACTGAGGTGATTCCCAAGTAATTCAGCCTAGACACAGTGGCATTTGTGAACTTCCGTGGGCTGTGATTTAAATTTGTGTACTAGTTGAGGCATTTTATCTACCAATGTGTGGAATCCCAACTTGGCTGAATGTATTTGTAACTACAATCACAACTTGTAAACATCCATGGATTACTAGGAAAAAGAAGACACTTAAAAATCATCTTGTCAACATCACTTTACTCATTACATTAGCAATGTTACCAAAATTAAGTCTTTAAATAAAAAATCAACGTTTTACACAATTATTTTTAAATTTAAATAAGTCTTATGCATTCATCAACTGATTCAAAGAGAGAGTGATTTGGTCCACTGCGTCGAGCCACTTGAGAGGCAGTCTCATCATTGTTGTTCATTATACTTGGATCAAGCCACGGATTACTGAGCAGCACAATCAAAGTCTCTCTTGCGCTGCTATTTGCTGCAGCCAGATGTAGAGCAGTGAGGCCTACAAATATTGATTTAGATCAGATTTCTTCAGAAGAAAAACTTAAAAATTTATCACTTAATTCTTGTGGGATTATTCTCTCAGCTCTTTAACTAAAGATCATTAATAACACTGGCAATTTCTTGGTGATAATTCGAACTGCTGAATGGATTAAACTAAGCTTCGATTAAAGGTGAAGTAACTATGAAACTTTAGTGAAATGAATTGTAAATTAAAATATCACAATTAGATGAGAAGCAGATCATAGTGAAAATGACTTCTGTAATTATCTGCCAGCAGTAAGTTTTAAGTGATGATGCTAATCCTACCTCCATTCGTTTTTGCATTAATATTTGCTCCATGCTCTAAAAGAATTTTTGCACATCGCGCAAAATTCCAGTTGCATGCAGAATGCAGCGGCTGCCACCCATCTGATGTAGTTGCATCAAGATCAGCTCCTTTCTCGACAAGATACTATTCAGGATGTAAAAAATATGTAATCAAGAAATCTCTAAACTTTAATTTTTTTCAGGAATGACATTTACGTTGCAGAAAAAACAAACCTCAACTATATCTTCATGCCCATTATAGCATGCTCTATGTAAAGGGGTATATCCGTCTTTGTCATGTTCTTTCAGCAAACATATTCCTTCCAGTTCAATGAGCTTCTTGACAAGTGAAAGATCTCCATGCTCTGCGGCCCACAAAATTTCTTTCTTTGAATTTTCTGAAATTAGAAAAATTATAAGAAATATAATTTATGATGTAGAAATGCCGCTATATTAGCGCACAAATCAGCGCTAATATCCACGAGAGAAGTAGAAAAAATCAGTGCGTCAGCTTGTGATAAAAATGACACAAAAACATTAACATACAGGTAAATAAAAAATTGTTCAGCAATTGTCTACGCCAAACAAATCCGATGAACAATCAATACAGTTAAAAAAATTGCATTAAGTGAATCTCTCCCTCGAGCTCTAAAATGAATTTATAAGTAGTCATATCACCATGTGGGTTAGGCTCTTCGTCTATTCCTTCATTATCATCGTCCCAGCCACTGACGAACATTTTAGAGAGTTTATCAGAACCTGATGGAATGTCAGGAAGTTCATCAGGTAAACTGTCATCATCCTCTTCGTCCGACATGTTTTGGAATGTTTTCGATGATAAAATAAATGTCAACTTCACCAGAAAGATTTAAGAGACAAGGTGACTGAAATAATTTCGCGCAAGAGGTAATGCATTCACGCTTTCGGAAGAATAAATATCCCACTACTACCGATCACAACAAACGGAATGTGACGCCAACTTTTTGGCTTCAAGACCCCTTGAAAAAAGAGGAATACAAATACAAAAAATCAGAATAACAAATGAGTTAAGACTACGCACAATTTAAATAGGGTCATTCTTTCCAAATTACCTGTTTCGAAACATTTCTGCTCCAATGAAGTGAACTAAATGTCCCGGAAACGATAGTAATGGTATGACACCAAATTCGCTCATTCTTAAACGTATGCTTTTAGTTTTCCATCTTATCATTGAAACTATTAATAGTCTTTTTGCAACAGCTTATTTTTATCTGAGTGAAAGATTACGTGACAGTTTTGAGTGTCATAATGTTTTGCTTTCGTGAAAGCCGCAGTGTACTTTTTCTGTTGATGTATTGTGAAATGTAATCGTTGAATGCGAAGTATTCATTTATGTACGGAGGAAGTTAAGTGTGGAATGACAAGATTTGCGTTCTCTTGGATGTTTATGATTTTTGGTTAAAGTTGATGTATTCATCCAGTTTCGTAGCATTCAGAGTAAGAACTAAGTTAGCCTATCCTCTTTAACCTCTCATTTCCATTGATATTAAATTCCTTCTTGTTGGCACTTCACATCAATATCGGCGCTCTAGGGCGTGAGCGGTAATATGAAGTTTGAATGGAGTCACAAGATTGGAAGCTTCGAAACGATGAGGGACGATCTCGGTGACTAAGTGATCGTGAATCCAAAGAATTTCTGGCGAAATACTGTCAACTCTGCGTAGTTATATATTAAACAATGGCTAATTCAACCGAATCATTCATGGATACCATCCCCGGTGATCTAGCTATGGATAACCTATATCCAGCTCTAATTGAGTGCTTTGCTGTTATTATATGCGGGTATGTTTGACTTACATATTTTTCCTCGACTTATGAATAAACTTTTAATAAAATAATAATGGTTAACTAGCAAAATTTTTTTTAGGTATCTAGCCGGAAGATTTAATATAATATCTCAGACGGAAACGAAGGGCCTTAATACGTTTGTTGGGACATTTTCATTGCCGGCTTTGATTTTCTTATCAATGGCAGAACTTGATCTCAGGTAGGTGATGGAATAATTTGAATACAAAGTTGTATAATTTACTCATGATGTCATTTCATTTGACAGTAATTGAGTAATATGGTTAATTTATCATGTTGTTTCCCATTATTATTCCACTTACGTGAATCTCTTTTGCCTAGTGTGGTGAACTGGATGTTTCTGTTATCTATCCTTGTTGCGAAGAGTATAGTATTTTTTGCTGTTGTTGCTGTCAGTCTTTTGGTTGGTAGACCTACCAACTTTGGAAGAGCAGGGCTTTTTGCCATATTTTGTACCCAAAGCAACGATTTTGCCATAGGGTACCCAATTGGTAAGAAATTAACTAGATAATGCAAGGGAACATGCTGAACTCAGGATTGATACTGGGTAATAGCTGGACCATTGGGTGGAACATTCCCTTTTTTATTTTGGATTCAAGAGTATTCATTTCACCTACGTCATGTACAAGGTTTTGGTAAAAGTTTGCTTAAACTCTTTCAAAAGATAATTCAATAAACCCTTGAGAATGACTTCTTTGGATGCTGACAATGTTTATGTTAATCAGCTCAAAAGGAGGAGTAAGCATGTTTATTAATTTGTACCATTACATGCTTGAAAATGTGCTGAATCCCAAAATAATTTTTTTCTGATGCGCACAAAGTACTTATTTTTGCAAAATGAGTTTCCTCAGTTTTACACCCTAATGCAGCAGATGCAAGATAATAAAATGATATTATCTGTTCTTATGTCTATAAGGAGTGTAGCATATGAAAATTATATTTGTCTCTTTCTGGATACTTCATTTTAAAAATCACTCTTCTGTAATATTTCTCTCACTGTAAACTCAAAAATAAAATATTTTCTCATTATTTCTCTGATTATGGTTGGAAAAGTTTGTTTTATAGTACCAGCTTTGTATTCCTATTTCAGTGTCAGCCTTGTATTCCAAAACACATCCTGAGTATTCCAGCTATCTGTATTTGGTAGCACCAGTATCCCTAGTGATTTTAAATCCTTTGGGCTTCATTCTCATGGAAATTGGAAAGCGCAAGAATTCTATTGAGCATGTAAGGGAAAGTAGTAGGTCAGCAACAAATCATTCTACAGCCAAGATGGCTGTTGCTGTCATCCGAAGCATTGTTTTGAATCCGGTGGTGCTCATGACTGCTTTGGGGATGCTTGGAAATGTTATATTTTCGCATAAACCTCCAACATATATTCTTGGCATTTTAAAGGTATGTATGGTTTTTTATTGTTTACGGTTTTGTCCTTGAAAACATCAGTTCTATGATTTCAATGACTGCATGTTGTTTGTTATTGGTGGCTGAAGCTGCTCCAAACAAATGTATTTACTTTCCAAACAAATATATTTACTTAGTATTTCAATTCAAAATTGTGGAATGAGAAAATAGATTTATTATACAAGGGAAGGATTTAGCTAAAGATTTTTACTACACCTACAGCTTTGTTTGTAACATGAGATTCATTGGTGGGATTTAGCTGGCTTATATTCTTAGAATGCCTTGAGGTAGAAGTACTACAATCCAATCATTACAACAGGAATATAATTTCAATACTATGATCATGAAATATCTTTTTTTATTTCATCTTAAAGTTATGTAAAGAAATTTTAAATTGGAAT
>KZ308222.1:3040971-3150036 GCA_000376725.2 Ladona fulva | reverse complement strand
TATATATATGCAGTTAATTCTGTAGTACACTGTTACATACTTGGGAGAGATAAGAACCATTTCCTAGTAATTTTGAATCTTGCCACTGATGAGTTGTACAATTTTCAACAAAGTGTGTTCAAGAATGAAACTCCACTAAACTTGATGTTTAAGATCATTCCCTTTCCTTTTATCTAGGTTATGGGATCAGCCTTCTCTGGTACTGCTCTATTTCTACTTGGCCTCCGTATGGTAGGAAAGGTCCATAAATTAAAAGGAGCAGCATTATTATTACCTGGAATCCTTATCATTATAAAACTGTAAGTATAGGGAACATTTAAATCTGTGATGAAAATACTTTCACAACTGTCATTTTATGTTTTGAATAATTCATTAATTAGAAGTCTTTGTTGAATTGTTGGAAAAATAGATCTTGTCCATTTCATGTATTTTTACTAATAGCTGTAGAATTTTTTATATTTGGAAACTGGAGACCCTCTTTTAATACATTTACAGTTTTCTGTGAATAGTTTACTTCATTTTATTTCCTTTACTTAAAAACTGAAAATATAACTTGTTAAAATTTAATTTTTATATTAACATAAACTCGGTTAATATTGATTACAATTTCTCTTGATCCACAGCTTAGCCCTTCCTTTGATAACTAGGGAAGTGGTTTCACTCTTTCACTCAGGTACTAATGCATCTGACACTCTTGATCTGAGCACATATGGATTTCTTTATGGGACTTTTCCTTCTGCCCCTGGCGTTTTTGTGTTTTCTACCCAGTATTCTTTAGATGTTGATTTGGTAAGACTAATATTTTATTATTTATTGTCACTAGTTTTATCTCAGCATTATGACCCACTCAATTGTAATATCTTTTGTAAGAATGCTTTTGATGAGGCTATTCACTGAATTGAATTTTATTTTAAGCAAATCACATTAAAGTTATACGAGCCAAATTTGATGCTGGTAGTCCTTAACTTATGACCTATGCGATTTATGAGAGTGACCTCAGTTACTCTGTCTCTCTTTAGATAGAAACAAGTCATTGTTTATGCAGGTAGAACAACGGAATCAGCCATTGGTTGCCCCGATATTAATTTCTAAAGTATATTTTTTGGAAATTACATCATGAGTCTTTCTGATATTGGTATTATTGCCATTGAAAACTTCCAAAAGTGATGAATATTTGACACAAATCAACTTATATACAGTCAGTTAGAACCGAATGTGGTCATAAGTTAATGACTATCTGTATAAGGATAAAGTTAAGTTCTTTGTTTGTTTCTTTGGGCAATAAACTCTTTATTTTAGTTTTGATAGGATTCTTTCATTTTGAGGATTCTTTTTATTTTATTCTCCAGTTCACTATTTACAATGTGATTAATTTCTATTGTAATAAAGTATAGGTGAAATTATCTACATGTGACTTATAGCCTTTCCCATGAATAATGGAGCATCAGCATATCTGCGAATGAGAATACCAATCTCAGAGTATAAGTTTTGTCTAATTCCTTTCATTACCAATCTCCATGTTTGCATAGCTGTTTTTTTATTAGGGGTTTTGTTCTTTTTTATGTTTGTGTGATTTTTATGATAATCGCCAAAATTAACTTTGGCGAATTGACAAATCTTTCTCTTTATTATATGGTTCTGATATTTGATTTGTAAGATTACCATTCATAATACTGTTTTATAACTATCATAATGCGTGGAATTAGAAAATTTTTGCTTTTATTTGCTCACAATTGTTGAATTCATTTGATACTCTTATGTCTGTGTGGTCCTTAGCAGTGACTCTGATGCCAAATTGTTATGCATTTGCTTCAGATCTTTGTCTCTCAAATGCAGTTTCCATAACTTATATATTTTAATGTATTTTTATTGTGAAAAATATTGCATATTTCCATAACTTAAGCAATATAGTAGTAAATAATATTACCTATAATTTCTATTTTGCATCTATTGAGGTTGCAGAATCATGGAACTCATCTATTGTATGTTTTGCATCATAATTTGATCTGAAAAAATTTAATTCATTTTCAGATTGCAAGTTCAATGGTTGCTTGCACATTTGTTTCTGCACCGCTTATGTTTGTATCTGCAAAAATGATTACAATAAACAAGATGGATCCATCTGAATATGCCAATGAATTGGCATTCTTTTCCTTTGATGTTGCTGTTGCTGGAATTTTGTTTTCTGTAAGTCAAACCATCAAAATGTATCATAAATTGATATTGTATTTTTAATATATATATTCTTAGTATTCATGTCATGGAAATTTAATGAAAATTGCATTTATTTTTATACGAGGACTGTATTTTGTATGTTTTTGTACTTCAACATAAAATAATTCATTTTAGTAATGAATTATATAATGTCAATGAAATTCATATTAGAATATTTGATGGTAGTCTTTAATTTATTTTTAGGTATGGGTGTTAGGAGTTTTTGTCCTAAGCAAGAAAATTTACCGAATGCCACATAAAGTCACTTTCTGTTTGGCATTTTCTCAGGTGAGGAAAGGCAATAAAAGCTAGCTGTTTTTGTGTCATGCTATGATTGAAAAGTTTTTTTGTAATTAGAAATGCATATTATTGTTTATTTAAGCTTCTACTTTGTGTTGGAGTGGTTATCTGGTGGTCTATTCCTGTGACCAAACCTGGAGATTTTCTCTATTGGACTACTAAGCTGCAGTTTGCTCTGGTGGCTTTGGGGGCTTATTCTTCAAGATTATGGACTGCATTTCTTGCTGTTACTTTGCTCTTTCTGCAGTGTCGCAGTCTCTGTTTTGTGTTGAAGCTGCAGCCATTATTTATATGCCTAGGATGGGGGTAAGGATATCTCCTTCAATCTGTGTCCAGTGAAAGTTGTAATTGTTTGTTTTTTTCAGTATTTTGAGTTTTTTACTTCAAAATCAGGCAATATGCAGAATTTTGAAATGTTGTTAGCCAGAGAATTTCCTTAGACAATGGATTGTGAAGTTCACTGCTGTGATTTGAGAATTATTCATTCTACCTATTATTTTGATTGAAATATTTGAGTAATGCAGGACTTGCTTGATTATTTACCTACAAGTTGTTTATATAAGATCCATGGTTTCTTTGTATGATTGTACATGGAGGGATCTTTTCATTAATAGTTAGGTGAAGTGATGCCTACTTCTTTTTTCTTAACCTCAAAAATTATTTTCTAACAATTTATTTGTTGCTTGCATAACAAAAAGTAAAAATTAACAATGAATTAAGTTATTTTATATTTTTGTTGTAATCAGAAGTTAATGATCATTCTTTAGTTTATTCATTCATATTGAAATAAATTGTTATTGTTACTCTAGTTTTAAATGTGGCGAATTCTAAATTCATCCAAAACTACCAGATGGTTTATCAGATACTTTGTTGTGAATCATACCATCTTAGCCCACAATTCCTTAAGAATTTTTCACTATCTTCTCTCGTTAGTTTTACTTACCATGTTTCATCTCATTTGAATTTGATTGTATTTCATAGGTTGCCAGCAGTTGTAGTGATCATCCTGTTGCTTGCTGGACATTTAAATGTTCCAGAAAATGGTCAAAAGTGGGATCCCAACTTTTTATATGGTGAAGCCCAAGCTATCATTTCGGTATTTTTCCTTACAATTTCTTTCATCGGTAGGTACGTTTTCATGATATATCTAAGTTTACTTTTTGCAATTAAACATTTTCTTATATTATTTATGTATTTTCATATCTTTAAAACTACTTCTGAAGTATAGTTTGCCGAAGATTCCAAAACAACAGATTAACTGATCCTTCTTTCTGGCATTATCAGTTTTTAAATTCCAAAATACACATGTTCGGATTTTTTTGACATTTTCTCAAATTATCTTAGCATTTTAGAGCTTTGTATTGAGACCTTAAGTACTTATGCTCTTACTAATTTCATGTGTATGAGAACCAAATCATAAACTTCATATATTGAGCTCACATGAATTACTGTTGGATTGAAAATAGTATAGAACTGGACTTTGATGCGTTCCCCTTCGATGATCTGCTGTTATAATGTTATGTTATAATGTTGTACATTGTTTGAAAGAACTCTTTGCCTTTAAAATGATATATATTATGAGTCAATATCCATCTGCCTGACCTGAGTCAATGTAAAATAAGTCAAAACATAGTGAATTTGCATTAATTCATGACTCGTGATCTTTACACCTTAGTGGAACAACAACCAATACTCACAAGAAAACCACCAGACTTTTAGTAGAAATGTGGTATATAGTCCTGGAGCATAATCTGCGTTTCTGAGAACTGATCTTTGTTTATTAACCTTTGATAAACATCTGAATTAAAAATTGATCTCCTCCTTTCATTAAAATTTTATTCTACACAGTTGAAATTTTAAGTACATTCTATTAAAATGATCTAGAAAAAATAAGCGAGGACAATTTTTTCTAAATGCTTTGGGAGGGAATACTTGAGGGGGCCTACAATCATGATGCCACTCCAGCAAAACGTCATCGCTGCATCCTCAGAGCAAGAAAGTATGCCAAGCATTTAACCCTTTAGCCACGGGAAAAACGTATTTCTACGTTTGACCTGCTCTTCTTCCCAGTTATTGTCCCTCCTCAATTTATGGCCCTACCTTTCAATAAGACACCCAAAGGCTCACTCTTCTGTATTGTTCTAGATTGGGAAAATCCAAGGAATTTCACACCTCAGGGGAAACCCAAATTTTCGATTTCTGAATAGTGGATTTACGAAATTAGAAATAATTGATAAAAATCAAGATATCTGCTTAGTGTTTGGTATCAAAATGATCAGCTAAGTGCAAGGAAAGTAAATTTGGACTGCTTATTTAAGAAACTTTCTTATTAAATATATTATATATGATACCAACCATAATTTCTAAACAATAACCAATGACCATACCCATAGGAAAAAGGTCGACCTGGATTATAAGGGATAACTACCTGCTAGGACTTGCCTGCGCTTCCAGTACCTGTTACTTTTCTGTCAAATGTAGAAATAAGTTTTTCCCGCAGCTAAAGGGTTAAACTGCTCTGTGTTTGCCTTCGTGCGAGAGAGATGCCTACTGAAACACACAAGATCATAGTACTTTTACTCTTCTTCCCCTGATGAGTTGCCACAAGAACTGCTGATGTCTTATACATTTATATTTTTGTTATATCTACTAAAATTGAATCCTAATCCCCTCCTTATAAAACACATACGGATATACCAAGCTATGGAAAGTTGTCATGTTGTTCGCCCAATTAATAATAATACATTAATAACTGTTGTTTAAATTTCTTGCAGGTAATAGTCATGCACTTTTTTTTAACAACACCTTGGAAAATTCATCCAATACAAGTTGGGGTCTTACAGGACACCCTTTTTGTGAATTTATAACTCAGTGATAACTTGTTCTAATTTCCCTGTTGATATTTTTTACTGTGCGCTCAGAAATAATGCACCATAGTATTATTCTCCATCTGGGTAGGATCAACCTCAATTTCTTCTGTTTTCAATTTTTCAAAGAAAGATTTAACACTTGCAAGCAATATTTTTCCACACACTTTAACTTAGGCCTCTTCTGACCTTTCTCTTCATATTTATTCTCAATAGAAAGAGTATCAACTGTGCAAGGAGAGCAGTGGAGGTTTCTTTAGAGGTTGGCTGTGACTTGGTGGATACTAAGTCGCTTCAGAAATGAATTAATTCTGAATATTATTGATACACTATAGCTGCAAAAGGTTGAAAAAACTATGTAATTCACTTAAATTCTATTTAACGGTATATTCTGTCTTCAAAAATAGTCAGCTGGACTCTCAGAGAGAAATTGAAAATTCTCAGAAAAAGGAGGTGAAGGTCACTTCCAGCAAGAATTGTCACAGATTTGTACATAAAAGCGATAAGAAATTTTCAATAGTACCAACCAGGTAGTTAGTTATCATACCCCTATACATAGTTTCCAAAAAAAATATAAAACTTCTGAGAATGGAGCTTTATGGAAATTCCTTTGAAGGCTCAAGCATTGATTATTTGAACTAAAATTCACTTTGAAAGCAATCCTTTTCCCTCAAGGCAATTATCAGGATTTTCTATGGACTCTTGTGTTATGTATTTGCTAATTTCAAACATGTCTGAGGTATAGACCCTATGTGGGCAAATGAAATTATATTCTGGAGTTATTGCATTTAAGGGGGGTATGGATTTACTTTTGACTTGCTCAACCACTGTTTTATCCATAAACTAGAGAAGAGTTGCCCTCTCACTGGCGGCCAAGGATTCTCCGAGGAGGAGGCGATGACGTTTCGCTGGAGTGAAGTCATGATTGTAGGCCCCCTTGTATCTTCCCTCCCATTTCCTTTTGATAAAATTGCACTCTCAGATTTTTTCTAAATCATTTAAATAGTGTGTAGTAAAAATTTCAACTGGGTAGAATAAAATTTTTAGGAGGAGATCAATTGTTAATGCAGACATTTATCAAAAGTCAATAAATCACGATCAGATCTCAGAAACGCAGATTTTGCTTCTCGACTATATACCACATTTCTGCTAAAAGTCTAGATTTCATGTGACTCATGGTCGTTGTTCCACTAAGGTGTGAAGATGATGAGTTATGAATTAGTGCAAATTCACCGTGTTTTGATTTGGTTTACATTGACTCAGGTTAAGCAGGAGATGGATATTGACTCATAATGTATATCATTTTAATGGCAAAGAATTCCTCTTTTGAATGATGTATAATATGTCACATTATAATGGCAGATCATCAAAGGGGAAGGCGTGAAAGTGAAATACATTACATACACATGTTTTGTGTGACTTTAGTTATAATTGATAATGTATTTTGGTGGAGTCTCTGTAGATGAGATATCTTAAAAGTAAAGAAATGATGGCCGTTGTGGTTATCAACTTTCAAAATTACATTCTTGTGTTTCAGAGTCACTACTTGGTAAATCTCCTTATCTTAATTTGACCAGTATTTGAGAAAAATTGTAACTATCAGTTACAGTTATTTAATTGATTATTTAAGAATATAATATCAGTCCTAGTTATAATAAGTATGAATATGCTTAAAGAAGTAGTGGTGCTGTTAGATTTAAAAATATATTGTGTATATTTCTCTGTTATTTTTGGTAACATTTAATTTTTTTTGTGTTGAGCAATTTGAATCTAATTATCTTCATTGATTATGAGGTACTGAATAGTTTATGGTAGTTTCTTGTATTGATGAAATATTTGGTGATTTTTATAGTTACAATTGGAAGCTTAGTTCTACAACAGAGATATAGAAAGAGATATGCAAGATACCTTTCACTAGCTCAGGAAATTAGTGGAAGTGAACATAGAAACTTAGGAGAGCCCATAAATGCTCAAAGAGTCCCAAGAAATACAAATGACGATTCAGACTTTGAAAACAGTGGTGGACAAAGTGAGTATACATCAAAATCACTTATATTCTTTCTCAGCTGTAATAATCAAGTTATGCAGTAGATGAATAAAAATAAGTCCAAGAGAGTTAAAATAATCTGCTCTGGTGTATTTGAAATTTCTCAATTTCAAAAATTACTACTAAAGGAAAAGGTGTATGTTTAATATAAAGAATCCTCCTTTAGTCCTGTCAATCAATGTAACTCCTTTTCATGTTGATTGCTGCTTTCAATGTTTTCAGTTTTTGCCTATTAACTTTAATTGAAAAACACCAACTTGTTATGGGAAAACTTGATGCTTCTTTGCATTCTAATTATAGCATGTAACCATCTTGAATTGGCTTACTTAGAAAGATTCTCTCATTTATGTCAGGTTCTCTTTAGGCTGTTATCATTGCTTGCCTTTAAAATGGTCTCCAATTTATCAAGCAACAAATCTCATTCTTCAAATCATCAGTCAATCAATACCTAATGAACTCTTTGGTCTATTGTGAGGGTCATTACCATCTAGGGATTGCAATCCCGGAATCCCATCCAAAACGGCAATCCCAAAATCCTGGGATTAAGAAGATACAAATCCCGGGATTTCAGGATTGATGTTTTAGTCTTACGCTAACAGATGGTGGTAATGATTAAGTTGCTTGGTGGGTAAAAGAAAGTATAGAAACAGTCTGAATTCATTGAGTAATACATTTAATCTGATTGTATAACACATCATCAATTAAAAGAAATAATAACAATGGTTGATTGAGTAATGTCATTTAATAACTTGACATGATGTAGTTTTTAAAAATAATTAATACCTATTCACAAATATATTTGTAAAAACTTTGATAGTTTTTCGAAATTTCTGTGATAGTGCAAAATCACAGTCGATTTATTTTGTTTTCGAATTTTTGTTATAATTTATAATCTATTTCTTATAGCCAGCCCATATTGTAATGGCATCAAATGACAAGAAAGGCAGTGGAAATTATGTAGAATGGATAACTGGCACTCGAAATATTAACTCAGTTTTGCAGCATTTCTTATGAGAAGTCTGGGGTCAATCAGCAAATTGTAAACTATGTAGGTGGTTCAACAAAAGGACTCCATGTACACCTGAACACAGTTTATAAGATATATGTAGCAAATAGTAGAATGTAGCAAAACAAATTGAACTCAGAAAAAATAAAATTGACAATGATCAAGAAAATGAAGGTGTGCTCAAGCCTTGAGAGAAGATTTTTTCTTCCCTAAGACCGACAACTCCTTAGCTGCTGTACTTCCTAGAATGACTGCTCGAGATGGCTTTCCATTCATCATTTTCTGTACGTCACCCGATTTACGTGAAGCGCTGAAATGCTGGGGTTTTGATGATATACCCACATCTCTTAAAACTATAAGGGACTTAAAACTCAAAAAAAGATTGTTTAACTTTTGACGAGTGGACATCGCTATGCAACAGGAGATGTGTCAATATTAATATTACTTCTTCCGAAAAGGACAAAAAATTCTGGAACTTGGAACTTATTACTTGGGAAAAATCATGTAGAAGTGTGCATTGATCTATCAAAAAAGAAATTGCAAGAGTATGAAAATTCTTTAGAGAAAGACATTTTTGCAGTTACCACTGATGGTGCAAGTGTGATGGCAAAAGTTGGTAGGTTAATACCTGCGAATCATCAACTTTGTTTCGCTCATGGTGTCCAACTGGTAGTGATTTATGTTTTATATAAATCTGGGCTTGTAGTAGACATAAAGAAGACTGAACATGAAACGAAGACTGAACGAAGAAAAAGAAATGGAATTCATAGAATGGGATAGTGAAGCCTTTTTCTTAACTGATGAAACACACAGAGATGATTCGTTTGAAGGTGCAAAGGCTTACAAACAATCAGAAACAATTTAAATTATTGATTCATAAGATAAGGAAAACTGTTGTTCTCTTCAGAAAATCACCCTCAAAAAACGAGAGATTTCTTCAGAAATATGTAATTGAAAAATATGTTGAGGAAAAAACATTGGACTCGTTGGAACAGTTTAGTGGAAATGATTGAACTTTTTATATTGCTTAAAATGTGTATAATGAAGTCCTTAATTGATATGAATTCTGATATAACATTTAGTGAGAGTGAATTTGAACTTGCTTCTTCCATTTTTGCAACACTGCAGCCAATAAAAATTACTGTGGAATCTCTAGAGATGCAAATCTTCTGAAGTGTGAGATAGCCTTGGAATTCATGTTGAAGAAACTGAATGATATGAATATAGGCTTGGGGCATAATATGAGAAAGGCATTGCAGAAAGAAATAAGGAAGAGAAGAAATAACTTATCAGCGGTATGGAGGTACCTTCATTACAGTTCACAGGCTCGTGATGAGGACTTGGGGAAATTATTTTCTATTCCAACTGTAGAAAATATAAAAATTCTTGTTAAAAAATTTCGATTACATTTAATTCTAACACCAGTAAAAGATTTGAAGCAGTGGATTTGGAAGGAGAGCACGTTTCTTCAGCATCTACAAGGCAATCTATTGATTATGATTTGCAAACTGAGCTAACGGCAGCATCTGAATGTTCAGAGATTGCAGCGTTGTCCTTATCCGAATATAATCTACCTAATCCTTATGGATACGACCCAGAAACCAATTTCCAGTCATTGCAGTGGAAGCATGCAACATCCCTAAGGCCTAAAAAAGCAAGTCAGGTCCACAGCAATGTCAAAGTCATGCTGTCTTTCTTGAACCAATGGCATGGTTCATCATGAATACGCCCCACATGGCAATGCTATCAATAAGGAGGGCTACCAAGAGGTTCTGCGTTGCCTTCATGATGCAGTTAGATGCAAGCAGCCAGGCTTCATCACAATAATGTACATGCTCATTGTTCACAATCAATTCAGTTTCTTGGCCAAACACCACATGTCTGTGGTTTGACAGCCTCCCCACTCTCCTCACCCATCACCATGTGACTTCTGGCTTTTCCCAAAGCGGAAGATGTCTCTGAAAGGGACCAGATTTCAGAGGAGGGAATACAATGCAGAGTGTGACAGACCAGCTGTGTGCCATACCAAAAGAGGCTTTCCAGTGCTTCTGGCAGTGGCAGAACAGTTGGGAGAAGCAAGTAGCAGTTCGGGGGGAGTATGTTGAAGGGGATTAATGTCTTATTGTATCTGAGTAAAGGTTGATTTTATAAATTAAAGTGGGACATTTTTTTAACAGACTTCGTATATGATATATTTACCTGTAAGAAAAGTAGTCAAATGTTCAATCCTTTGTGGGGGTCATGTTATTAATCCAACATCATGAAACAGTGCCTCCTAAACTCTTATGCAGTGAATCCATAACCACGTCAGGAGGACATAAAAGGAGATGTGAGAATCTGTATGATGCCCATACATCTCCACTGAAATTCTGCTTTGTAGAGCTCTGGCCATATATGCCACTCAGATGTGGATTTTTTCTAATATTGTATTTTACATGTTTGTAAAATTGGCATTGGTTGCGCTTCTCTTTGTAGATACAAATGAAATCCTTCTCAGTGCTATCAAATGATAAATAAATGGCTAAATTTGCTCTTCAATGAATTTTAATGGAATTAATATCATAAACAATGAGTAGCATAGCGTTCATTGAATTGATTTAATTTATTAGGTACTTTGTGTTCATCTGGAAGAACCATTTAGGTTTACTGTTGTATTATATTGTTTGATCTTTAGGAGATTTATGTACATATTATAATTCATATCGATGTTTATATAAGTGTTTAATTTTATCAAGATCTTCTGCAGCAAAATGGATAGTATTTATTGAAGATGTACTGGGAATGTATTAATTTTAAAATCAGTAATTTCACGGAGGCATTGGTGAATCAATTGCATATTTGTGATTCTTGAAAGATACATGAAAGTTTTTCTTATTTAAGAATTAAATAAAACTTTGCATGGATATCGTTTTAAACATTTTTACCTATTCATTTTTCCTCAGTTGATTTGCATTTTTGTTTTATGTAAAAATATCAAAATTGAGGGCTATGTTACTTAACTTAATCAGTTTGAGTATGTTTATGTTCATATACTGATTATTTAATGTTTGATATTTTATTCAGGTAATCGTAGGCCAAAGAGAGTGGTAGATATTGAAGATTTGGGCGGAAGAAGCGCAAAGGTATTCCGAAGGGCACTTTCAGGTCAAAGTAGAAGTTTGTAAGTACATGTTTTGCATGGATGACATTTTTGTTGCGTGACAATGTCATTTTTGTTAATTTAGAACTTTTTAAGCATTAAGTTTTTTGTTATATTCATATAAAAATGCTGGCCACACTATTCCTCCTGCAAGATAGGGAGCTAACTGTATGTAAATGATAAACTTTGTACCAACAAATACATTTATGTGACGCAGCAAATCTTAGCTTTGTCTATCGTAACCTTAGTGCATGATTTAGAGATTTAGATTTTTCATATTTCAATTCTTGTTTAAGTGCTTAGGATAAGATCTCTTATAATCAATAATAATAATTTTTGATTTTGAAACAATACTTGTGGTTTGAAGCCAATATTTGGAGTACTTCTCATTATACCCCTGTAAATGAATTACATTCCCGCTCATTTAATTTTTGCCTTATAATACATTTTTCTTGATTCTTGATAAAAGAAGAATTTTAAACAATTTTAAACTATGGCAAAGGATACATGTACAATTTTCATTTTAATGTCAAGCTATTGTTGCTGAGTACCATCTATAGTCTAATATAAATAGAAACTTAAGTATTTTTTAAGCCATTAGCATGTGCACTAGAGTTTTGTTGTGTCAGCTCAAAGAACTCTGCTAAGGCTAAGGGAAAACCTGCATTCACAGAAGAGCCCTACATGTATTTCAGTGTCTAGGCTATGATCTTTAGTGGTCAAAGAACAATGAGAAGGAAAGGGCATTGGCTAGGGATTTTACCTGCTTATTGGTGTAGTGTCGGTAAAGGAGAATAGGGTGGGAAATCACCCCCTTTTTGGTTTGAGGGAGGAGGGAACAGCATTGGACCATGGTCACTATCATGAGATTATTATTGTTTTGATGTATGATCATGCTTTCAATGACATCTAGATTGGAGTTTTTCTGTATGGATTTCTTTAATTCTAAGTTATCCAAATTTATGCTGTGGTTATGTTTTTGTATGTGTTGTGTGACACTTGATTAGTTAATTTGGTTGTTTGAAGTGAGATAAGAGGTCTTTGAATCTACTTTCTATTCCATTTTGTCTGTTCTTAGTTAACTTTTTGGCAGTCTTTGTGCAATATCTCACAGATACCAGATTTTTGTATGAAAGGACTTATATCTTTGGGATTGTGTAGGAGGTTTGATAGTTTGTTGCTGTTAATGAATACTGGGGTGAATTTGTTGGAAATTGTTTCAATATTTCATGTGTTGGCTGGCACTTCTTTACTGTTTTACATAGAGTTTGTTTAAATGGCGAGGATGTTGTTGATGTATCTATACAATTTTTTTTTTAAAAAGGGAATTTTTCTTGGCTGCGTTTCTGTTAATAAGTCATGAATAGGCTTGAGCAGATAGGGGAGAAGCAATTCCCTCTTGCAGTCTTATTATGTAATTTGTTTGTATAAGTTTCCTTTAACTTGGGAAAATTTTGGTTCATACATACTTTGGTATAAAGAATATTTTCCTTGATTGATTCAGGAGATATGTTTTGTTCTGATGGTCATTGTTTGAGGAAGTGTCTGGGGATACTGGGAATTAGAGACAACATCAAGGAAAACTAGGATTTAATTTTCATGTATGTATGGAGACATTTCTAATCAGGTCAACTAGATGACATGTATTTTTAAGTGTAGACTTTTGGTTAAGAGGATGTTGTTTGAATTGTTTATTCAGCCATTGTAATAGATTTTGTGGGGAAATTGATGTAAGATATGATTAGTCTAATGAGATGAATGTCTTTCCTGTGTTTTTTAAGTTGTAACATGCACATAATGAGCTCCTCATTTTTTTAGAGGAAACCCAGAAGCAGTCACATCTACAGAAGATAATCAGGATGGTCATGACTTTTGCTCTTCTGAATATGGCTGCCCTCAAGACAAACGAGAGCGGTGTAGGCAGCTGGTTGCTCGCCATCACAGACTTTCAACTTGTGCGGAGGAAGATGAGGATGAATTAATTGATAATGAAATTGTTGATGATATCAGTGAGGGACCAGAGGATAATGATCTAACATCTGAAGCCATTATAATTAGAGTGGAAAAGAATGATCCGGCTCAAACTCTTCGACATATAGTGGTGTTAATAATGCTTTGTTGCTCTATGTTTGTGGTGAGTATAAAGTTTCTCTGCGATTTAAATACCAAAGAAGTATTTGGATATCTAAACAATGAGGAGACAATATTTCAAAGGATATACAGACAGTTCTTAACATATGTAAGTGGACCATTCCTTGACTCACTACGTAACTGTAATTTCTGAAAGTCGGACATGAGATTCTTCCAATAGTTAAGTTGCATGATTAGTGTCACTTGATTCTGAGTAAGTTTTTCTATACTTTTTGCCCTTTAGAATTTGATAATTAAGTGCTGGTTTTCATCTGACTAACTTACGTTAGTTGGGAACTGCCTCTATATTATCTGCAATCTATTGCTGGGTTTTCATACATGTTTGGTTGTTTGTAAGAATTTTCATGTAATTTTAATGGTTATTTTATTTATAATCTAAGTAAATTGATTGATCTAAAATTGAGATTGTTACCTACATTGCCTTCCTCCTCTCTCCTTTTCTGCTTTGTCTAGTCTCCAATAGAGTTCCTTTTGACAGAAAATTTTAGGGGAGGACTATTTTTGTATGGAGTTCATGCTGAAAGGTTTAAAGAGTACTGAAGAAGTAGAACAAAGTTGGTGTGTCATTTTCGTATTTATTAAATTAGGGCAGTCACTACTGTCGGATTGACAATAGTATAGACCTGGACTTTGATGCGTTACCCATTGATGATCTGCTATTATATTGGGACATGTTATACATCGTTCGAAAGAGTATTTATTTGTCTTTAACATGATATACATTAGGAGTCAATACCGATCTCGTGTTTTATGTTAGACCACGTANGATTTATTATTTTTATATATTATTATTCTTAAAGAAGTAGTCATAAAGAAAATATAGTTGTGTTGCACGATAAATTTGAATTTTGGATGGAAATCGAGGCACTACTAAGTTTAAAAAGTACGTCGTTTTGGGAATTTATCATGAGTGTAGCTACAAAATCCCCTTAATCACCATTTATGTATTTACAGGGTCTTTCTGTTTGCATTTGGACTTTGGTCATGGAGCAGACATCTGGGATATATGTGGAACTTGCATTTCTTGATGCAAGCCTGAATTTTGGACAAAGCATATTTGTCTTTGTTGCTTTTGGTCTTGATAGTCACATCATTATTTCATCTGTTATTAGAAGGTAATTGCATCCATCATGATTTTCATCAGTTTCTTTAAATATGCTCTAAGCTTACTTTCTCTTTTTCATATATAACTAGACTTTCTAAAACCCTTGAAACCTAAATTATGTTTTCTGTCAATTAATTGCTGTCATATTGAAATAGCAATGACATTTTTATGTAAAATATAACATGTGATTGCAATTTAACTACTAGAATTATATGAACCAACCATATTTCTCTTTTCATCAGAGAAAATTGTTTTTACAGTCAGTCTCCATTTTTTATGGGGAAAATTAAGTTATTTTTTAAATACTACATAAATATAATTTACGTATTTGTTGAATGTCTTACCAATTTTAGTTCAGGTGTAAGAATATTGCTAAATTCTCAAAATTTGTGAATAAGTTATATCACATAATTTTTGTTTGTAACACTATCAGTGTCTCACTTCAAAAATCGTATTGCTGAATTGACTCCAGTAATTACTTTTGGGAATTTTAAAATGTAAGTCATGGACTTCTTTTCTCTCCCTTTTGCAGATGGCAAAAATGGTGGTATGGAGAAGAAGCTCCAAAACTATTAAGCTGGGATAATTTAAGCGAGGAAACCAAAGAAGTTTGCATTAGGTTTTATAGGCATCATTTGTGTAACTGCCGTCGAGATATAGGAAGACAACACAGGCAAGTGTAAATTTGTTTCTTATATTCTCTTTCTTACATTCTGTTAATTATTATCTAAGGAGATTACACATCTATTAGACACATGTTTGGTGGGATATAGGAGTCTTCGTATCATGCTTCCTGATTAAATTTCGTCTCAACAAATTGGCGATGGTTGAAATGTGATTATTTTACATAAGCAGATTGTCATTTTTTTCTACATTAGCAGTGGACGACACATTTGTGTTGCACATTTTTAATTTGATGCACCTCCTGAAATAAGTTCTACTTGAAACTATAGGAATAGATAAAAGCGGAGGTAGCAAAATGGAATAGACAACCATATCAAGTGATATGCTCATTGGTTCTAAGCCGCTTCCTTTTCTCCATAAGAATTACTTTGAGGTGAACTACTGAACTTATTTAAACAGTCCACTTTGACATATGTGACTGCAACACGGTTTTACAAGGTAAGAGATCTTTAATTTATGTATGGGTATTGCAAAAAATCAAAAGTGACCTAACTTTTGACTCAGGGTGGCTCAAAATGCTCTTCAGTTATAAATCATAGGGAAACTTGGAATAAGCAAACCGAGATGCTCAATATTTGGCTGTTAAATTGGATGTTTACTTATGGTCCATGCGGATTATGACAGCTTCTTAGCTCTTAATATATGTTTTATGGCCCTGGGGGATATTAAAATTCCATTTTAGGTAAATCTGTCAGGTAAAATAGCACAGGTTTGAAAGATAGGCCTTTGAGACAATATGGCTGCTTCCTCATGTCCCCAAATGGCCCTCTCTTGATTTTATCTAAGTTTCATTACGAAAGGTCAGAAGTTGGGGCCCCAGAGTATAATCGTGTATCATGTGCCTTCCTATTCAGTTTATTGCTCATAATATAGAGCTTTGTCAGTACTGATTGGGAAACAGTTTTGGGGGATTAGTGGTAGTAAGTCACTCCTTAGCTTGCAGTATGCAAGCAACTTTTACTACTGTTGGATTGAAAATAGTATAGACCTGGACTTTGACGCGTTACTATAGCACAAATGTGGTATATAGTCGTGAAGCAAAATCTGCGTTTCTGAGATCTGATCGTGATTTATTGACTTTTGATAAGCGTCAGAGTTAAAAATCGATCTCCTTCTACAAATTTGATCCTAGGCAGTTGAAATTTTTACTACCTGCTATTTTAATGATTTAGAAAAAATAAACGGGCAATTTTTCTTAAATGCATTGGGGGAGGAGATATGAGGTCGCCTATAATGATGACGGTGCTCTGGCGAAATGTCATCACTGCCTCATTGGAATGAGAGAGCGCACCAATCATTTAAACCATGCCTTGGCCGCTATAGCGAGTGCTACTCTTCTCTAGTCAATGGATAAAATGGTGGTTGAGTAACTCTGACAGTAGTTCATATTTATGTATATACACATCAATTTGATAATTAACAATGAAAATCCTTGCAGTGCAAGTAAGCTGTTGTTATTAGGAGAAATAGCTCTTATTATATTGGTATGAAAGATTTAGACCAATGTTATTGGAAATGATTTTCATCTGATATCTACACCTTAGTTTGAAATATTAATGAACATATTAGCTGGTTTAAATTTCAACATTCCCATAAGTGAATAAGCCTGTGAATACAATTCATTGTGTGATACTAATGTTCTAATCATTAAATGTATTAATTTTTATGAAAGCTATTTCTAGTATTTAAATTATACTTTTAATATCAAATCTCAACACTTCAGTTTTATACTTTTTTATATATTATGAAAAAGATAATGAATGATTTTTATTTTATCCATTTATCAGTTAGTTATCCCAAAGATGAAATTTAGCTCCTAAAATATTTCAGGAAAATATTTTTCTTAATTCATTAAATATCCTTAGGTTCTGAGTTAAAGATTTTATTGCAGCTTTTGAGATTCATTCATTTCAAGGAATATGTTACAAAAGAGGGAAACCTCATTTGCAGTTTATCAGAAGGCAGAGATACAGTAGTAACTGATCTAAACATATACTCAAGGATTTATAAAACTTTGGTAATATCAGAGAAAAATTTTGATCCTGAAAGTTGTCACTGTATACTGTTATAAGCACTTTAGTTTAAGTTAACAGATATCATGACTTTAGTTGAGATTGAAGGATGTATTTAAATCTTTTTTAATTGTGAAGTTTTTATTCTTCCATCTGATTAAAATTATTCTGCAAAGAACATTCTTAAGTCATAAATTTTGGTATTTACAGGTCAAATGCTTCTGCAACTGTTACCAGTGGTGGATCTCAAGATAGAGGAGAATTTGGTTGTGGTTCCTTTAAAGGTACAGATCTTGTCACTTGGCTTGTTGAAGTTGGTTTGGCTCATGACAGAGCAGAGGGAATACGTTATGGTCGCCACTTACTGGATGGAGCTGTAATTCGGCATGTTGCTGGAAGATATCACTTCCATGATAGGCCTTTACTCTATCACTTCTCATGTTTGCCTCCTCATCCTTCAATGCGCACTGACTCAGTGCGCACGGACTATGATGTTAATGAGGCAAATTGAGTTTTAAAAAAATGAATGACTGTGATTGAACATGGTTAACTAATAGCTTCAATGTGGTTGTGTATTAATTGCTTACAAGAAAAAACCAAGAAAAATGTTTTCAAGAATAGAATTTTAAAGAGAATATATTTTTACCTCATTGATTATATGTATATGCATATATATATCTATTTTATATTATTTATTATAAAGTGAATGGTCTTATAAAGATATTTTTTTAAATTGTCTTAGGTAGCTCCATCACCAATTCCTTTTTTCAGATTCATAGGATCACTTGATATATTTGTGTGATAACTTTATATTTGGTTTGGGTTTTTTCAGTTCAAGCCTTTATTTTTCAACATCCCTTCTACTGAAAAATAAATTTTAGTTGCATTTTCTCAAAAATGAGTTCTTGACATGATCTTAAAGGAATTTTTTTAACTCATTAAATGTGTATTAATTCCTATAAAAGTGAAATGAGAACTTTTATCACAAGTAGAATGCTACTCTTAATGTAAGATGAATTCTTTCATTGAAGAATTTTACAATCTGCATTTCTAATGCACTATTGTATATATATTTAATTTTCTAAGCCATTCTTTTGTATTTTCATGTTTTATCATAAAATCAGTTCTTTATAATACCTAATTTCTGATGGCTTACATTTTGGATCACCTTAGTTTGTAAACATTATTAAATGTATATAATTTTTGTGGTAAAGATTTTTTGTTTGTTAACAGTCGTATCTGTTAGTCATGAATCTGTCTCGCATTAAAAAGTATTATTGTGTGATTTACGTGTACTATGCTAGTGAATGCCTTTCCTACCTACTGTGATTATTAATCTAAAAATTCATCGGAGAGAATCTCTTCCCATAGTATTGACTTATTCTTATGCTCATTTCAGATATATTTTTGTTTAAAATTGATCATGCTTCCTGATTAAATTTCGTCTCAACAAATTGGCGATGGTTGAAATGTGATTATTTTACATAAGCAGATTGTCATTTTTTTCTACATTAGCAGTGGACGACACATTTGTGTTGCACATTTTTAATTTGATGCACCTCCTGAAATAAGTTCTACTTGAAACTGTAGGAATAGATAAAAGCGGAGGTAGCAAAATGGAATAGACAACCATATCAAGTGATATGCTCATTGGTTCTAAGCCGCTTCCTTTTCTCCATAAGAATTACTTTGAGGTGAACTACTGAACTTATTTAAACAGTCCACTTTGACATATGTGACTGCGACACGGTTTTACAAGGTAAGAGATCTTTAATTTATGTATGGGTATTGCAAAAAATCAAAAGTGACCTAACTTTTGACTCAGGGTGGCTCAAAATGCTCTTCAGTTATAAATCATAGGGAAACTTGGAATAAGCAAACCGAGATGCTCAATATTTGGCTGTCAAATTGGATGTTTACTTATGGTCCATGCGGATTATGACAGCTTCTTAGCTCTTAATATATGTTTTATGGCCCTGGGGGATATTAAAATTCCATTTTAGGTAAATCTGTCAGGTAAAATAGCACAGGTTTGAAAGATAGGCCTTTGAGACAATATGGCTGCTTCCTCATGTCCCCAAATGGCCCTCTCTTGATTTTATCTAAGTTTCATTACGAAAGGTCAGAAGTTGGGGCCCCAGAGTATAATCGTGTATCATGTGCCTTCCTATTCAGTTTATTGCTCATAATATAGAGCTTTGTCAGTACTGATTGGGAAACAGTTTTGGGGGATTAGTGGTAGTAAGTCACTCCTTAGCTTGCAGTATGCAAGCAACTTTTACTACTGTTGGATTGAAAATAGTATAGACCTGGACTTTGACGCGTTACTATAGCACAAATGTGGTATATAGTCGTGAAGCAAAATCTGCGTTTCTGAGATCTGATCGTGATTTATTGACTTTTGATAAGCGTCAGAGTTAAAAATCGATCTCCTTCTACAAATTTGATCCTAGGCAGTTGAAATTTTTACTACCTGCTATTTTAATGATTTAGAAAAAATAAACGGGCAATTTTTCTTAAATGCATTGGGGGAGGAGATATGAGGTCGCCTATAATGATGACGGTGCTCTGGCGAAATGTCATCACTGCCTCGTTGGAATGAGAGAGCGCACCAATCATTTAAACCATGCCTTGGCNTTATTAATTTACAGTAATTATTTTAATGGTGACCTTAAGAAAGCAGTAACTTCAAGCGTAGTGATACTAAACAAACGTAGTTGAAAGTTAACAAACGTTTCGTCAGCAGTGAGCAATCTCATGAAATTATTTTGAAAATGAACACCTAGATTATCAGATTGCATGGCTTTAATCAATTAATCAAATGATATAAAATTGTACTTCAACGACTGCATCAAAAGGTACTTATAGATATTACGTATATGTCTATTTTTACTGAATTGTTGTGGATAACCTATGTAGTCATTCTAATTAATTTATTTTCGGCCCTATATGATGTATACACTACACAGATTGTTTCTAAATCTAAGAAGGAATCAACATAAGTGAATCTTCTTTTACAAATGGAAAAAGGTAAATGTGTTACTATAATTAATATCTCAGATAATCATTATACTTGTTCCGTATATGCAAAGTTGTACAGCACTACAGACAATGGCAGCTATCGTTCGTTTCCAAAAATTTAAAATAATGCATCAAATTTAATGATGTTTGATTTTGGAAATTTCGGTAAACATATAAAGACGATAAAATTTACGAAAATAGTCGAATATCGTAGTACGTATTATATTGTTCATATCTGTGTGTTTTAGAATAGGAAAGAAAGGGTAAAGTAAATATGTTTAACATTCGATCTGTTAATACAATTCTATGGGATTTGAAAATTTTTATTTTCTCGCTATTTCTACGACTGAATCGTTTCATCGTTATGATATTACTCAAAGAGACTAGTATTAACAGTATACATTCTCTTTGATATTACTATTTCTTTGTTAATCGAATATAAGCAGTACGAAGAAGTGTCGAAGGGTTGAAACTTTGGCGCTACCAGCGTAAGGAACTAATTTCTACACTGCATTCTTATCCTTTGAATGCAACCATGTATCGTAATGATAAATTGTCAACTCCTCTAGCACCCTCTAGTGATGTTATGGAATTTTGAATATTGTGCCACCGTGGTTGGCATGAACTTCATGTGATTCATATGTATAACATGTATTTAGTGCAGTATATATAAATATTTATTTTTATTTATAAATAGGTATATCTATTTATTATGATTACGAAACATTTTCTTAGATAAATATATGAAACCTATTTAGATACAAAGAGAAAGCAGATAATTTGGCTCTTTATTCGATGAAGAGTGATTTTTTGTTCTCTTAACATTTCTTACATATCTTAGACTGATGCAATACAAAAATTATCCCAATTATGTTAATAGAATTGATTTCAGTTGACTTTTATGCTGATAACTCGTCGTTATAAAAACTCTGGTCACTCAAAGCAGTATTTCCTTTGAGTGAACAGAGTTTTTCTAAGTGCCTTATCTCCTAAAACGGAGTTTCCCAATTGTTGAGCTTTAGAATAGAGCGTTAGAATATGCTAGAATAAATTAAACTAAAGTTGTTAATTATTTGAATGAATGAAGGAGTTAGTAAGAGGTTAGAGAGTGTTGTTCTTTCACCTTGGTCAGGCCCCTTCTGGAGTATGCGGCGAGTATATAGGACCCAGCGGATGAAACGTGTACCCGAGAACTCGAGAAAGTGCAGTGCAAGACGATGTGATTTATTAAAAGATGCTACGATAGAAAGCAAGCGTTAAAACAAAACTGCTCTCAGACGCAGGTTGGTAGCCCTTGAAAAATGGAGATTAGGAGCTAGACTGCGACTAAATGTAAATTTAGAGAAAGTAAATTTGTGGAAGGCTTAATCGGTAGTATGCGACCCCGATGCTACTTCGGCCGATCCGAGAATGAGCATAAACTAAACGAAATGGATGTGAGGACAAATCGTTTAAGGGAATCGTTGTTTCCGCGAACAATACGCTACATTAATTAGCTTAAAAGGTAACTCTGATGCTTGGTGTTTACACCCACTGCCACACGTCGAAAAGCGGCTTGCAAGGGTATTTATGTAGATGTAGGATTCATGTGGCGGATTGATTCCGAATGCGAATGTATGCGAAAATTTCATTTCAAATTCATTTGAAATAAAATAATAAGTGAATGTGAAATAAATGAAAATAATTTAATTTCAAATTCATTTGAAGTGAAACAATAATATTATATTTTTCTAAGTGACTTATCTCCTAAAATGGAGTTTCTCAATAGTTTAGCGTTAGGGATATGCTAAGAATGAATGAAGGAGTTATGTGGAGAGTCGATTCCGAATGTTCAGTATGAATTTGCTTTTCATTTACATTTTCGCGATAATCTACTGCTCAACGGTACACAGTACCTCATTAAAACTCTTGTCTACGGTTTTACTCTACTTTACATTCAAATCTGTTGAAATAATATGTTTTGGGTTTTGTTAGTTTGGTGGTTTTCCAATTTCGTTTTATTATTGACATTTTTAACATATTTGAAAATGGACAAACAACAAAATCATACCAACCCAACCCAAATACCCAACAAGATTATACTATATCGTACTTACCAAAATTAGTACCATCTGACACATGCTAGAAACGCATGGGAATGCGTTCCGCTAAGTTTGAATTAGCTCATAACGAGACGCGGAGATGAATTAGGAGAATCGTTCCTCTAAAATGACATTTTCAACTCGATGAATAACTTTTAAAGAATTGGCAAACATGTCTAATGTCAACTAAAAAGGAACACGTCAGGTTTGTGTAACACGGATTTAAACGAAAATTTCAGGACAATTTCCTTGCACCAAAATAACAGGAACGTTTCCGGCCGTTCAATTCAATGCGCCTTTGTTTATTCCAACTTTGCAACTGAAAATCGAAGTTAGGAAATAAATTCTCTATAATCCGCACAAAGCATACTTAATTGAAACATTTGAGTATTTGGTCCTTCTGGGATCGAAGCTATGACAGCAATGATCGATGTCTCACTTTTCTTCGGGGTATCCCGTTGGTACTGATACCACATAAAAGGGCCAAGTCAAAGATACTTGGTCACTCTACACTAGTTAAGGCTGAGAATCCATAACCTACGTGTAGCAGTACAATATATACTGGAGTACCTACCTAACGTATATTTTAATAAATGTTGACGAGAAAGGTAAAGAATGTCTGGGAGGTAAGAAGATGAATTAAATAGCAGAAAAATTAAATTGTTTGTGAAAAAAACGGGATAAACATTTTTCTAGGTGGAAAATTTCGCTGTATCTATGGCAATGCACGTGTGTCGCGTGGTTGCCTAACTTCGATTTTCAGTTGCAAAGTTGGCATAAACAAAGGCGCATTAAGTTGAACGGCCGGACATATTTCTGTTATTTTGGTGCAAGGAAAGTGTCCTAAAATGTTCGTGTAAATCCGTGTTACACAAACCTGATGTGTTCCTTGTAAGTAGGATCTCAATACGCCATGATTGTCACTAACTCTTGAGTGAGTAAACAAATAACT
The DNA here is from genome assembly GCA_000376725.2 of Ladona fulva. Taxonomy (NCBI): domain Eukaryota; kingdom Metazoa; phylum Arthropoda; class Insecta; order Odonata; family Libellulidae; genus Ladona; species Ladona fulva. The sequence goes on along the minus strand of KZ308222.1, from coordinate 3,126,457 downwards.
AAATATAATATTATTTTATCGAGGGCTAATTGGTTATCTAGGGCCAGGGTCGACCGACTACGCAAGTGAACCTAGCATCGCTTTGGAGGGAAAATCTTTTGGGTCAAAATTTTTGATTCGCAAGACAATATCCTTACTCTGTTGCATTGAAAAACTTAAGGAATTATGACAAGTTAAGGGAACATATGAAAGACTTAAGGATACGAACTTAGAAGACGTCGTTCTTAAACGAGGCAAACGGGAGATAGGAAAATACTTCTTTCGTCTTGGAATCCTCGCAAACATTTCATAACGATTAGTTACCAATGGGTAGCATTGCGGCAGAATGTCGATTTTCCCTTTTTCGAATTCTGTGTATTAGACAATAAACCTGTTATATAATATTACCACCAGAAAATTTTACTATTTCAGTTTTATTAAACAATACCGTTCTATCAGTTATTATAATCTTTGCAATAAAGAAACACAAAGGGAGATACCGGAAACACTCGCTGGGAGCTCTTGGGCCGGGATTCAGCCATAGGCAGTAACGGCGCAGCCGAAATTGACTATGGCTAGTCATAAATTATCGTTCAAGCTTCAAAAGTTCAGTTATCAGTTTGAGGAAGATTCCGAAGAATATACCGAAAATCTAAGAGCGTATTATACGAGCCCTTAAAGAATTGAGAGAATGCAGCAATTTCCTATCTAGTGAAAGAAAATTTTGTCGAAATTAGATCTAATGTATACGCTACGTAGCTTACTTATACGTACTTATGAAGTTAATTAATAATATATAATAATAATTAATAATTAAATAAGAAATGAAATTTTACTAAGAGTTAAAAGAAGCCCCAAAATATCTTGACCATTTCAGGAATTATTTCATGCATGTCACGAAAACGGAAAGAAAACGATCGAAACAATGTAATGAAAAGAATAACGTAAATTTATTGTTAAAATCACAATAAAATTGAAAGATTGACGATATGACGATTTTGATGACGAAAAGAATAATCGGAGATGCTGTTTCAAATGAAAAGAAGGTACTCGTTAGGAATCCACATAGGTAAGCATTAGTTACTATATCCTCAGGTAGAAGTGTCGATCATATTCAGAATATTTTCATGTTTTTATATTAAAACTCTTTTTTTCATTTATTTAATAGTGGTCAATTTTTCTCAAATTATCTTTGGTCAATTGAAAGTGGGACCTACCACTCCGAAAATGGTTAATTATTATCCTTAATTCTTTCATCGAATCATTTTAACGTCAGTATTCGTTATAAAGGAATAAATTGCGTTTTAGATTAGGTAGTATTTAAATAATTAGTATTTTCATTCATATATTCAGAAGCTCCTCAGTTTCGAGCATTCTCAATCACACGATACTACTTTTGCTGTGAATTTGTTGATTTACATGCACTGTTTATAATGATATAAGACCATATGATTTCTCAAAGTTCTCATAATAGTCATTAATGGTGTTCAATTAGGCGTTTTCAATGCCATACTTGAATAATTGAAGTAATTGGTCTAGCTGTTTTGCTCTTTCTTGGAAGGGGCCATAAAAGTTTGGTGAGTAGTTACGGCTATGGAAAGCCTTCATGAAGTGGGGTTAATTACGAAGGACCTCCTAATAGAGTATAGGGAAGAGGTGGTGAAATAATTAGAATGGAGTGTTTTGACGAAAGGATGAAAAAGACTGGCCCCGAGAGAGGAGGAAACAAAAAGATTGGTGGCCTTTGAAGTGTGGGTTTGTGAAAAGTGAATTGGCTGAAAGAAATACGAGTTGTAGCTGAAGATGTGTGGGCGCAAGGGCGTAGCGAAGGGGGGAATATTGGAGGTGGCATGTCGACGAGACAAACACCCACATTAGGTCCATGCCACTCCGTACCTTGTCACTTATTATTTTTCGGAACATTCAAAACCCATGTATATGCCAATCTTCTACGAATTACGCCCCCTGCTGCATTTTGTCATTGGGTTTCTTGGTGTGTAAAGGGCTTTAGTGTGGATTGAGGTGTGGGAATATGTATTGTTTCTGTCTCTCTTTTGCGAGAGTGTAGTACGCGAAAAATAATTGTCGTTGCAAAAGAAATTCGTATATTTCTTATTATTCATATTCGGAACGTTGCATCAGTCAGAAGTAATCATTCCAAGGAGGAGAGAACCCACGAGCCAACAACAAAATCAACAGGTTTATAGAAGTTATTTTTTCTAATTGTATTGGAAAAAAAATTCAATAACTTAGAAAAATTCTTTAATTTAATGTTGTGGAAACATTTCTTGTCTGGTTCAAAAGAAACGATATTAAAGTTGTTTTAAATCTGGCTTTGAGATTCTTTAGCATTTTGTAATCTTCAATATCGTTAGTTAAATATTTTCTGAATTCGCAAATAAATCAACGAAAGGAAAGATAGAGAATATCTTTTTTGCTTCACCACTTCTACCATATCCTCTCGAGGTGCTTTGGTTGTCATTGGCTCGTTGCTCGAGCTTTCCAAAAGATGTAATAAACCTCGTGAATTACATATGGCAGTTACAAAATATAAAATTTAACTACCATTGTATTCTTACAGAGAGGAACTCTCCCCTATAATCTAATAATTGGAAAATAAAATAATTTGATAGATTTTTACGTATTAAAACAATATTTATCAATGCCCGATTTAAATGCCATCCAACGACAGCTAAGAGTTCTTTTATCTTTACGGGTTGATAATTATGAAATACTTATGGTTAAATTGTTATAATTTTAATTTTACAAAATTTAAAACCTTGTCCAATTGTATGATGATGAATAATATTCATCGGAATTTATATTGAAGCGTCCAAACAATATTCTTAAAAATTATGTGCATTTTGAATTTTTATTCTCTTTAATAAGGGATTGTATGATTAAATATTAAGTAAAAGTCTCGAAATCTTATCGAAAATGCAGTATGAATATTTATTTAGCGAGGAAACCGAGATACGATACATGGTTATGCCTTAGTACTTTGGAGTTAATGGTTCTGATCACATTTGCTCCCAATCTTCAGCATGATTTTTAATACAAATTCCAAGTTATTTGAATGCATAATATTTTAACTAAATAATTCAAAGCCATTCAGTGATGCTACTAATAAAATATATATAATTTTTACTAATAATTCTTCTGAACAGTAGCTACTTCATAAACAATGGTTACATAAATAAATAACACAGCAGAAATTGTTCACTAAATTATTACAATGTTTAAATTTTCCTTTTATATGCCATTCATGGTGCCCGAGAGATCTCGAAAATGCCGGAAGAGATTTATCTAGAAATTTACAGCAAAATAAACGCGCCGCTCCCACTTTATTAAATTAATTTAAGAAGCATAAGTCAAATGAAATAGGCCTCAAACAAAACAGTCATCAATATGTTCGGGAGACTAATGCAAACAGCGATTACCCATGGATGTCGGTATCTCTTCAGAGGTATCCATTCAGACTCAGTCACAATCAAGGCGATTTTGCTGCATCTTTTTATAATATTGCAAACTATGTTAATAATGATACAGAAGAGAAATAAAGGTGAAACTGATAATTAATAAAAAGTAATTACGGCAATTATTACTTATAACTTCATTACCGTCCTCTAACACAAATTTCTTCAAATATACCAAACTTATTGTTATATGTAGTGAAATAATAAATAATTAATTATTAATATTATAAATAAGTAATTATCTTTGGTGGGGCCTCAGATAAAGTGAAAAAGTGCTTGCTTTTGAAACGACTGAATTTATTAATCACCATCTGCATTAATTAGTTTGTTTAATACGTTTCCGTTCTTTTAAGTTGGTCAAAGATACCAAATTTTATGAAATATTATCTCGTTTTTGTTGAACGAATGTCCATTACTGCATTGCAAAGAAGTAATTTTCGCTTGTTGAGGCGAAAAATGCGTTTACTAGAGGTAGAAAATTATCGGAATTTTTGTCGCCATTTGAAACAATTTTTTATTCTATATGTTAACAGTAAACAAGAATAACTCTTCCTTGTCTCGTGATGAATATATTGGGTGGAAATGTCGTTTTACGTGAATAGAATGAATGAAAAATCCAGTATAAAAACTAGGTCCTCGAAACCCTGATCTTGGAGATTCTTTCACGTGATTACATTTTCAGTATTTATATTGCAGCAGGGTATTAAAGCAATCCTTTTATACTTTTTTAAATATTAACTTGTTTCCGTTGGAAACAAGTTAATATTTGAGAAAATGTATTATTATATTCTTATGGAAATGTGTAATTATTCTCATTCTATAATGGCAATGTATTGTTACATTCTTAAGGTTGATAAACATTTCATAATCGAACAAAGAAAAACTGCAACGTGCAACAAGATGGTCATTCATCGAAATATCATTTTAGCCGCACAAGGACAAGTACACGGCGAGCGCTCTTCTCTGTAAATGAGACTGCGAAAGTTTCTAATTCGCAGTTCGTGGATGGATAGAGTTGTAGGTAGTTTATTGAGAACCTTCTAGAATTTAGTAGTTTTTGCTCCTTATCTTTATTGAAAATCCGTCGTTATATTATGCTCAGGACTTTCGTAAGAGTGTTCAAGATTGATTAATGTAGTTATAAGATTGAGCACTCACTCAAGCCTGGACCCGGATTTTGCGAGATGTTACTGAATTAAGTAGTCATATGTTATAATGAAACAAAGTAAAAAGTACTCAATGATTTCTATGCATACATTTTACTCACGACCGGTCTAGACTCTAGCGAGTCATCATCAGGCATACATAACACAGGAAAATATTTCATTATACGACAAATTTTGAGGGGAGGCTAAGGAGAGAGGAAGAGTTAAAAAAGGAAATTCTTACTAATGATGTTAACCATATCCCTCTCCTTAGCCTCCCCCCAAATTTGCTATAAAAAAAAAAAAAAAAATTCCGGTATAAAATACACGATGATAACTCACAAGAGTCAAAAGGGATCATGAGTAAAATCTGTTCAAATTACTAAGCATTTTTTATTTTTTTCCTGATAGTTTTCCAGAAAGACTGAATCATATAGATTGTTTGTATTTATATTACTGTGATATTAGTTTAAGATGATTTTGCATTGTTCTACATATGTGTCAACTATTTACTGAAATAATTTTTAATGAAGCGCTGTAAACGGATCAAAACAATATAGTTAAAAATGTTCTATTTACATGTCCTCCATATGTCACCACAAACAACTATGCTATATCTTTCGTAGTAAACCTATTACAAGGACACTGTTATAACAAAGATCACTGCGTTCGGATTACAAATGAACTCCGCATTTCGATTGATGGTGGATGCTTAAAAAAGTTGTCGGTTCTTTGTTTTCGGCAAATGTTTGGAAAAATTAAAGACTAGATTCGTTGATGAGCCCGAGCGGACAGCTCCAAAATATTCATTTATTCTCCCTGCAATTTATTAAGATCGAAACACAGAAGAATGTTTCGATAGGGTTATACTTACGTATTTGGAAGTCAGATGATCAAAATAAAGGACCAAGAAATCCTTTGGTTTCATCATCATTAGAAGCAGAAGTGGCCGTTTCGCACATTATACAATTACTTTACGATGAGATAGGTTCGTGCAATCGAATTTGAAGCTACCATGTTTTAGCAAGTATAGAAACAGGCGACCCAAGGTGATTTGGGAGGTTGGGGAATAATCGATTTGTGAGTGGGAGAGAAAGAGGAAGCATTATAGAGGGGGCAGAGGGTTGAAGAGACAGTGGCAAGTGCTCCCATGTTAGTGCAGGTCAAGTGAGAGACGTTGGCGATGGAGGGAGATGAGGGAATGTTAAGGCAGTAGGGTAGAAAAAATCATCCTAAGGCAAGGTCGCAAGGTTGCGGTTGACTGACCAAGTGTAGCGGCTTTCCTACTGTGAATGGGAATGGAAACTTAGGGATTGTTTAGCTTATCGTCTCAATCTATTTCGACATCCCTCCTTTTCATTTTAGCCTCGCTTTACCTATTAGTATCAAAGAGCCGAGGCTTATAAGCGTATGATAGAGTTTCAGAAATGACTGAAAAACAGGATAGACGTATGTACTATCGAAGTGGGCGATGATTATAGTTCAACAGTCGTCCACTACTGGATTTCCTTGGCGTTTCCGCTCCTAACAAAAATAAAAAGATACGCAGACATGTAGGATTGGTGCACGAACCTTTTACTAAGGACCATGTTTTAAGTACTCTCCCAATCCTAGAATATCGAGAGAAACCCAGTGATTTCTCTCAACGTCGATGGTGACTCTGCCCACATCAAGAAAACTACGAATATACTTTAAGTCGTATTTTCCAGTGGTCCTAGAGGAAGAGATAGTTTTGTCAAGAAAGAATGATTGGATATGGAGAGGAGATTAAATTTGTGCATTATGATTGACATTTACTCGATATCCTTGAGTATACTGTCCATACCCTCACTCGTCCTTCATGTATATAATCTTAAATAATTAAATATATTTTGCGTCGCTTTCAAGAAAAAGGAACTTGATTGCGATCAAACGTTCCAGGAATTCACGATCAGCTCCTTCAGATGCAGTTTCTTTGATGAATTTTAACTGTATAATCAATTTTTTCGAGTAAATGGCTAAGAAGAAACCGAGGCACGGCAATTACCATGTCATTTATTAAGTGAATTCTCATTAGCGATTATTGGCTGAGTTTTCAGATACGTTTGCAATTTTTTAGTTTTCATTGTTTCATACGAATCCCTAGTTTTAAATTTCTCTAATTTAATGTATTCTACAGTTGATGCGTAACTGAGACCATTCCAACAAATAACCTTCAGTAAAAATGATCGATATTGCTACAAAACTTTTTACTACATGGAAGTAGAACGTATTTCGGTCACTTAATAAGGAAATACTGTTGTGAAAACTTAAGTTTTACCACGGCATTAACTTTTAATTTATCACAAAAATACATCTTCGGCCATAAATTTCTGTTTTACCACAGAAAATGTAGTGCAGATTTTTTTAAATACCGAAGTAATATTTTTCATGGAATTATAAGACATGGACATAGGATGTTTATCTACCAGATGCTTAAAAACTCCAGAACCCATAGTTCTTGTTCCTGTATGAATAAATGTAGGTCCTCCAGAATTCCTGATCGCTACTTTTATTATTACGTCGATTTTGGACGCATTTCATAATTTCCCATTCTACCGTTTACATGCTCACTTTAGAAGTAAAATTCAGTTTTAAGTAAAGATTCTTAAGATCTAAAGTATGAAAAAATCAGTATACAAATAAGAGTGATTTGAAGTGAATATTTCTTTTGAAATTAATTTCGAAGAAATACAAAAGAAAATTCAGATGTCAGTTTTTATTTGTTAATTTTAGAATTATTGTTTAATTTAGTAGATCTAAAATATTTTTCGACATCAGAGGTCAATTCGGGCATATGGAACCCACTGGGAATGTAACCCGGGACAGATTTCATTTAAGGCGAACGCAATACCCACTTGGATATCCGAGAGATCTTTAAACTTATATTTTATTATTACATATTACAAATATTACATATTATTACTATGCTTGGTGCCAAATAAAAAATGACCGCTTATAAGTGCTACGGATGCTATTGAAAACCGCGCGATAATAACTCTTATTAATTCTATTCAAGGCATTTATTTCTCTTGAATTTACGAAGATAGAAAGTTCATTTGGACCGCTAGCAGTTTCAACCAAATTCACAGAAAAACTCACATTTTCTCTAGTTTTTATTCAGGAAATGTGATTCTTAGTGGTTGTAAAAATATTCATGGATGTTTTCCGTTGGTCGAAGTAAATAGCTCGCTAGTAGGAATGAACATTTACCGAGAGCAAATAATAGCCAATCAGAATCGTCATGCCACGAAGTAAGGCACAGTTAGAAAAAGAGCCAATTAAAACTGAAAATAGTGTTTACTAATTTTTTATGATCTTGGCTAGAAGTATTGTAGTATTAAAAATGTATCGCTTGATTTTTTTTGGAAAGTTGCGTATCTTGATTTTTTCCGTACGATCTAGGAATGTATAAAATAATTCCGACATTGTCAATATTTCGCGGATTTTTTTTTGCAACTGTTAGTATTCTTTGAAGGCCTCTGTTGCGAATGAATGAGGGATTAGAATGTTCCGATACATTTCTCAGAACTTAGTTTCGGGACTTTCAAAACGTGGAAACGCGGCCTTCGGTCTCAGTAACCCTCTGGCCTCGATGGTTGTATCATTCGCATCCTCCAGCACCTGACTCCTCGGTCCTTTCAGCCTCTTTTTCCGCGTTTTTTAGACGCGTCTGGTGAATGACGTCATTACCAGACGCCACGAGCATGGTATGGGCAATGGAACGGTAGTGGGAGAAGAAAAAGGGGTGAGGGAGTGTTAGGGTGCAGAGAGAAGGGATCGGAGAGATGCGTCGCGTCGGGTATAGAATGCAGTAGGGCAGGCAAGCGTGAACCCTTTGATGTTAACGGTCCTCTTCAGACGAGGCTGATTAAACACCGCTTTAGCAAGTGCCATCGTCATTGCCATCCGTCTCACACTCCATCATCGCCTGCATACACTCTAATATCTTGTCATTCCCCTGCCAACCTCCTTCTTCACCCCCACATTTCTCCCGTGCCTTATCCCACGTCACACTCCACTTTCTCTCTATCCACCCTCGTCTCCTGGGTTTTCTCCTTCAAAATCCTCTTACGAGATACTTAACTCCACCTACATCCACCTCATACGGACACGGTTTTTGTGTCTTCCCCTCCTCAACCGCAGCTTCCTTATCGCCTTGTATATAATTGCGATTTTAGCACGTGTCACACAATTTCATTCTAATCAAGTTATCTTTCCTTACTTTCCATACACCAAAAATACTTCAGTATTTCTTATCGTGTAATGTCTATCTCGTAAAAACGTCAATATCGTAATGTAAAGGATTTCCAATCATTGTGCTGAAGTGCGCTTGATTGTCGCATGGAAGCTATTTACATGGCAGATTACTAAAGTATTGAAAAATATTTTCGGCACTACACCATGTGTGCGGTTACTTTTCGTGGGAATTTTTCTCTTATTTTTAAAATTTGAAATATTTTTCGGAATATCTATTACCAGGTGAAGTAGGTTAACCCTTCATGTAGCGTTTTCTTACTCATAAATCTGAACATAGACACAAAAAACACGTGAAAAGAAAGTGAGTACAGCAAGGAAATTCAGGTTAATAAGCTAGTGTGTCACGGAGAGAAAAAGATTTGTCTTTACAACTCATTAGTCTTTACTCTTATTTTTCATTTGTTATTGTATTTATATAACCTAATTTTTATTCCATTTTTTTATTCTTCTTACGTTGTTTTTCTCTATTCATTTTGTAGTCGCAATCGAAACTCCCTTATCATATACTATTGCTTTCTTTTTGTCTTCCTTCCAACTTTTACATTCACCGGAAATATTTGATTCTCTACTCCTGAATTATGTTCTTAACTTGCTCTCTCCGCCTCGTATTCATCTCGCTTCCATGTCCTATTTTCTCATAATTTGCTTACCGATTTTTTGCTACTCTCATTTGGGATTCGCAATCTTAAAGGCTTAGCAATAAGAGGATAAAAGACAAGATTGAGAGCTCAAAGTAAATTATATTCTGTGCTTTTACAATTAACTCAAAGGTAGTACTTCCAAGTAGAAATCTCTCAACGGTAATTGTATCTGGGATAAAACTATATCGCCCCTCTATCGAAGAAACTCCGAGAGATAAGGGATTTTGCTCTTTAATTGCTAAAGCTTTTATAACATATAGGAATTACTAATTGGAGGAAGGCCTTTGAGTAATGTAACTTGGTACCCACTAAGAAATCTTGTGACATCCCTTTATCAGAACAAAGTATTTTTAATAATGTATTTTGCCTGCTGTGTTTCAAGAGACTTTTATTTAAGCGAAGACTAAACGTTTTATTTTTAACTTGAAAAAGACTCCCCACAAACTTCGTCAAAGGGAATGTCTTTCAAAGAATCTTCCAGATAAATTTCATGCAGAAAATAATGAAGTTTCTCTTTTAGAAATGTATTCAGTTACTTTGTTTTTGTACAAATTGGGAGTGAGTTCTACATATCCATGTAATATATGGTAGAAACAGTTTAATATTTTTTCAAGGGGTCTCTAAATATAGACTACAAAGTTTTCTGTTTTATCTGAATATATGAATTTACTTTAAGCTAAGTAAAACACCACAACCATAAAAAATCAATTCTTGATGGTTGATTTGATTTTTGATGGTTGTGGTGCTTTACTTTGCTTAATGTTTCTGCCATGAGTTGTTCAGTTTTATCTTAACGTGAATTTACTCGAATGAAAAATATGAATCGTAATGAACAATATGACAAAGGAATTTTAATGGATGTAAACAACTATTGGTCCCTCATCTGCTACGATGCGGTAATGCAGTTTTTTTGTAAAAAACATCTACATAAATTGGTGGTTAAATAGGTATCAATAGACAAATCTCATTAAAGTTTAAATAAAAGTAACACCTGAGTTTGTTTGATGACAGGAGTGATTAGCATCATATGTCAAATAAGACTACTGCAATAGATAAGGTATTGCCATGCGACGAGAAGAAACGACAATCGCTGGAAATCACCTGTTCAGCTGTTCTCACTCAGTTTTCAACTGGACTCTAAGTAATCTGAAGAGACCGAGTAAAAGGCTGAATGACTGATGAAACAGATTATACCATCAATTACTTTGGGGTAAACAATGTGGATATCGGAATGGAGAAAATTGGAAAAAGCTTGGCGTATCGTGCATTCAAGTATATAAGATTTTAATTTTGATTAAATTCTTAATTAACATGCAATTTTCCCATAGCAGGGCGAATTTCTTTCGCCGTAAAGTTCATGTAGTTAAATGAGTGAAGAAGATGGAGTGCTTGTAGAGCATCTTGAGGAAATTTTAAATGTGTTGATTTCATTATGGAATCATGATGAAATATTTCTCATTAATTAGAATTCAGTTTTGTATTTTGGATTTAGCTGTAATTTAACGTTCTAAATTTCAATGAAAGTGCATCAAAATTTCTCAACCAGTTTTCATAATTTATTTCCCGTTTTTAATTTAATTTTTTACTAAATTATGAAACTATTCAACCTTTTCTGTTTCTGTTGAGTTTTCTACCAATTTATGTTTATGGTAAAGTGATAAATGCAATATTAAATTTTTCTAAAATGGTTTATAAGATTTATGTTCATCTGTATGAAATACACGGCTTTTTTATTTTTAAAATAAAAAAAATTAATAAATGGTGGACTCCATTTAAAATGACGTTATCTGAAAATGTAAAATTAAGCTCTAAAACGTATGTTAGTCATAAAATAATAATAAATTAAAATAATATCATTGTTCTCATGTAGAGTGCCTGCACAAAAATATTTTTCAAGGGCCCCACGTCCTATGGTCGGCCCTGTTTGTAGAGATGTATTTTTCAGATAATCGAAAATCTGTTGTCTTGAGTAAGTCAAGGGAAGGAGTGGAAGTGAATAGATAATTAATTTCGAAGGAAATTCCTCTAGGTACAGGTGGAAAGAATCCAAAATTTAAGTCAATAGCTAGCTGCTTGGAATTTTTTAGCAAAAACTGAACGAAATTTAAATAACGTTCTTGATGACAAAATTTAATTCAAACACTCATCTTCGAGCGGGGATCTATTCAAACGAACATAGGTTGAACTGGTTGATTTAGTTTGTGGAGATACTGCAAACCAATTTGGAATGGATTTATCTATACAATCCGGTACTTTAAATAGGAAAGGCGTAGCCAAGGTTTCTTCAATAGCCATGAGACATCATTATTGTTATTTTAAGTTTACTTAAAATCACTTAAAGTAATTAACAAAATGTTGTTCAGTTTTATGTTTATCATATACAACACTGATATGATAAAAAATACAGTAATAATGATTCTACACCAAAAGAAAAAAATCCTAAACAAATACTTACCTGATGATACCGTTGGAACTGATCAGTTTGGAAAAATGACTAGCTAATAACTAGTTGACTTAATAGCAAAAATTTTAAGTTTTAGATTATCTGATTCTTCTTGAAATTACACCCGAAGTATTCATACACAATTTTCCGCAGATGAGCTTGCAGTACTGATGCTGAGACGACGCCGACGTAAGGCTAAATCACCAAAAAGTGTTTCCTTTGTTTGAAAGGGTTCGAACATTTCTTAAAAAAAGCTCTAAGAACCTCATTCTTTGTGTCCTTCCCTTAGATTGTTTTCAAAATCTGTAACCCATAAAACATCGTGTTCCATTTTACCCGTTTCAAAGGAAGAAATGAAAAGATTGTTAGGTATCCTATGGAAACTATACGTGTGGTCAGGGCCTGCCACCCCTTGCTTCTTTCCGTCCCTCCTAGATTAACTCACCGCCCACTTTGGGAAGTACTGGTTTAGATGGCAAAATGGATTTAACGGCAGAGGTTGCTAACTGTGGATATTCACATTAGGTTCATCAGCAGAATAATCGATAGTGGCGTAGAATAGCTGGAATTTATAAATATCAATAGTTTTGTTGTGAAATTCTTCACATTTGCGCCATCACATGGCGCAGAAATATTTTCCGACACTCAAAGTTTCGCATCGACATTGTCATAAAACATTTTACGGTAAATTCACTACCTTAAGCGAGTCGCAGCACACAATTTGGAATACACTGGCATATCACAATATTTTATGAATTATTTATTTATTTTATTCTATGTTGTAATAACATTTTTGTGCAATCATGGTTCAGCTCAGGCTACTTAGATTTGATTTCCATGGGGCATTTTTAATCTCTTGTTAATGTTCTAATTAGGAGTTTCAAATTTTCATTGTAATCAATCACTTTTCCATCTATTTCGACGATTTGAGTGAGTGTTATCGAATGGAAAATTTATTAATTAATAGGAGACGTTCTTGCTTGATTTCATTTTCGGTGATTTCAACGTAGGCAATAGTAATGGTACGTATCTTTGAGTAATATCATTCTAAGGTGATTGTAATTGATATACTGGTAAAAAATGCTGTATTATGATAATACCTATCATGTAATTTTTATTCGCAATCACTGTATAATTTCAATCGATTCACATAATTTCAATCGATTATATTGTATATATATCTTTATTGGAACATTTGTGGGGACTTCACAGAATACCTCACAGATAAATCTCCCAAGCTGTTTTTGTTTTGTTTTAATACCTTTATCCTCCATTTCAGGAGTATCAATCAGGCTTCTACCAAATCTGCTGGATAAGAAACTTCGTAGTGCACTTGGAGAGGGCTGTTCTGGAACTGCGAGGGAGACGGAGGGATAGGAACATCAAGTGCAGGAGATGGAACTTGGAGGAGATACATGGGATGCTAAAGGAATCGTCCTTCGATGGATTAATCAATCGTAAGGTCAGTGATAATGCAACGCAAATAACACTCCCACCGGAGGGATGATATGCTTCATTATCTCCACATCGAAAGGCAGGAGATCGTCTTTTACAGACTAACAAATTTCACTAACACATATCCACGGATTGTTGCCACCACTTCCGAAAAGAATACACAGATGTTTTGAGAAATTACATATGCACTCCATAAATATTGTTCTTCATGGCCAAGGCTAATTTAGATGGAAGTTAAACGCTAATATCGCCAATCCGATGTCTTGGAAAGAGCCCCATTTGATCCTAACTGCAGCAATTCGTTTTCTAGACATCAACGGTCGTAAGCCTTGTTGAGAATTATTTTTCGTTTGGAGGCTTACTGTAAACATGAATGTTGGCAGCAAGACGTGTTGAGCTCATGATACATTATGATAGAGGTATGTTTTCTTGCTAGGTACCGTTTGGAGTTTGGGTTTAATAGGTTAGGTTAGGCTTTAGAATTATTTCTTGGAGAATGGCTTATTGGGAGCGTGTTATGAAAGTATCGATATTTGCGTAATATCGATAATAGAAGTGTTACGTTAGTGTTAGCTTACGTTATTTTGAGTTCGACAAGCGGCCCTTTAGGAAAGGTTATCCATAAAACACGTTTCTTTCATGCGATAAGAAGTTCTTACCTACATCTTGACTAACTATTAAACAAATTGTTCCTCAAGTTTATTAGGTTCCTCAGGCATATTTCGAAGTTGTTTGTTTATATCCAAGTCATTTTTTCTTCACTGAAGCTTCATGAAAGGTAATTATACTTTTACAGTTAAAATGATCGTTTTAAAATGTTTTTGATTTAAATCACTGTTATCTTTTCCAGGGACGGTCATCAACACCTTTGTTGCTGACGCTGAAGAGCTGAGAGCAGAGGAATTATTTATTGAAGGTGAGAATAATTAAGAGTTATCGTTAGTGTTTAACAATTTCTTTGCTATAGGACTATTTAACTCATTTTTTTTGAGACTGCGGAATCGTCGTCGTGAAAATAGGAGTTTTAGACACTCAGTGATGTATTTCTTTTTAATGTCGCTCATCTAATATTGAAACGATATTGTCAACCGTCTTCAGAACAGAAAAATCGATTTTATTTAGTGTGATTAATTAATTAGTGGTTAATAATTAAATTCATAACTATTTTTCGGTTTAATTATGTACTATAAACGTTAAAGAAAAAGCAAGTTCAACACTTCTTAATTTTCAACCAAGGGTTCCGGATTACTTTATCAGGCGATCCATTTAGATTTATTGTACGATCCAATTAAAAACGTATTCATTTATTGATATATATTAAGAAAAATCTTAATTAATGTATTATTTTTATGAAAAAAATTAATTTATTTCTTTATAACCTATTTTCGCAAATTTGGATGCCTTTAATTTTGTATTACGTTGAAGTATGAAATCTTTATATCACGATCTATTTGATTCGGCTATTTTTACTCCACCAGTTAAAAGTTGCTATTTCGGTGAGTTGAAGCTGATGGTAGGTGGTATCAAGATACGTGCTTCATAATTTCCTCAACATAGGAGATATACAAAGATAATTTTATCTTGGTACTGGGTGATTGATAAGTCCACCTTTATTAAAAATGTTCATCAAGGGAGCTAAGTGATGGATCCTTTGATTTCTTAAACGAATGTTAAACAAATATTGGAATTACCTTTCCCAATAATTTCTTTCTCTTCAAGTCAAAAATGATGATCACTGAAACAAGGAATTCAGTAATTTATAGGTTCTCAGCTGGAGAGCCGCCTGATTCTTTATAGCTTTATTATTCCTTATATCTTAATTATTTATAGTAGTAGTATTGTTAAAAGATATTCGACAGCTGAGGTCATTTTGCATGTGGGTTTCCCCCCGGGAATTGAACCCGGGATCGCTTTCACTGAAATCGAACGCGTTACCCATTTGGCTATCCGGGAGCCCTGTTAAATTATACATTCCCCTAAATTTACGATATGTATTCTTCTAATGTGAGCTCACAGAGCTATGAATGTTGATTTCATTCTTGAAGTTTTCTTCCTTATTCATATGAATGTGAAATGAAACTAACGAAATTGCAGTTCATTGTGCCAAGGCATTTGTGAATGAGCAGCTCCTATGTCGAAAAGGTAATGTAATCCCTCGATAAATCTCATATAGCGGCTTAGTTACAGCAGATAATCCTGGGATGTGAATCTTATAGCGCTTGTGCCTTTTTTATGTTTTATATTTATTCAAATACGTTGATTTATATTGGTTACCAAAGGTGGCCTACCGAAATAAGCTGTTTATATTATTATTTCTCAATTAAAAAAAGGAGAGGATATCTTTTCGAGTTTGCATGATTTCTATTTGAGAAATCATAACATATAAACAAATTTGACGGCCGAATTTATGATTATATGATTTTTATGACTTTGGAATGTATCATATGCGATTTTTGTTTACTTGGAAATGGGAGCGACGTGTAATAGGAAGGGACGTTAACCCAAAGATTGATATTTCTACCTCACAAGGACGAGATGAGAAATTAGAGACTTCGAACTACTTATAAGTATGATATGTTGCGACGTGTAATGGATTTGAGATCCGACGGAAATGTAGCGTGAGGAACGCGAGTTTCACCAAATCCAAGTTCGAGAAATAAAAGCAGGATCGAATCGACCTATAGCAAGGACACGTGAGTGCAGGGAGATCAAATACGGTATCCCCGCATCCCGTAATTCACTTCCAAGTCTTTGCCCAGATTGCGTTCTTGTCTTCCTTAACTCGTAGTCTTCTCCAAATCCAACATCGCTTATGCAGTGCCTCCTTCCTTTTCTTGAGTCTTCTTCCTTCACATATTCCCCTTTCTTTCTCCACGCCCTTGCACCCCCACACTGGCGTCGGCGCCGGCCGGCGTAAAATCGGAAGTGCCTCCCCTCTCCGCTATGCGTCCTCCGCCGATAGCTTCTCCTTCCACTGCTCTTTCCCATCCCATCTCTTCCCCGGCACCCCGAGCCCCTTTCTTTGCCGGTTTATTCCCCCGTCGTTCCCCTGACCCCTTACGATGACCCTCCCCTGATCCTCACACCACACGCGAGGAACGCCGCCGAGTCTAGCTTCGTTCCTTGTTCCCATCGACTGCCAAGTTCGTAAGTCTCTCTGATCACGGTGCCTCGTCCTGACTTCCGTTCATACTTAAGTTTCCATCACGTTTTCGTAAGAATATTTCGGCTTCTACGGCACTACTCTGGAACCAATGCGTCAACGTTCCGACAAAGCTGTCGTTGTTTCCTCATTCCATGATCTCACGTAGTGCTGCTAGGTATTCTTTTGTTTCATCTGTTTATTGGGAGTTTGGAGTTCTTTCGGGAACCACCTGGGATGTATTGTTGAATGATGATGATTTTGCGGAGTATTTCGGAGCAACAATTGATTTTCGGGATAATCCAGTAATGGCTTAGGGTGATCAATAAAATTTTATTCCTTATATCACCTCAGATGGCGGTTACAAATGAATGGGAACGAAAAAAGTATCCGCGTTTCTTTATACACAGAGGAATAAAACGAAAATTTTACGCATGCCTTTTCAAGACGATCAAGATTATTTTAATCTGGTTCTCAAACAATCGCGGTATTCACTCCATCGAATGAATTTCGAAAGGAAAAGAAGGAAACGAAATTAGCGTTGAATGGCTTCATAAGGGCAGCGATAGAGGTCCTCTATAAAAACCCTCCTGCATTGTTGGTGAAAATTTTTCATTTTATCCTCTCATTTCCTTTCTCTCCATCTCTCGATGGGATACTTCTCCGCTCCCTATCCCTCCTCTCTCTTACGCCCCTCCATCAACCGCCCCTCTCACGCAGCACAACCTTACACCCTACGCCCTCCCTCATGTATCTTTCATGGGCTATATTGTTCTCGTCCACTCTCAAAATCCCTTCCTTTCTCCCACCCACTATGAACTTCGGGGGAAAATCTTTCCCTTTCACCTTTTTAAACCTACGACCTTTATGTTTCTTTCTTTCCGGAATTTCATTAAAGAAATGGAAAGGTCGTAAAAATCGTTTGATAATTGTGAACAATTCGATATCTCATCCTTTATTGGTTTCTTCAACACGGCGACGTTTAAGGCTCTCTTACTATTGATATTTGTAAGATTTGGCGCGGACCGATTTCTGTGGAAACCCATGTGACTCGAGATTAATGTGCGTTGAGAATGAAGTTGAATGAGAATGAATGGAGTTGGATTTGGAACGTTTTCCTGCATAAATATGTTCTTGCTTATTTGAAATTTTACTCTTTACAAGTCGTAAATAATACATTTCTTGACTACCTTTTATTACTTATACTTCTTTAGATTGCCTTGTACCTAACTATTTATTACAACATATTATCATGTTGCTACTTAGTTAATGGCTACACAAAAGTAGTTAAGTTGATGGAAAGATGCAGTATTAAACTATTTACTTTAAAAACTTATTTGTCGTATTGCTTAATTGAAGCTGTGATATGTTGGCAATTGTTGCGGAGCAACTGCATTAATTAAAGAAATATACAAATTATTGATCATTGTTTAGTATCTATTGACGAAGTTTCTGGGAGCTATTAACCGAGGTTAACTTGACGTTGACGATGGTGCCATCTCTCAATAAAACGGCTCAAGACTCTATAATTTCTTGCGCACAATTGTAAAATTTTATGGGAATTTCAGTGATTATATTACCACACTAAGCAAAAAAATCAGTTTAAATTCATATCTCATACTTCAGATTTTCTTTCCTATTTTCCTGATTAATAGAAGATGAACAGATACAAGGTACTCTCCTTAGCCCATAGTTGAAACGAATCCTCTTTTATGTGTTTTTTACACCCTTAATAGCCATGAAGTCAAGATCCACTTAAACGTTGAATAGTATAGATATATATAAATCAAGAGGCGATCTCTTTTCTATCTGAATCTTCCTAAAATATTCCCCTTTCTCTTAGTTTGAAGATTGATTTCAAATGATTTGTGGAGAGCAAAAATTAGGGATGATAATTATTGGAATGAGCTATGCTACTGTCTGTCTTAGTTTCATAGGGGTGAATGAAATATTGTATTTATATTTCATAAAGTTTATTGTTATCAGAGGGTTTTTCCTGGAGAAATTAGTCACAGACTTCTTAAGGAAGATAAGTCACTCTCCACAAATAATTTACTCGGATAACTCATAAGAATAATCGTTTCTTATAGACCTAGAACAGTATACGATGGATAATTCATGTTTCATGCTTTTTAAGGAGTGATTTCCGGATGCCTATGAATTGGAATTATTGAGACGTAATTAAAGCCCTTCATTGGAAAGTCCGAGTGTTTATTACATCTTTGCACCAAGTTAAATGTTTGCTTGCACATTTTTAGAGATTTAAGTGCAATATATTACACATCCGCGTAAATTAGTGCACTGAAGTAAGAAGTACATTCTTCTGAAAATAAAATCTAACTCATTATTTGATTACCCGATTAAAAATTTAAACTTGAAATTTGTGGTAAAATCTTGCGGAGCATGAATTGTAGCTTAAATTTCGTGAATTCTACAAGCTTAAATTTGAGATGTATGCCTCCTGGATTATGATTAATTGGAAGTCTGTAATCAATTTTTTTAAAGACTATTCTTTGGGGGTTCCCGATAGCCAAGCGGGCAACGCGTTCGACTTCAGTGAAAGCGGTCCCGGGTTTGATTCCCGATGGGAGCCCACGTGCAAAATGACCTAAGCTGTCGAAGCACTATTAACAATACTACTACTACTACTATTCTTTGGAAATTTGTATCAGGGTCAGTAAGGGCTACAAGGAATTAGAAAGTTATATTCATTTAATTGTAAGATATTCCGTTTTGGTATCCTCGGAATCATTTTTGATACGAAGAGCATTTTATTTTTCAATATATTATTTTAACTTTGTACATTATGAATGGTAAATCAGCAAATTATGTTAGAATAATTACAGAAATTTCTTTGACATTCGAATCGATGTTCCGGTTTCATTGGTGCTAGGAATATTAGCAGTAATTTCGAGAAAGTTTATAGCAATTAACTTCTCACAAGTTTTAAAATGAAAAATATATTGCTTATACGAAAGAAACTCTCATAAAGATTACTCTTTTACGTTCTAACTAGCAGAAGAATAAAAGCAATGGAGGTCATCCTGAAGCATAGGCACCCCACATTTCACCTACCTCATGCGTTCCGAAAGCCATTTAGCATCAGATTTTCTATTAAATGATAATTGAATCATTATTTTCATTATTATGTAAATAGGAAATTGTTAAATTTTATTTATTTATTATTATTACTTATTATTAAATTAAATTAAATCTCCTAAATGCTACAAACCTTCTCATGCTTCTCTAATGAGTGTATAATTTCTTCAACTTATAATCGAATTCTTTCTCTTTTCCTTGCTAATTGAAAACATTTTTTTCTACACACACTGATAGTGTATGTCAGTCTATTATGTCTAGCAACTGCTCGTGTGCTGAATCGCTTGCATTATTTCCGCTTTCCATCACGCAGTATCAATTTTGAAAGCTTCAGAAATGTGTCAATAGAAGAAATCTAGTTCGTCTTTTCAGTGTAACTCCTACTTGTCTGCCAGGGTCCTTTATGGCTGTTATACTAAACTGGCTTAAATGAAAATAATAGTTGATTGGTAAAATATATTTTCTGAAACCAAGTAGCGCGAGTTAAGGATAGCTCATGGGGAATCAGAGTAGGCAGCATACTGCGCTGCCCGTTTTCTACTTTATAATGTAAATGCAGAGGAAATGATTAAAGATGCTTGAGAAAAAGTAGTACAGATGTGAGCTATTTAGATGGAAAATCTTTTGCATGTAATTTCGAAAGAGGTTTATAACTCGAGAAAATGCACTAAATCATAAACAAAGGAAGTTTTGAGTTAACATAAACGTCAGGAAAGTTCATGTGATCAAGTTGCAGAAGGAAAAACACCTTAGTTATCATGATAAGGAACGATGGAGAATAACTAGAACAGATGGATCCCTTGAGGAGTGTTCTTTCTGGGATAGAAAATGCACATATGAGGGTAGAAGCAGTAGCCAAGGAAGCTTTTCTGAAGGAACTGATGACGAAAGACCTTAATAAGGGAATTAAGAAATGATTGGTAAAATGTTTTCTCTGGTTAAGAATATAGCCATCTTATTAGAGAGATGCGTAACTGGACGAAAATAGAATAGGATGCCCTTGGGGAAAAACAGAGGAACTTAGGAATGGTGTACAGTGAATTCTCGATTATCCAGGTTAATGACGGTGAGAGGACACACGAAGGATGAGAAAACACGGATAATTCAAAATTTCACTTTCATTCTTTATAATGTTCATAATTTACGAACATAAACAATTCATTATTAATTGTGCACAGAGTTCGTTATTTTCGATTGTGTAATTGACTAATCAAGAGTTTGCTTCACCCAATATCGATGCTTTCTAGCAACGATAGTGTCATTGTTACCGTATTTCGACTCCTCCATTGAAATGAAAGGTCTTACGTTAGTCCCGTTTGTATTAGAACGCTTATTTATGTTTTTTTAATGTTTTAATTGAACAAAAATTCGCCCACGGATAATCGGGAGTTTCTAGTATTTCTCTTTTTTGATTCTTTGTTAATGTATTGTATTTAGAATTTCTTAAGAATGTAACCTGTTTATTTCTTTGCTTGTCAATTCACAATCTTTCCCATTTTTCTTTACCAGTTCTCGTTGAAAATATTTTTAGTTTTGTTTTACCTGTAAACCACTCATTGTCTGTTATCCCCATAGACAAATTTCTTCGCTACATCATTGCTGTTCTCTTATTTCTGCAAGCAAGTAGTACGTTTTATCGCCGAAACATACCGTTTACTTTACATTTTACCCCAGGAGAGATTTTGGGAGAGATCGACTCTTAATTGCTTTATTGATTCAGCGACTTAGGATATTTCTCCTTATTTTTAAATCTTGCTGTGTCCTCATTTATTTTTTTTCCTGAAGGTCAATTAATCAAGACAATAACCAATTATGTTCTCGTTGTCAGCTGTCACGCCATTCTAATAAATCCCTTTGGGAAGTGAAATCCTACTATCTTCAGGATTAATGATTTCTCTGTATACCACAGGATTACTTGTAAAGAGATTGACGCTAACCACATTTAGTAGGCATATGTGATTCAGCCGGAAGTCATTTGCAATTTTGTCGATTGGCATTTACCTTCCGGTGTCCACTCTTCCGAAGCTATCAATTCCAGTTCATAATGACACGTCCTGATTTTCTATGGGTTGCTCCGTCGAGACTCTCCCTTAAGCAGTGAAATTGCGTTTAACTCAAATTTCCATTTCTTTCTTAAGTCGTTTATTAATTGCCGTAAATGGTTTCTGAAAATAGGGGACCAATAAATTTACTTTCCCCTTCTGTCTTGGATACTCCGTCCTTACAGGATTTGAATAATACTAAATTGCCTCCAATTTTTCTACCATTTATCTTAATTTAAGAGAATGTAGTATATGTTGATCCCATTCGATCATGGGGAAATATTAAATTCTTCTTGAAAATCGTAAAGTTTTATTAATCTATCAATCTCAACAATGATTTAGATTATATTTGCTATGAAGGTCAGTGAAATTAATAAACCTTTCGGTTTTGTTTTCATTCGAATTTTAATCGAAATTCGATAAAACTCGATTGAAAACAAAACAGTAAATTGTTTTACAGTCAAAATTTATCCCAAATATTCATTTGATTCAATTTGATCGACTAATAATATTTATGGTCGAACTCATGTTTTTCTTAAAATGTGGAACCGGAGCGAAGTTATAAAATGGAGATCAACAAGAAAAAGCCAGTGAAAATTTAGTTTATGTAGGAAAACGGATTAGTTCTCGCACGTTTTATTTCCAATTTGATGAATCAAATTTCCAACGAATTTTTCTCTTTACACCTCCCTACCGGACGTCATTAGATTTGATGATCCCATTCACGTTGAGTGCGTGACAAAAACATATCCCGCATCATCCTGAAGAGATTCATCATGGCTGAAGGTGACTTTCTTGATCATTTAGCGCAGCAATAAAATTTTTATTCATAATTTACTATCATTTTCTGAATGGAATAGTATCCTTATATATTTATGGATTTTCGTACTCAGTTGTCAAATTTATTTCTTAATTTTCGTCGTACAGTAAAAAAATTAATAAATGCATGAGTTGAATTCCACTCGGCGTCGTTTTCATTCGCCGTCAGCGATAGTACTCTTTCCATTCATCTCTGTAAACTGCTCTTTGAAATATTAAGGAGGACCCTTTGGCATTGCCCTTCACAGCGTGAAACAAAATCCTTCCAATAAGTAAAATTTTTATGGTGAAAGGTTTGGAAGCACCCTTGTATTTGAGGTAACAAAATGAAAATCAGTTGATGAATTGGACACCTCCAAACTCGAAATGTTTTTAAATTAATTATGTCGCGATGTCGGTGTTGTTATGCTTTCAAAAAATTTTATGCATCACAAACATTCGTTGACTCATCGTGAGGAAATAATCGAAGTTCAGCTACTTGTCGTTTGTTGTCGCATGGTTTAAAACGCGATCTTGTTTCAGCATTAAATTTTTGGAGAAATGTCAATATTCAATAAGAAAAATCATCTCATATAATAAGAAATTTAATCTGTAATCCTTAAAGTTGCAAGTTCTATAGCCTGTAATTCCAAAAAAGACGTATTTCCTCTGTGTTTATTGAAGGGAGTAAAATTGTCGATTCGAATCGGCAGAAAACGAGCAACATTAAAACGGGGAGGGATCTAAGAAGGAGTTGGCTAGTATAACAGAGTTTGTAGAGTGGGATGTAGTGGTGGAGACTTAGCTAGTGCCCCACTCCTTTCTTCTCCGCCTCCTGCCTCAGAAATTCTCTTCGGTTCTCCCCCCACCTACATCCTGATCGATATCATCGGCGGCTAGTCAGGATGAAGTGGGAGGAAGACCGTTGAGTAAGTTCAGACGAGAACGGTATCAGCATTGATTTGGACTGCGTCCGCACTCTCACGTAGGGTCAGTTTTCATCGATACTCTCAGCATCGGAAACTTCTGACAATCGCTCTCTCGCATAAGATTTTCCCTTCTCTTGGTTCCCAAAAGAGGTACTAATTCATCTTCCCATTGATAGCGAGCTTTTGAGGATTTCTCCATGCTTTGGCTTTCGATAGGGAAAGTTTCGAACTCCTCTGGAACTCAGCGGCTTTATTCCCTCGTAATGAATCGCATTCATTCATTGAGAGTTCAGCCGTATGGATGCTCGTTTTTTTTCAAAATGTCGACAGCAAAAATATTGCTAATTCAATTGCTTTCGCTTTTCATGCGATGATTGTAATATTTAGATAATTAATTAATGATTAATGTTACTGGGTTAAACTTTAATTTACGTGTTCTATTCTTTGGGGAAATAGGTACAGCTAATGAGACCTCCGAAGAAAACAGGGATTATTTTTCTTCCTCCCGATGTCCTTTCCCGATGTGTCCGGATTTTTACATTTAATGTGCGGTTTTAACTATAATTTTTAGTTATTCAGATAAAAAATAAAAA
Organism: Ladona fulva; assembly: GCA_000376725.2. NCBI lineage: Eukaryota > Metazoa > Arthropoda > Insecta > Odonata > Libellulidae > Ladona > Ladona fulva. The sequence continues at coordinate 3,102,437 of KZ308222.1, read as the reverse complement.
TTATTCATTGATTTATTAAGGAAAATATTTTTTTTTCTCTGTAATTGGATATGTTAAGGTTATATTTTCTTCGCAAGATATGGAAGTGTCAATCTTTGATAACATTGTAATGCTTTCCTTCTAAGTCTTAACTTAAGTGCATTATAATGTGGTTTAATTCAAGTATTCTCTATGTTGCGAAATAATTATCATAGCCAATTTGAACGGTATTCTTCCTTGTTTTTAAATTCCCTCGAAAGCAGCGTATTTCAGCAGAGCGCAGGATGAGTCATAGGCGAGAGACTGGAGACGAAACTTCCTAGATTCGGTGGAGAGGGACGGTTCTCGGAGTTTTCTCGCGTCTCGAAGGACATCAGGTCCACATAATGAGCCGTATTTTGTAATTCTTAGTTTTCCTAAATTAGCGCGAGAATTGAAGCAGTCTGTTTGAGAGGTCATGACCGTGGGATCAAGGTGGTTGACGGGGAGAAGGGTTGTGTGGGAGCCGCGTGGCTTTTTGAGAGGGTGGTATTGCGGCATTGTGCGGCGAGAGAAGGAAGTTGGATATAGCATGGCGGGGCAAGAAGGGGAAGGAATGGCAATGCTGAGGGGTCGGGGAGATTTTTCAGACCGACTATATACTCTGTGACCTGGCGCCTTTCCAAAATGCTCCTCATCCCTTCCCATCCCCTTAAACCCCTCATCCTTCCACCCATTCCCTTTCGCCTCCCTTTCCTCCGTCCACTTATCCTCTTTTGGTCATTTCCCCTTCCACCGTACCCCATATCTTCCAGCTTCTCCCTCATCCTCTTCTTCCTCCGTTCATCTCATATACATTCCTTCTCTTGCTCCTCTTCAACCTCATTCCCATCCCCGTTTCTCCCACGATCTTTCTTGTTCTTTCACGATCTCTCTAGCCATCTTCCTCATATCGTATCTTTTAAGCTTCTTTCATCTTTACTCTTCACTCTCTTTCCTTCCCGCGCATCAATCCTTCTTTCTTCTTCCCTGTGTGGTGTCTCAGCTTACCATGAGCTTTATTACGTGGATCTAAGGTCCTTATATTTATTATATTAGCGTGGATGAGATAAAAGAGTCGATTCTATCAATTGTTACTATTTCCTCCTTTACCAGGATTCTCATTCAGCAATGCAGCATTGGTTACCGTTCTCTCTCACACAGGAGCGATTTTCCTCCTTTTGCATCTTTTCCATGTTCTCGTATCGCTCATTCGATTCTCTTTCAGAATTCCATCGCACCTCAAAAATGTATGGGCATTCATCCCGCATTCCCTTCCCTCCCCGTTTCAACCGTACAAAGCGCATGCACACACACGCACCGGTTCTCCTCGAAATTTCTTGGTGTCTGGGCAACTGGCGCCAGGGTTTGGGCGTTGCGTGTTGTTCCTTCGCCCACGTCCCCTTCCCATCCCCCACCCGCCTCCGCCACCCTCCTCTCCCGCACTTCTTACCAACCCTCCCACAACGATCTCTTTCTCCGACTCACCCCTCGTTTCCCTCACTCCCCCCTCATTTCCCTCACTCCCCCCTCATTTTTCTTACCCAACTCCTCCGTTTACAATCTCTCTCGTCCCACCCCGTCTTTTTTCCAACCTTCTCACCCTTTCCTCCGTAGCATCCCTTCCTGCATCCCCGTTCTCCCGAACCCAACGCTTCTTCTCAATCTCAGAGCCTCCTCTCACCATCTTGATCAAACAACCACCTTCTCCGCTCGTTAGCTTTATTCTCCACTCCTTAATTCGGTTCGACTACTTTATTTACACAATCTTCCATCCCTGTGTCTCAGATTCATTCACGTGTTCATCTCAAAATCTGTGAATGGGGAAGTAGGATTAACTCTCTGGAGGCTTTAATTTCGGTCTCCGTCGCTGTCTTCTGCAGTGATTTTTGTTTCACGACTCCTGGAGACATTTAACATCTTCGTGGATCAAGATCAAGATATTTTTCATAATCGCCCACATCTCTATTGTTTCTTTCGCAGTAATTTAATTTCTCTCTCACCATCTCGTCGGCTTTTCAAAAGCTTGTACTTTTCTTTACTCCTTATTCTCAATCAAAGAATGATCTCTAATTTTCTGAATGTATAAATTTTATTTCAGAAGTTGATCTTTTCGAAATATAGGTTAATTGTTGATAGAATCAGTTATGGTTGTAAAAGAACCCTAAGAAAATCAACCGATAGAATTAGATTAAATTATAATTATAGTTTTCATATCTTAATTGTATTATATAAAATTATAACTTTTTATTTAAAAGAACCGCATAGTTTTTTAACGGAAAAAGATAATTGTTCTCGTTCATTAATGTGTTCCCGGCAAATTGTCTGGAATATCGGGACCCCAGATTCATGTAACTGGATTTTATAATTCTTGGATAACTTTGATCCATGCTTTTGAAACGTATACTCAATATACTCATATAATTGTGAAAACTTATAAGATAAAATTTAAATATGGTACGAATCTCTTGCAAATATGTGTTTCTTAAGGGCAGTAGAAGTTAGCACTTGCACTTTTATGTGAAATTCAGTTTTAAAGTATGAACCTCACTGAACACTCACCTGCCGGCGTTATTGATTCAGGGTAATGGGAGAACAAGATTACGGAAGAAATAGCGTAATATATATATAATCAGAGAAGGCAATTCAAATCTATAGAATTTGGAACCTTCTTCAATATCGGCGAAATTAGAGTTCTAGTATTCAATTTTGATGTTTCTTTCACAGTTATCTATAATCGCTCAGTCATCTAAATTTTGATTGATTTTGGAAAATTCTAAGCGGTATAGTTGTTTCCCAGACATAAGAAACGAAAACAGTCGAAAGAGTAGAGAGACATGTCCAAACTTCCTTAATTGCAACATCGTAGTCCTTGTCGCCCCACGCACGTTTCATTCAAAACGTATGCATACAGGAAATAAATGAACACCAATTTCAAATGGGCAAATGAAACAACATATAATTATCAATATCAGTAGTATTAACATTGTCGTATCCACAATCATGGCTGTCATTGACATAGTAATTTATTTTGTAATAATCCATTCAATCCTCTTAACACGATCTCTGCACAGATCTCTACATTGAAAGATTCACTGTCACCGTCCTTCGAAGAGGAGCTCAACCAATAGTCTATGACAACATCCCGCGCGCCAGGCAGTGATAAATGATCACAATCTGTACCCTTTTCAGTCGTATAGGACATTGGGTCATAATCACAATTTAGCCACTGAATAACACTTTCTCACACTCACTTCTGCACTTATATATATATGTACAAGATCCCTCTCAGATGCGAGAAACATTTGAATGAGTAAAACGCGAGGAAGGTTGTAAGAAATGAGAAGAAATGTACATCTGGAATCATAAGGAACTGAATATTTGGATGAAATTGGCTAGAATGAAATAATACAATTCAAAAGGGATTGTGCGGTAAAATGATATTTGGGCTTCTCAGCGTCCCATTATTGTATGAAAAGTTTCCAACTTTCTCATTGGGGTATATAAGGAATTTGAAATTGTATTGTATCTATGTAATCTAAACCTTTAATTAAGAGCATTGAGTGAAAAATCTCGTCTAAGGACTACTGAGTGATATAGGCTACCTAAAAACTATCAACATAAAATTTACGAGTTACTGTTGCGAGATGTTTTGATGATAATCTACCAAAAGGTCCCGTCGTATGATAAGGAATAGATATATTCATACACTGCCTTGGCTCATATTTCTTTTATGTCACTCTTTCTTATCCCATCCTGTTACCGAGTGTTCATTTACGGAAATTTTGTTTAAACCAATTTTAAAGGATCTATGGACTGCATATTCCGTAGCAACATTGCATTTCATTAAACTATGCGGTGATTTGCGAGGAAACAGCTAAAAGACACTCCATATAGTAACTGTTATATTTTTAACAAGGGAGACCGTAGGCCAGTGGAAACGCATTCGTTTTGGTGAAGGTGAGAAACAGCACAAGAAATATCTGGGCAGAGTTTTTTCATTAGCCTTATCACATATTTATCGATAAATAGTGTAATCACATCGGGTTTAACGATTCCCCGTAAGGCGCCCAGGACTGAGTTAAAAAATTTCCAGTCTTAAATTAACTCAATTGCCAATCTTCCACGAGTAAAATTTTTCGTGCCTTCATTTGCTGTATTGCACGACAAATCATGGGAGTGGGCCTATAAGGGGAGAATAAATTTTGTGACTTGAAAGCACTTCTTCAGTCATTCGATATAATTATAGGCACTTTTAAGGTGTAAGTTAGCCTTACGGATAAATATATCAGTATAATCACCAAAAATTATTAGCTTTTATATATTTGAACTGGTTTGGAAATATATCGTTATCTCTCATTCTTTGAAACTTCGTAATTTTATAGCCCAATTTGCCGCTTAATGCAATTATTAAATTTTCGAATTTTGCAATTTTAGAAAATTCAGCATTCGATTGTTTTCCATTGCAAATGAATTAGGGGTTCTGCAATTTCGTTTTTGCACAACTCACATTTGGACGGTTGCGAAGGAGAAATTGTAGACCGATTTCGATTTTAAAACATTAATTTTAAAATGCAAGGATCGCAATTTATCTGTAAAAAGCTTCAAGTTTTCAATAAAAGTTTGAATGATAACATGGACGATTGCTTTCAATATGTAACTGCAATTCAGGGAATATTTAAAATAAGATCGTGATAGTTTGGACTGCTATTCATACTCCAGCTGATATCTAAACAAAATGCTTACACGCCAAATGATAAAAAATATGGTATCCCATAGCCATTTTTCTATAAAGAACCTTTTTTATCGTATGTATACTCTAATGTATTTTTATGATTTATGTGTTTGCTTGAACCAGTGGGAGATGTAAAGAATTTTTATGTAATTTTAAATTGAAGATGAATACTCTGTCTTAAGAATTGTTGCCCGGGTCACAGGCTTCAAAAAAATACGAGAGACGATTACGGAAAGACGTTTTACATTTGCAGATACGAGCTATTTTGAAAAAATATGGAAAACAATGTTTGTATAATTGTGTCCTGAAATCACATTCATGGCACACCCTTAGCCCTTGTAATCTTTATAGTTTCGAATTTCCCCTAACTCTTAATAAAAAAAATGTAATTTCACTTCCGCTACTCTCTTTAGTTACACAAAGGTGGTGGGGAACGGTTTTCTTCATAGTCTTGGGTAGCAACTGAAAAAGCATGCACTCTTGCCGACACACACACACTCACACGCGCGCAAAAAATAAAGTTTCTGCCTATTGGGGAGGTTCCGTGAACACAAGTGGGTGCTCTAGGCAATCGTTGCACCGGGCGAAATCTTTTCTATCTTGCCCGGTCTCCTGCTCTCTCCCCACCCACCTACAGCCACCATCTATCTCCTCCCAAATAACAACTAACAACGTTTTTATCTCCTCTTTAGTTTTGAAAAAAACACAAATGGTAGCCACTCCTCCATACATCTTCTCTGTTGGATGGACAAATTCACTATTTTTACTCGGTTATTAGGCGATAGCCTGAGAAAATAGGGCATCCAGAAAAGGAATAATGTCATCAGATGAAATTTCATGAAAATTCACTTTTTAAATTCGTTTATATCAGTTTTAAATAGCAACATCACATTTCCTTCAATGAAGCACTGTTGGAAATAGCGGACAACATATCCCTATGCAAGATTACCAAATGCCACATCATATACTTTCACTGAAACGTCAACAAGATATCGACTCGTTCACTCGGGGAAAAACCTCTCGGTATAAAACTATTTCACTAGCATTCAGTATTTGTCACTTTTTCATTTTTTTAAATATTTCATACAAAAAAGCAGGGAGTGTCAAATATATTTACATATATTTATATAATATCTCTACATCTGACCTTTTACGAGAAGAGTTGATAATGTTTTTAACGGAAATTTGCACAATCTTCTGAATTTAATCCACGAAGAGCAGATGAATGTTTTTTTTAATACTGAGCGGAGAATAGAGGGAGTCAGAAATAGAAATTACTCAATTTAATTAAATTTTCAACAAAAATAAGTTTTTCATAATTATCATAATATTACACACATGTAATCAAATCAAATGGAATTCCTCAGTAAATTTTACGTTATTGATTTAGAATCGTTTTTAATAAATGATTGGATGAAATCAAAATTACATAAGACTCCGCTTTTTCTGGAAAAAGTAAATGCAAGATAAGTTTAAAAATGGATACAATATCTAAATGGAATGGATTAATGTATCGGGGAAATTTGCTCGCGTATATGAAAGCTGTAATTGGGCGAAATTTCGATCACTGAAGAAAAATTTAATTTTAAACGGAATGCTCTTCATTCTCCTATGAAACAATAATCCAAGGCGAAATCTCGATGATGATAACAGTAACAGTGAAAATGTATTCATCTTTATGATCATAACGCTGATATTGGTAAAACGCTCGCTACGAAAGCAACACTTCTCACTTTTATTTCATATAAAAACTGGAAATCACAATTCTTTGGGGAAGTAGGGAAGAGGGACAAGCTAACATTTTCTTCTTCTTCTTCACTTAAGATAATCCTTTTATTCATCTTCATCACTCCTTTAGAGACGTTATTTTCTTCCCCTTGTTTTGGACAGATGAAGAATTTTTGACGTGTTTCTTGATCACAGACAACTAAACAGTGATAAAATAAAAATCATGACATTAGTATTTAGACATAAATCAATTATATTCAAATTTCTTTTCTTAATTTACGGTTCCAAATATTGTCTTCAGAATTTTGTTCTTTCATATTTATTTGGCATATTCTTAATATTTTTTAGAATTTCCATAAATTGTATTGTTGCAGAGCATTTTCTGAAATAGGAATGTGTCCAAGTAAATTGTACAGCTTATCATTTTACAAAACCATTTAATTTGATAAATCGTGACTATATTAAAATTTATATACTTTTAATAAAAATTTGCTAGTCATAATAAACAGTATTTACCTTGCTCACATTTTCATTTATTCTATGAATTATTTTAGCTTATCTTAAAAATATTAAAAAAACGTGAAAAGTTTTCGTGAAAAGAAAATCCAAATTAATACATGTTTTAGGACATTCTGTGACAGTATATTTTATTTGGATTCCAAAATAGGTCATTTATGTCACGATCTGGATAAAAAAACATCCTATGATTGAAGAAAAAATTGTCATAAATAATTTACAGGCACAAAACTGAGGCTTTTGAATCAATAAACATAAATGAATTTTAAAGAAAAGTTTGTGGTTTGAAAATAAAACGTTTTAATAAAATTTCGTAACTTTCCCGTAGCATGAATGTTTTCGAAAATATAAAATAAAATGTGAGGTGAAAGAGTATATTAATGATAAATACCTTTGCTAATAGTATTTGATGGCTGATATTTATATGCTTTTAATAAAACGCATACATATTTTATGCACGAATTTCGTGGAGCCAAAGTACTACGAAATGCGTGCATACGTACTATCGGTCGGCAGTTTTATATTAAGTCAATTACTATCCAAAAATATCCAAGGAAAGTTCGCTTTTTATAAGAGTATACCTGGATTAAGAAAATACAGCTATTATGTAAAGGGAAACATAATAATTGAATTCATTTGTGTTTGGGTTACAAGCTTCGGATGACGTCTAATGAGTTAAAGCTGCCAACTCAATTAGCCTTTTGGCTCTTGCTCTCCCTCTTTTAATTTTGGCGATATCTGAAGGATGACATGAATGTAATTAGACGTTAATTCGAGGAGAAATCATTAAATCATGACTCCTCGCTTCGAATTGCCGATTCCACCTTACAAGATTTTCAGTAGTGAAGTAGCCAAAATGTTCCAATCAAGGCGAAGCAATATAGTTACAGTAAATTTAGTAATTCAGTAAAGGTATATGCTGAGAGTTCCACCAAAGTAAAAGTGCGAAGGATTTATAAAAGTTACGATCAAGCGGACTTTTTTGGTTAGATTTTGGAGAAAAGAGTTATAGATTTCTAGGACATATGTTAGCTACTTTCTCTGTTAGCAAGACGAGGCAGAAGTTATCAAGAATGATATTCTACAATTTATCAGAGTATTATTTATAAATGTACTTTTTGGTTTGTTAATAATTAAAATGGAAAGTCGTTGTCTTTCGTGTAGAGCCGGGAATGAGAATCAATTTAAGAACTCGAGGTGCTGCTATATTTTAAAATTTCTCATTAAAAATTTCAACTCTCATTCTTAATAAATGCTCTTTCCTACTTGGTTCAACGTATTGATCGAACTTTTAATCTCTATTTAAACAGCATTTTTACCCACCTCCGGAATGGGACGGGGATCGCCGCGGCCTGGATGGCGATAACGGCGGCAGCGGAGGCGGCCCAGGGGCCGGGCGGGCTCAACACCTGGGCCGTCTCCCGGCATCACGGGCACCCGCACTCGTCCACAACCATCTTGGGTAAGTCCCTCTTGATTATGTTAAGGTCGGGCCCGAAATAAATAAGGGACATGGAAGAGAATTTGACGGGCGCGCAGCAAGGCTGCATGCCGGAGAGTCTTCTGTGGTCCATCCGCCTATATTCCTCTATCACGTGCGTGTGGTAGTTGAGGAATGTGTCCGGCGTTCGATGCGCGCCTCCGCAATCTCCCCGGCAGTAATTAGCATAGTAACCACCCGGTGCTATAATCCAGTCCTCCCATCCGAGTTGATGGAAGGAAACGTAGAATCGTTGTTTGCAACACGCCTTCACTCCCCCTCCACACTCGAGGGCCCTACGCCTAGAGCGCCTGGTTCCCGCCGAGGGATCCGTCTGCAGCACGAGGAACGGGCGATAGCCGCCGGTAGCCTCCGAGGACTGTCGCAGCGGAGGAACGTTGCGGTGAGGCGACGCAGGGGGCACGGAGGACGATGCGGACTGCATCGGACGGTGCGACGCTCCGTGGTGATGGTGGTGCGGGTGGGAGGGGTGCGGTCCTGAGGAGCCCATCGCCGTGGGCTCGAACAGGGCCGCTTCCACCAGGTCTCCGCAGCCCGCGCAGTCCACTAACAGGCGTAGTTTCTCCTCTCTCCGCCTTCCGCCTTTAGCTCCTGCCAACGAATACCATTTCTGCACGGCTGCAGTCACATCGAACTTTTGCCAGCCGAGCGAGCTGAGCGTGACTGGAAGCGAAGTGGCCAGCTCAAGATTCTGCAGCGAAACATGAAGATGAAAAAGAGAAGGGGCGAGATGTTAATTCCTTCCGTACCTAAATTTCCATAGATTTTAACTCAAAACATAGAAATAATGGATTCGCATAGTGCGTAGGTATCAAAAGCTCTCGACTCAATAACTATTATGGTTACTCAAACGTCAAAACCAGCAAAACACCACAATTTTTCATCACTTGTCTCATGATAGTGCGAGAAGTTAGTAAGTTTTATTTTTACTGAAAATTCATCTTTGCAATTATTTACATGCAAGGATCCATTATCAGCAATAAAATGTAAAATTCTAAACTGCTTACCGAATGCATGAGTTTAATTTAAGGATAATGTAGTTCATACACAGACTTTTAAGCGTGGAAGAAGATCGAGCAAGAAAGCTGCATGATTATGAAGGAACAAAAAAATGGTGAAGGAAATATGTGCATAGACTCTGAAAGGCTGTGTGAACACGCTCTCACTCTCACTCTATTATGCAGACTTACCCTTATGAACGTGACGCTTGCTATGTCTTTGAGCAGGTTAAGGTAAAAAGATCTAAAAAAGATGTGGCATCCTGTTTACATACTTTGAAAAGGTTACAACGCTCAATTACGGCGGAGAAGTTGCTAGCCGAGTTGTGACGAATTGATAGCTGTCGAGTCCCTTTTTGAAACTGAAGTAATAAATTTCTCTCCAGAATGTTCATAGAAGTGAAATAACGCGAGAGGACTTTAATGCAGGTCCTGAAATGAAATTATGATTTTTCTTTCTTTCCTTGTACTCATCGTTCTACGGATGATGCAGTGATAATGACACGTATACTAAAAGGAAATGACAATCTGTCACGGCCCATTGAATCGAGCTTGCAACATTTTCCTTTGATGAACATGACTATTTTTTGCTTAATCAAGCTTCAGTTTGCATACAAATCCTTAGAATGCAAGATGATGATTTCAAAGAAGTCGTATTGTTATATTAATTCCAGACATCTTTCGTAATAATCTTTCTGGTGTAAGAAAAATTGTGGACTTAGTCTAGTTTTGTATCATAATCTTTAATAAATTACAGAAAAATTCTGTTTATAATTTTCAGAAAATAATTTTGAGGAATTAAAATTAAAATATTAATTTTTTGTTATTAATCGGCTTTGAAGTATAATCAATCCAAAAACAAGAATGATTTCAATTTATGGAAAATCTTAAACATCTATTCCACGTAAAGCTTAATAAAGAAGGATGGACTTGAAAAAAGTCTGACGAGACGGGAAGTCCCGGTCTAACGGTCCCGTCAGACTTTTTTCAAGTCCATTCTTCCTTGGGATTTTTCCTGGGTGAGCACCATCTTGCGCTAGATCACCCTTACCCGTTTCCTATAAAGCTTAATAATTCGGAGACGTTGGACTGGCGGTGAGGCTACATGGTAGGAGTAAAAGATACACTTAATTCAGAGACGTAGTCGATTAGAGTAGCTCTACCGCTATTTCTCTCTCGTTATTTTAGAGGCCCAAAGGGTTAGTGCAATGAAGATTTCTCGGCATCGATGGAGTGAAAAAATAATTAGGAAGCATACCACAAGCTCTGTGATATTTACTCTCGCTTTAGATCTCACTTCGAAAACTATTAGGCCATGAATTCCCTGAATCTTGGTAAAGTGTTTTAAAGATGCGATTAACTAGATTTATTGATTTAAGACGAAGTTATGCTTTCATATGTTTATGGATATACGATATTTTCCCTTACTTTTTTGAGGCTTGATTCTAATTGAAAAGTATGGAAAAAAGATATTGAAAATAGAGAAGAAAAATGGTTTAAGTTGGCTTTGCATGTTAAAGCATGCATCAAGGAGAATTCTCAAGTAGTGTCGGGCATAAAAATAGGTTGACGGGACCGGGACACGAATCCAGGTCTCCGAATAGCCGGTTGGTTGCTGTATCCATTAAGCTATCCAGCCAGAACATTTAGACATACTTTTCGGAACCCGTCAGACTTTTTCTTGTCCGTTTCTTTTTGAAAATAATAGAGACGTAGGAATCAAAATGAGTGAGATAAATGTTTTTCAGAGCTTAAAAATTTGAATGAGGTGAGATGGAGGAGAAATGACGCAACGCTGGTATGGAGAATTTAGAGTGTTGAGGTAACATAGAGGACGTTTGTAAGGAGATTGAGTATGGTCAGGGAATTGGAGCCAGGATGAGGTAGTACTAATAAACGTTTGAAAGATGTCTCTATATTTCAATTAGTCTTAAATATATACGTAGCTGAAAATCTGTATCGCTTTTTTCTTTCATTTTCCAATGTTTGCAAGTTGTTGGGTTCCTTTTTCAGTAACCTTAAATCTCATATTCAACGTTCATTACCTGAAAAGTCACCATCAGTTGAAAAATAAAAAATTACATTAGTAATTATAATGGACCGTCTTAAAAAGACGTCTCCTAGTTTCCGCTTTTGCGATTATTTTGATTTTGGAGTAGAAATTATCGTGATAGATAATGTTGTAATTTTTCCTGAAGAACCTATCCATGGCATGTTTTCAATTTAGCATTAATCCCTTGTTAAGGAACAAAAACTTACGGCTTATATGAAATACATGTTAAATAAAGGTACTGCAATTCTAAACGTATTTTAATGGTCAGTCGATTTTCAATTCAAAGTTTTATCGAATTTAGAAATGTTAATCTTAAAAACGTCAATGTGAAAAATTCTCCAACTTACAGTTTAAAGATTCGTTTTAGTATATTCGATTTATCAATCGAATTCTCTTGTTCTATTTTAAGATAATTCCTTGAAAGCAAAGTTTTTAATAAGGTCTAAAATGAATGCGTATCTTAAAATTTTCTAAGTAATTACTCGTTAGAATTATCGTACACTGGCTTAAACATTCTATTTTGCAGAAATATATGATTTTTTCACATAATTATTTGACTATGACTAAATTTCACATCATGGACTTCTCTGAACCAGGAGCCGACATATTTTTTTTCGCAGACAGGAAGTTAATGAAATCATGAAGTAAACTGAAAAATAAATCGATTTCATGGGGTAATTGTATGTTAGAGATATACTTAATCATTTGATTAAGCAACCAAAAATTTAAGCTTCGGCAAACGTTTGTATGAGGTCGTGAGTTTTAACATACCCATAGGAAGGTATTCTTATGTTCGTCTATCAAGCTATTGTGCAACACCTTTTAGTTCTATTTCAATTGAAGTTCAGGAATCAAACTTTTTTCATTTGGACAAGAGCTGCAGAGAAGGAGCTTTTCAAGGGCATGTTTACTAGATAAGAAGAGGAGATAGATTGTTACAACTTAATAACATTCTCCCCACCCTAACACTAGAATGTGCGACCCGTCAGAACAACATACCTTACCACTTAAGTGTGTGGTATTGTGGAGGTGTCCGTCATCGTATGGCTGCACAGTGAACACGAACAGCGTGATCTTGCGGTCTGGCACTGGACGGCGGAGGTCCCGGTCCAGAGACGGTCTAAAGTCCACCCTGACCCAGAGGGAAGCGGACTTGACCCGGAGTTCCCACTCTCCACCACCGCCGCCTCCGCTTCCGCCTCCACTGCCTCCGCCTCCGCCGTAGCCGTAACCTCCTGCCCCGCTGCCCCAGCCGCTGCCCCCGCCCCCGCCGCCTCCACCTCCACCCCCGCCACCGCTACCCTCTTGGGCGTGGGAGAATTCGAGCAGCGCCTGTCCGTTGAATGTGCGACCTAGGCCCAGGAAGAGAATCAGTGTCAGTTCGATTAGGGATTAAATGGGTTTTTAAAGCGATCTGCCGAAAATCGCTGACCCCGATATCATTTAATAAAGTTCTCTCGATTTTCTGTTAAATATCATTCAAGTATGACTCAGGCTGAGGCGTGAAGGGTACGAAAACCCCCATTGGGATTAGCATCATCATTAATCGCATCGGAAATGCTAACTTCTTTAAAGCAAGGGAGAAATCTCTCTTTTTGATGCGATGATGTTATGTATACATTTCGTAATATTGCCAGCGATATTCTTTTAATAGCTAAGTCGCATATCTGATTTTGCAAAGAAAATTAAGAAGGAAATGGCATATGATTGTCAAGCCTGATTACTTTCCCTTTAGTAACTTTGGGTTGTCATAGATTTTTGTAAACTTTATTCTGCACAGAAAATGTCATGGAATTGTATCTGCCTTCATACGAATGTTACAAGTTTTTTCTTCTTCCTGTTAATCAATTTTTAAGCATTTCATTTCGCATTTACATTCCGAGATACTTTTAATTTTACGTTTCCTTTAGTAATGCTTAAAATAGTACGAAAAGAGAAACTTATCAGTTATTTCATCTCTATAGAGGCTGCTGAAAATCATTCTTTGTCATAAAATCTACGTACCTCGTCATTTTCCTTCCACATTTTTTACCCTTACAACAACTCACAACACGTCTGTTCGCCTCAATTTATTTCAAATTTCCTTTCATTCAAACCATCTTTTGATTTATTTGGTCGTAATTGGTGATGAGGGGCTTCCATGAATTTTTTACCTCTATTTTATTTTGAACGAGGAATTTTTTAGGTCTCGTTTTCCAATTCTTTAGTGTTTTTTCACCTCAAGCAAATTCTGTGAATGAATTTTCGTATCGAGTGGTAAAATTAAAGGAAGGAGAAGGATCCCAAAAAAGGGTATTTTTGTTAGATTTTCTGACGTAACTTTTGAGTGGGGAAAAGAAAGAAATTATTAAGTATGCATTAATGACTACTTTAAAGAAAACAAAACAATTTCCAAAATATGAAGCGAAGTGAATATGGTGAAATAAGAACATTATTATAGATAGGTTAATTACTATTAAAATGTAATAATTAAAAAGGAAATAAAATATATTCTCCAATAATCTAAAGAAACGAATGAATAGGAAGGTTTTCTTACCGTTCATATAATTATTATCAATCGGTTCAGCCGGAAGACAGAAAATTTATTTGAAACTGTCACGGTTGAATTCAAATAGGTTTCAAGCTGATCTTACATTATTTACCTTTCATAAAACTAGTGGAAATGGTATCCTGTTACACAGGTCATGAGAGTCAAATTTAAGTAACTTCTTTAAGAAGAAAAACTTATCGTTTCTTATTATTCCGGATCAACAACAACAGTGAAATAGGTTAAAATTTTATGAAACATTTCGTTGTTTTTTGGTTGCAACATTTTAGTTCCCTGGTAATAAAAGCTATTTAAAAATATGTTTCTTCCTAGAACTGTTGTTGTTCATTCCATATTTGCTGAGGAGATGAAGAATAACAAGAGAAAATTTAAAACTCCTTGCGGTTCGAAAGTTTAATCCGCCATACTCAAATTTAACCCGCCGGCGCAAGAGGCTTCATATTTTTGTCTTAATTGGGGTCTTGAGCAGCCAAAATAAATTTTAATTTCATTACGTACGCTATGGAAGAAGAGACTGTCGGAGATAAGGTTATTGGCTTAAACATCGCTCGGCGTACAGTAAAAATTCAGGCATAAAATTACTGTGCAAACGGTACACGTTGTTAAGTACAGCGTCGAGACTATTCAACTGATTGTCTACCTCCGAAATCGTATTCCTCCAAATTACCGTCGCCTTAAGGCGTCCGCGGTATCCCCGACATCCGCCTAATTCACCGCTAAACACCGCATACGCTTCCCTGCCGCCGATTTTCCGCAGCCAATTGCTACCTCAGGAGGGCGGACTATCGCACTCCGGCGCGAATACTCAGGGGACTCATCCGGAGACAAAGGGAAGCGAGGGAGGGAAGAGAGCGACGAGTCATAAGGAGATATAGTGTGGAAGGGGGCGAGAGATGAGGGGAGACTTGGAGGAAGGGGTGGATAAAGGGGTGCGCTAGGAAGATCGGAAGGGGCCTCGAGTCGTCGCCCTTCCCCTCTCCGCCCCCTCGGCACCCGAGTCCACTGCCCTCCTCCTCCATGGCCTTCATGTAATGAAAAGAAGCGTCGTTTATTGACGCCGGGGCGACGCCGGGGGTCTGGAGGTCGAGTGGCCGTGGGAAGGGGAAGGAGGGTCGTGGCGGAAGGCGTCGAGACGCTAGCCAACCCAGACGGCGGCGGCGGGAGCGGCGTCGTCGGCGGCTGCTGTGGCGATGACGGAGAAGGACTCGAAAGAGACGGCGGGTAGTGGGATCTCACGCGGGCGATGAATGTGTCAGGGAGAGCTACTCTCCTTCTCCCTCTCCGGGAGATGGAGAGACGTGCAGAATGGCGTGGAGTGTGGGAGACGGTTTAAGAAATCTCAGTTCGGAAGGAAAGGATATTATTGTACAGGGAGATGGTGCGATTTCTGTCTCCCAGGCGTCTGGTGGACTTAATTATTTATTTTTTTCGGCGAAATGCGGAATTCTTCCCTCCGTGGTAAAGTTTGGAAATTCGCGAATTTGAATCGTCTCGAGTTTTAGGGATTGAGACATTTGGGTGTCAAAAGATCGAATTGCGGGGTGATAAACTGAAGAAGAACGGTAGTTTCCCCAATTATAGTAGTCCTCAGAAACGATTTAGACTGAGGGAATTGGTGGAGTTGTCTTGGCATTACGGAATTACGAATGAAGGAGATGATTACGTAGTAAATCGTAGTAAAATTTCCTTGCCTTAGATGGCAGAATAATGTTCTAATTATAAGAAAAACTGAAAGTTGGATTAATGTAAAAGAGGCGTTATTTTGAAATGAGCACCTCTAAATTTTCAAAGCTTCCTTTGAATATCTAATTATAGAGCTTTTTTTAGGAAATTTAAATTAAGAGCTGTCATCACATCCATCCTTCTTAGAAGACATACAACGTTGTTTTCCGTCGGTTAGAAATTTCAGGTATTTTGTGATCATTTTCGTTAATTTTCTCCGCAAGAATTTAATATTTCTCTCTATGGTTTTGTTCATTATTGCCAAGTGTTTTTAGAGAGACCAACGGTTATAAAAACCTCGGGGTTATTACATCGTCTTTCTCACTAATTAAGTTGCGATAGTATCACCAACATTAAAATTGGCGAGAAAATTTTTATTCGAAGCAGCAAAAAATACCAAGTGCTATACTGTAGCAAATGATATCGGAAAGCTCATTTATCTAACACATTGCTTTCCGGAAAGAAAGGATAGTCCTTTTTATGAAACCACCAGTAAATTACACGGAGCATGACTTTTGTTTAGCGTGCTGAGGTGTGGTAATGAAGGGAATTGCTGTTGCGACGGTGCGTGTTTGAAACGATAAAAAGCTCCTTTACATTCCAGAGAGTTCGCATAGTAAACGTCATTTGGAGACTCTCAGTGTTCGCCAAGAGAGACAATGATGGACAAGTCACTTTGGCTAGGAGAACAAGGCAACGATATCGCGTCCGCTGAATTAATTGCGTCTCTTACGCGGCATGCCAAAACAGCAAGCAATTCCTGTAAGACTGCGATTTAACGACGTTCATACTTCGCATTATGAGTGGTGATGCATTTGAGCGAGCACTTTCTATGCGACAGCGCCTGCAACAATTATTGGCCAGCAACCCATGAGTAGGTAAGCCGTGCGGCGCGCACGTATTCAAGGGGCCTTTTCACAGCCACGACCCGCTCTCTGATGAGTGTTTCGCGTGAATGCCCCGCGCTTTCCAGTTGTTTACTAAAACACTGTATATTGTCATTGCAATGTTAAACGAGCTTTCATAGGCTTCCACTGTACGTGGATGGGTTGAATAATGAATTATTCACAGTTAATACTTTATGAACTTTCAATGTTCGGGCATTCAACGTTTGACTTTTTAAGGGCGTATCCGCGAGGAATGAATTTAATGGAAAAGGGTTCCTTTTTTAAAAAATAAAACTACAGAAAGAAGCTGTCTTTTAACTTAAAGGATGATTCGAACCATTAAAATTTAAAGATTGTATTAGAAGATAATGATTTTCTCACATTTAAACACCAATTAATCGTGTGTCTATGACACTTAAATCTTGACTACACTACATCTAGAGCTGAAATAATATCTCCCTTGAAAAATGGGTAAGGGTGACTTTGCGCAAGATGGTGCGCACCCAGGAAAAATCCCAAGGAAGAATGGACTTGAAAAAAGTCTGACGGGACCGGGAATCGAACCCGGGTCTCCCAATTGCCGGTCGGGTGCTCAACGGACAGAGCACCCGACCGGCAATTGGGAGACCCGGGTTCGATTCCCGGTCCCGTCAGACTTTTTTCAAGTCCATTCTTCCTTGGGAAATATCTCCCTTATTATAATTACTCCAAACTAATTAACGAAGTGCTAACAAGTTTATATTCTATCCATAAATTAGAGTCGAGAATGTCCAATGAGATTTCCCTGTCCAGTGTTTTAATATACTTTTTAATGACTTATTGTTATCTAAGCTCCAAGTATGGTAAATTTAATTTGTTGATGGAAATTCTTCCCTGAAAATTAGTTTTTTACGGATGTATTTGTTCAATACGACGAAAAATGTAATAATTAGCTGAGAACTGTTGTTGTTAATTCCATATTTGCTGAGGAGATGAAGAATAACAAGAGAAAATTTAAANGTTGATGGAAATTCTTCCCTGAAAATTAGTTTTTTACGGATGTATTTGTTCAATACGACGAAAAATGTAATAATTAGCTGCTCCCATTTAAAATGTATGACTATTCATTGCCTAATATTTTTATCTTTTCAACTCTTATGATATAAATTATACACGCAGCCTGAAGTCTGAAAGAACTACCCATGTAATCATATAGGGATTGGCAGGTTTACTGTATCTATCTAAAAATTGTATATCAAAGATTATGGACATTATTGTATCCATTTATTGACAATTTCGCAAAATATGTTGAATTTTACCTTAAAAATTAAAATTAAATCCTTATTCCCACTTTAAGACTTAATTACCATGGGAAAAACTATTTTGCTGGCATTATATTTAGAAACGAATAAAATGAAAATAAAATCGACAATATTATTAACATTTCTATTTTATTACATCAAAAGGCAGGAAAGGCCGGGTAATATATTTTTACTGAATATTCAACAGGAAATTGCTAGGCGAACCTCTATTTTTTGTTGAATCAAAAAGATTGATAGGTTTCGACGAAAATAGAGCTTGTGCACTCACAGTATGGTAATTGAAGGCACCGTGTTTGCATACTCGTCAAGAAGATTGAGTTTCATCGGAAGTTAAAAGTGGATTTTTGCTCTTGATTGAAGTATTTGCAGTAACGATACATATCCGGGCATCAGAATTTTAGCGAATAACTCTATATGTTATGATGAGTTGAAAGGGTTTCGAGAATGAAAATGAATCAAGTTCATACTTGAATCATAAGAAATTAACTATTTGTTGTCTATGTGTAAAATCGTAGAGTGCTTCCATCTATATATAAACTGAATTATTATGGATCGAGAAACATTCAGTTTGAATTCGATCATTCAATGAATGGTGATATATTCTGGGGGTATTAATAATTAACATTATAGCCCTCATTATACATATATATCTCATCTAATTGAGATCGTAATTAAAAATCATTTCCGGAATAAGGATTTGCTATTTACTTATCAGTTTTTAATACCTTTTTGCGAAAACTGGACTTTAATGAAGCGATTTTAGATGTAATAATATCGTTTCCACATCGATAAATATATTGGAGCAATTAATTATCCCGATTCAGCTTTTGACGATATGATGAATTCAACTGTATAATTTGGGTCATTCTGATTATACGTTCGTTTTAAAAGCAACCCAAAAATCAATATTCGCTGACCTCCAGTGACCCTCATTGACCCCAATGCGCCCTTGAATTTTTTGCTTTAAAGAAAGTGAACAAATCAAATCATTTCGGTCAGGTATTCGAACTCATTTATGGTCATTTTCTGTATGTTCATAAATGACGTTACTTAAGCTTTAAGTAATAAAAACATATCTTCAGCCTCGGAAATATTCTGCAGCACAAGGAAGTTTGTCTCCTTACAAAAAATTATATATTTGCGTTATATTCCGTTTTCCGACCATCCTGGCGCAAAAAAAAACTAACCAATAATTGTGAGGAGTACGTATCAATTATCAATACTATAATGAAACCTTATTTTTGCATGATCGTACTTCTTTGCTGCATTCTCATCTTTCAGAAATGAGTTTTCTAAATAAAATTTCTGAAAAATTTCTAACTCAATTCTGTGCAATAAAATTGTATAATTTTATACTACAGGAGAAGATTTTAGCTTATAAATCATTCTTTTTTATCATTGATATATTGATCGAGGGATCTAAAGTAGGCATTGGAAGGAGTATTGTAGTAAATGTATTCTGATGCCGTTTCACCTTTAAGTATTACGGAAAAATGAAGATAATTTATATTTTTCGATTATTATGGATTAGCTGTCGCTTGATTTGTGTTTTAGAATTGCCAGGTAAGTTCCCGTGAAAGTTGACTTTGGAAAATAAATTGCTCAGAAAAGTAGATACAGCTGGAGAAATTTATTGCCCTGTAAAATTGAAAGTTGCGTAAACTGAATGTTGTAATATAATTTGGCGATAAAATGCCTTTGCGTGTCTTATGAAAGATCAGAAAGATGGAATCTCGTGAAGGTCAGCGAATGACTTCAGAGTGGGCCTTACGGAGGATAAAATGATAGCATTCACATTGTGATCAGGAAGACGTACAACTTGAATTGAAATTTATTATCAGTTTAAGACATTTGCTTCTTTATCTTCTCTTCTTTACTGTCTTTTAACATAATCCAAATAGATCGTTTATATTCGTTTCGAGTTAGATCTGTAAAATATTTATCCCTCTTACATATTGCTTCCGTAATATATGCAGATGGAAGGATTCCTTGTAACACAAGGTTTGTAAATTGTATTTTAGATCGATTTCGAAGAGGAACTTAATTAATCTCTTTTAGTTTAGGAATTAAAAAATTCTCTCCTTTACAAGTAGTCGTGGAATATGACCAAATAAGAAGCGATTTCGAGCTCATTCGATTAAAAGGCATTTTTTCTGTTTCTAATCCACAAAAAAATGATTTTGGTTCCCGGTTATCTACTTTAAACTGATACAGCTAGATTTGCAATTTGGGACATAATTTATGCGTAACTACATTACTTATACCAGCAAACACTAGCGTGTTCATAAAATAATTTCCACCTCTCAATGTGTCTCAGTTTGTATCAATATTTAGATGAATTTGCTAGTGATTATAATTTATCAGGAGTAATTATCATGCATCATGCTAAAATATGACCTCAAACTCGACTTTCTAAAGTATTAAACTATCATAGTCAATTTCATTATTCTTTCCCTCAATATGCTTTTGCTGTTTTATCTCTAGTTAATCTTTATCGCATTTATATTTACAGCTCATTCATACTTCGTTTATACATCAATTAATTCAAGTATCAAACCTTCACAGTAATTAAAAACGTTTTATTTTTCAAGGATTTTGGAATTCTTTTACTCGGGATCCCGGATAAGTAGGTAGCGCTTTCGACTTTGGTGAAAGAAGTCCCGGGTTCGATTCTCGATGAGAGCCCATATGCGCAAAATGGCCCAAGCTATTGAAGTATGAACCTTTAACAAAACTACTACTAATACTTCTTTTAATCAGGAAATTGTCTCCGTCCAATGTCTTGAACATTCTATTCGTTATAGGGACTGTTCATTAGAGCAGCGACTTTAATCTCAGCATCTGAGCAAGAAATATTTAAAATAACCATTACATATATCGAACATGTAAAAATCAAACAGTTATTTGTCAATAGAATAATAAATGGAGATAAGAATTTTGACAATGTTATTCGTGAAACGATATGTACCGCCCAGAAAATTTTAGTTTAGGAGACCTTTAACATAAATAGCAAAATTTTTATTCCAATACATTCAAATAATATACAGTATGATGAAGTTTACGCACGATGTTAATTGTGTGTAGTGTTACCCTGAGTATTTAACAGTTTTAATAATCTCGAGTGATAAGTATAATAAATATTGGCTATTGTTTATGCAAAATTTCATCCCGGTGAAATTGGCTTTTCGGACACATTTGTTTTTTAACGTCGGAGGAGATAACTTGAGTTAAAATTAGTAATTTAAAATCCACTATTGTGTCGGATATATTCAAAGATTCCAGAGCTACGTTAGATGGTGTATTTACATTCCTAATAAAGGGCAATGAGTCTCCGGAGCCCTTTATGTGCGTCCCAAGAAAGAGTGATTACATCCCATTTAGGGCAAAAAATGCACATCTCGGAATACGGGATCATCGGTCACTGATTGCATTTAAAAATCGATTCACGTGTCCCCGAATTCCGGCGTTCCCGCCTCAAAGGCACAGGGAGACCAAATAATAAAATACTCTCGCGGCGTGACGGGAAATTTCGATTGCCCAAGTCCTCGCGGTGCGGCGGACCGGAATGAGGAGGGAGGCCCCAATTACGGCTTTAGGTAGGTCGAGTGGGTAGAGGGAGCGCGTAAACGGCAACATATATTTCATTCGGTGGAAGTCGGCCAGGATACGCCCAGGCGGCGAGTCTCAAAGAGCGCAAATTTACCAGAGTATCACCGGCGACTTTCGGAAGGGAGGAGGGGACGGAGTCACGAGAGAACAACGCCCGTCTTTATGTTCGCGTCGGATGTGCCGTCGGGTGGGCGGGAAGTTCCATTCCCTGGGGCGGACGTCCACCTCCCGCGATTCGAGAAGGAGTCGCCTTACGAGGAAGTATTTGCTAACGCCTAACGTTTCCATAGAAGGAAAGAGAGAAAGACTTTAACGATTACGCTTTTTTTGTCCCATCGAGATGACTCGAATCGTCCACTAAAATTGTTTCCCCGCTCCGAGCTGCAGCGAGTTAAAAACTTCCGAAGCCATACCTCGTGTTTGCGATAAAAAGGCAGGGAGTAATAGAGCTTGATGGTTTTAAGTGCATGATTCTCAGGAGACATTTACGGTATGCTGATGCTTCTGGAAGAATTCTGCTTTTAAGGAAATAGAAAATTGGAATGAGTCTGAAGGAGAAGGAGTGTGAGCTGAAGTGGGGGTGGTGACTGTCTGAGGAAGTCGACGCCGATATGTTTGCAAATTGCAGAGATGTTGAAGCTGATTTTAATTAATGTTGTGAATTAGATAAAATTATTATTTTTCATGCTTGCAATGATAATGAAGGAAGCGATGGAGTGTTTTGTAGATATCGAGAAATCTAATCGAATTTGATTATTTTTATTTTTCCCCTTGTTTTGTCTATAAAAACTACTAGAGAATGATTTTCACGGAACACTAGGGATTTATTTATTTTCTTGGGCGAATGAATGGCTTAGTTATATAAATATTCCTAAAAAAACGTTGAGTGAGTGAAACAAGACTCTTATTCTGTTAAAACATATTATCAAATTCTTGTCGCGTAACATTTCAACTGTCGTTAAATGTCAATGTTTTAATTTTAATACGTCAAAACTAAAGTTATATTCAAGTAATCCAATTCTTTCATAGATCTAACGTCCTATAATTTTGCGATAATGATTAGAGTGGTAGAAATTTCAGTAATCGATGTTTATGATTGGTAGCTCTTTGCAAATATCGTGACACAAAATAGGAAGCCACTATCAATAGTTAAAGCATATCCAGTGTTTAGTTCAGGAGACTCGTTCATTTACATGTGCATCAGGCCAATTTTGGAATTACTGTTAATCTTCGCAACTCCATCATATTAATGAATAGTCTGTTAGAGCAAATTCCATCAAATAACAACGTTATTTTTTTTGTAAACATTTCAAGATTTGCGATGATTCACAAAAGGAATATTTAAAAAGTTTTTCAATGGTAACGGATTCCTCTCTAATCCTTCAGTATAATGAAAACAAATAAAACCCATAGCAATAAATATATTCGTGTATAGAAGGAAAATGATGATTATAAACTTCAGGCGACTGCTATTTTGGCGTTTTAGATAGTTTTTGAAACGAATATTCGCATTGTTTTATGTAGCAATAAAAATTACTTTGGAGGATTCGATTACAGATTTTTAAATGAAAGGGTAGTTAAAGACGGAAATTTATTGAAAATTCAATAAATTACCAATTATGAACGCAAACCATTTTTACAGATGATATTGGCTGAAAATGTTGTCCGTGGTTAAATTTAATAAGTTTTCCTCACGAATTTACACCTTTTAAGAGGTTGAGTTACAACAAAATTGTAGGGGAAGCAGTAAAATTGAAACATCGAACATTTTGTAAATATGGCAGTTATCGCAAAGTGCAGGTACACATTTTTTATAGGGTCCAGGAAGAATCCTCATCGGTGCCTACCATTAATAGCTTTTTCTATTTCGTTAATTTAAACAGTTCATATAATTGGCCTCAAGCAAGCGCGTTGATCATCTTCCGCTGTCAATTTATTCCAATATGTTATTTGCTAAATATTGCTAGATTATGGAAAAGCGATGAGATACGCATGGTTCACATGCTTTGAATTTAGAAGAAGAAATTGAAAGAGAAAAAGTCTGCCGCAGCCGGGAATCCCGGCTGCGGCAGACTTTTTCTCATTCAATTTCTTCTTCCCATTGCTAGATTATGTTATCAGACGAGGAAGATGTTTAAATTATTCGAGAATATTTCCGTGACATTTCGTTTGGCCAAACTGAATTTAATAGATTTTGGGATTAATTAAAGTTCACCAAACAGGTTGTAACTGACGGAATGTTCGTTCCGAAGTGAATCTAATCGCAAAAGAAAAGACCAGGAGGAAATTACAATTTCATTGTTAAATTTAAGTAGAAATCGAAACATCTTTGGTCATTAAAAAGTACAAGTAGTTAAAACTTGTTTTAATTCATAAGTTTTCTTTGTTACTTAAAATTTTGAATAAAATAAAGGAAAAAGTACACTCCCGTTTTCCTTTATTTGATTGTGATGGAGTTCCACAAAACCACGCCTTCCTCCGTGGATTTTATTTTAAAATTTAGAAATAGAAGTAATGTTTCATTTATTTCTATTTGGATATTCATTATTAAAGTAAAATAGTAGGACTTTGCTAAATTACAAACGGATAAAATAACAATTTAGTCCAGTCTTTATCGTCATAGCGCATTCTTCACCAGATGAAACACGCGAGGAATGCACGACGAGTTGCTTGATTTCGGCTTCAAGTGACGTACCCGTAATTCCTCACGAAATAACGGAGTCTCGTTGAAAAACCATTGAATCGCTTAACGATGCTATTGCGGTAAAGCGATTGGCAACGGCAGACAGAGAATAGACGATCGGTGAGCGGTGGCAAGCATTGGAGAAGAAAGAAGGTTGAGGTAGGGGGAAGCAGACGGGAGGAGGAGGGAGCGCTTGAAGGGTGGGACGGCGTCTCTAGTGGGGGGTGTGGCCCGACGGTCGTTCTAGATCGTCCATTGTATTCCACACGGAGCGTCGAATCGGCGAGAACGGGCAAGAGATGGCCGGAGGGGGATGCTGATCGAGGGGAGAGGGCCTCTCCAGCATCACTACAGGCGTCTGTGTCTCTTTTGGAGAGTGTGAGGCATCACCTCTGAGAGCGGCTCTCCTTTTGTCCAATTGAAAACGTGAGAAAGTAGTATTTAGCCGCACGCGCTTCTCCTGCCTCTTTTTCAAACGCCTACTTTCACGCGGAGATGAATCGCGATTCGCGTTAAGTGGCGACTGTCGGAACGTAGTCGAGCGATTTTCAAAAGCGGAATTGGCTGCGATACACGTTTGAAAATGTTTTAAATACCGCGTCGCTTGGTTAATTTGCGACGGTACGTACGGTGAAACGAACTGATGAAAAGACGAAAGGATGCCGTCTTTTTTCTCGACGAGCGAATGGTAATTGGGTTCGTTAAATCTAAATGTTTGCTTTTGTAGGGCTTTTGGACGCTTCGCGCGGAGTGGATTACGTTGGACGATGCTGTGAATCATTGGTTATCTCTTTGAAACGGAGATTCTTTTATCCGGGAGCCTAGGTGGGATGTCACTGTCAAATGGGTCGGCACGGGTGTCCTTGAGTTCACTCAAAAGAAATCAGCTCCATCCTTCCTTTGATGCGCCCTTAAAATGTCGGGCGTATTTTTCCGGTACTCGTGCCTAAATCGCCTTATTGAAAGAACTTAGAGCTCGCCTCATTTCCACCGCGGAAGAGGAAAAAATCGAGGCGTCATCGGAAAGGAGAGAAGGTAGAATAAGCGGACGTATTGTAACGGTGTGGAGAGAAAGGGAATGGCGAGTTGAGACTGGCTGTAACTGGCAGGGCTTCCGTGAAGCGGTCCAGACTCCAAGTAATTGAGATGAAACATCAGACAGCGCATAGAAGTGGAGGAGAGGAAGGGGATAAGTGGCCCGTAGGACAATGGAGAGATAAAGAAGGGTTAAGGGATTCGAGGAGCAAAAGGATATAGGAGAAGGAAGGTTAGGAAAGGGAAATAAGGTGTTTTGGGAGGGATTGACTTATGGTGGAGAGGATGTGTTGGGGAGGATGGATTAAACGTCAGAGGAGAGGATACGTCGAGGATGAATGGCGAAGGGAGGCATTTTGAGATGACGTCACTGAGATGCGGAAGGAAATTGGAGAGGGTACAGGGCGGAAATAAGAGGTATCCTGAATTAAAATAAGGGCTTTTAAATCGAGATGGCAAGCTATGGGAACTCAATGGGAGGATTGACTGCCCTGTTAATTGATCGATCGATGAATCGCCAAACATTTCACGGATTCTCACCTTTTAAGGTGTATTCTGCTGCTTCCCTAATACCCTTTTCCTGTACTCTTTGGCATTCTCTTCATTCTATTTTCTGATTAATATCTTAATTCTTTACTACTTAGTTGTCTAGTTAACATTATTCTTCTACCCTTTTTCATGAAGTTTATGTAAACGCAGGGTACTTTATAACAATTCAAATGCTCGCATATAGGTGGTTTCTCCAAGCACATGGTTCGTGTGGTATATTCTCTTTAAGTTTATAAATTTATTTACTAAAATATTAATAATGAATTGTTGGGACGAAACATATCCCAATTTGATCTGTTAGGATTTTCAGGCCTTTCAAGATTTATTGTTATTATTAATTATCCATCAATGGTTTTACCTTAAAGCTTAATCTAATTCATTTTAAATCTCCATACGAATGTTTTAGAATGAATTACATGGAGATATTAAGGAATCTAACTTATTTGTAGTTAGATGTCTCTCTATGATAGAGAGCTCTTCCCTGATTAAAATTTAGAGATTCATGCGGCTAAGCTACTAGTTTTTTATTTGAACTTCGCTTGGCGTAAGTCGGATAAATTAACATTTGCAATTTTAAGAACAACTGTAATCATTTCCATCTCTTCGATATACAACAGATCTTTACTGGACGCATGTTACATCTTCTCATTAGTTTTAATGTGGCCGTGATAAGAGGGTTATCTAATCCAATTACTCTTCTCCTTTAAAATGGCCGAAATAAAAGTTCTTCCTATCCGATATTCTCTTTCGATCATCTCCTTCAACAAGTTTTCTCCACTTAAAAACTGTCTCAACCACCTACTCCGTCTCGCATAATCACGCTGATTAAGCCCCTTTTCTTTTTTAACCGCATGTGTTCAATACTTTACTAGTCTTTTAATTTTTTCTTATTTATCTGGGCTATACACACGCTAAATTTTTTTGCCTCACCTGATGTAATTTTAAGGTTGTCTTAGTCTTCAGCTCATTTTCTTATTGCAAAATCTGTACCAGGCCAAAATTCGAAAGATTACGATCATTGACTAATATAAAAACATGAAACAACATCTCGTATAAATCATATAAGAAAGAGAATGGTAAATAAGCATTTACAGTAATATTTTTATACTATTACAGGTGGGAATTACTTTTGTTGCAGAATTTGCGACTCGCTTTAAATTTCTCTAAACACGCAATAGATTTGACTGAAACTGCACAATACCATAGGTATTAGGAACCGTCAATAGCTTGTCTCATTCCATTTCATTTGCTTTTAAAGAAAATTCCGTAAAAAATTCTATTTCAGTTTAGGTGTTTTATTTGTAAGTAAAATTTTACTTTGAAAAATATTGTTAAATACAGGGGAAAATGCATTATTAAATATGATGTAAGCATAGAAATTTTGCTAAAGGTTCAATTACACTGGACGAGTTTACTAAAAGCTCGTCAGTAAATTCATTCTGCTAGTAAATTTGCTCTATGTAATAACATGTGCTTGCAAACTCGCTTCTCGCTCTGCTTGTGCGAGTAAAGTTGAAGACTGGGTTACGTTACTCGCTCACTTACTGGCGAGTAAATTCGTCCAGTGTAATTGAGCCTTAAGAAGCATGATTTTTCGTCAACGAAATTATCATATTGCTTATCTCATTGAAATCGGAAGACTAACAATATATCTGCCTTAAAATAGTTGACAGATTTCTTTATCGAGTTAAATATTTTACCTCTAATAGGGTATTCAACCAAATCATGGTTTGGTCATATACATATTGGAGATTAATATTATTATCGAGGAACACGAGTTACCTTCTAGGGTGAACATCAGGAAGATAATCACACACCTTTTCAATTCTTGTCGATTAATTTTATTAAATACCTATATTATTTTTTGGGTCGTGGGCCATCAAGACCTTCGGAGAATTCAATGTTGGGGCGAAGGGGCAATCTGTTGACTCATGTAGAACTAGCAATTTCCTTAAGATCTGACAAAAAGCTTGGATTAAAATCATATTTTGAAGTTTTTCTACGATCACTATACATCTACTACTCGTACATTTATCACGACAAAAAGCATTTAAAAACTTAATTGGAGGTGTGTTCATGAATGGAATGCTCTAAACCGTACCCTTAGAAAATTTCTCTACCTGATCCTATCAAAGGATTCTATCAATTCAATCCTTGTTCAATCAATGTTCATTCGATTATTCGTGAACGTTGTCAGTAAACTGTATTTTTATTACTAATAAAATATAGCTCTCAATTTTTCTCAATTTTCACATGCATTGCTACTTTCTCCACTTGTTATGCACAGTTCATTGCGAGATATCGCAGGAAAAATCACAACTACTTCTAGTATTTAATTGAATTTAAAACATTCTTCTTATTTTATTTATCTTTAAAATCTAATTCTTGTAAATGATCACTACTCTCAGAAAACTACACCTCTAATACTTCATTATAAATAGTATGAATACCAATAATTTCATTTGAGGATATATATCTTTAAAGAGAGAACCAGATAGTAAAGCTAATTTTAGCACTAAAGCTATGTTTCTGAATTTATTTGCCATCATCTCACTATTCTTATTTTATATTTCCAAATTCCTTGCATATGCTAAAAACCGATAGAATTTCTTAGTTTTGCCATTACTTAAAAGGCAAGAAAATTATTCAGCATCTTACTAATCGATTTTCAATCATTTGACATCCTAGAATTTGTGAAAATGTTTTGGAATCACCTTGGGTGAATTTTCTTGCCCTTATGATATATTTTAAATGTTTCTACAAAGGAGAAAAGTGTTCAATAATGTACATCAAAGTTTCCATGCAACAGTAATAATGAGCATTGGGTGGTATCTGCAAAAAGAGGAACTGATGCGTATGACTTTTATTGATTGTTAGAACTTATGAACGCCAATGACTTCCCATTTTTATTTAATTCATAGTAAAGGAGGTTCATTTTGTAGATTGTCCTTAAATTGGTCAAATATTTTAATTTTTAAAAATACTAAGCTATGATATCACTGGTAATCAGGGATAATTTTATGCAAAATTGATCCAAATTGAAGTTTAAAATCTGAGTCACAATAAAGCTAGATGCATTATGTGAACTTAACTCATTACATTAGGTGTATATTGCATTTAATTTGGAACTTTTTATTTTTAATTCATCGTCTCAAATTATTAAGAAGCTTAAAACCGAAAATGTGCTCAGGGTGTATGAGCGGAATGATTCCTTACATGATTACTTTTGCGTAAATGAATGGAAGAAATGCATCAGATATGCAGAGAGAATTTCATGCATCTAAGTGAAATCGTGCATTTGACACCCCAAAAGATTTGAGAAGTACTTATTTCTTAAAAATCTTTTGTTATTTTGCCTTCCTTTTGGCGTTCAGTTTAATTGAGTAATTGTCTGATGTGCCTTTTCCTTCTGAAGAAACACTGTTAACAGTTCAAAGAAGCCGTACAACAAAACATTACTCTATGAAAAAGAAATTGTTACATGCGTTTTCTAATTCTTCAAAATGGAGTATTAGGTCAATACCTTTACTTTGTAATAGAGAGAAAATGATTGAAAGATTAGAGAAAAACAAAAGTTGCTATTAATATTTACTTATGACACATTTTACATTAATTTTTCCCATTCATATCTCACAGAACAAATCATTCTTAAAATGTTTCATTAATACAAAGAAGTTTGATTGTGACAAATAATATTTCGCGTATAATTTTGTGGAAACCATTATAGGAGTTATTGAATATAATGACATAATGGTAGAGTTTTCGGAAGGTTTCCGTTGGGTTCCGATCGTGGCTAGTCTTGAGAACGCACCGTACGTAGTCTTTGGGCAATGAAACTCATTGTTAGTTATGCATACGATACTCTTACATCAGCAAAATCAGTTTTTTCAAATATAAGAGCTATGAGTATAGAGATTTTAGAAAAATAGATTAAAATACAAAATCTGACACTTTTGTTTGGATTAGGGTAAATTTCATCATGGCAGAGAGTAAATACAGCAGCCTATTCATTATTTATATCCTCTAACCAAATTTACTATTAATTGAATGATAGCTGTTTGGTTATTTGACAGTTTTTAAAGATGGAGAAACGAATGTTATCTCATAGCTTCTCTAGAAACTTCGCTATTGTTACTAATCCTCCCTCCAGCAAAGATCCTATCCGATGCCCATTACATTTTCATCTCTCAAGGTCATGTTTGATTAAATGCTCTACTTTGGGTTGTAGTTTTTCGAATTCTCCGATACTTCTCTACTCAAAAGAGTTACAGTACATTTTTACTGTTTAAATCAATCACCTACTTCAGTATCACAGTAAATATTTTATCACTGTAATTCATACGAAATATACAGGAAAGAAATGTTAGACATCCTTCCTTCATTTTCCATCAAAAAAATCTTAGTATTTCATTAAGTAATCTTAGCATTTTCATTTATCAAATGTTATTCCACAAATTTGTTCTACTTGGCTGGCAGATTATTGTGGTAGTAGAAGTGAAGCTCAATTAGATACATCTACTGGTCTGGCTAAGTTTGATTTTTCGTCGTTTATTTCTGATGCAACCTGTTTGTAAAAAAGGTTAAGAATAATGCAGTATGAAGGCCAGTTTGAACCACAAACCCTCCATTATCTACCAAAAGTTTTGGAGAAAGAATGAAGCTTACTATACTATGAGGTATGAGTTAGTTAGCTCACTAACCCAGAATATCGTGAGCCAACGTTCACGTAATGCAGCAGTGATTGTCAATAACTTTTTTCATTGCATTCAGTAAGGAATGAAAAAAATAATATATCAATCATATTTCATACAAGGATATATTCTCAGTATAATTTTCTGTATAATATGTCTTTTCCTTTGACCTTCCTTTAGCTTAACACGTATGAGGAATGCTCTTTATTCCGTATGCTTTCCACTGAATAGAACGTTGAGGTAATCATTTGCGTAGGAATATTTCTGCCGTAGCAGTTAGGGGATAAATCTTTCCCTCTTGAGGTATTTCTGTCATAATCTAAGCGATGTGTAGCGATGGCCGTTAGCATTCACCCGTGACTGCCATGAGTGGTTTGTCTGTTTTTCCTTCCTAAACCCTTTTTTCCTAGTTAATCAGTTAATTTGGAATTATCCCCTTAAAGAAGTACATGTTTTACTATTACAGATTAGATGGACATGTCGGAGAACTATTTCGAGCAGTTTATTCTATTAATTTTTCTTGCTTTACTCTTTGATCCTCAACCGGTTATCCATATTTAACAAATGAAATATTTCTTCATATTAAAGAAGTAAAAAACACTTAGTACTTTCCACAGAATATAATATGCATCACGCGACTAGTTACGGCTGAAGATGTAGACGAAGATTGTAGACGAAACTAGTCGCGTGAAATATATTAAATTCTGTGGAAAGTTCTAAGTGTTATTTACTTCTTTAGTATGGCTCCATTCTACAAAGTTGAATTTGGAAACATTAGATTATCCCTTCCTCTTCTTTCAAAATTCTCACGGATACTCTCATTTTCAATGCAAAAGCTATTTCATGTAGAATACGTCTTTTTTAAACCTAAGAATCAAAATCTATTTTAATCATTGATACCTGTTAGTAAAGAAAGGATATAATTAACAGTTCTGTTATAAAAATTACAGTCTGTCATAATATTTCAAGCATTTGAGAGATGTTGATAAAGTAAACCTTTCGAGTTATCACTGGGATGTTCAAATCGCGGCCCACTTGCGACTGTTTAACAAATTCATTCAGTGGAGCACAGTAGATTTTCTGGATGATTAATATTATTTACTAATCTTTTAAATTATAGTGTAAATGAAGTCAGTAGTTTTTGGAATCTGCCCTAAAAAGTAAACCACTATCACACTTTTAGGCATCATTTTAATTACAGTAATAATTTACCATCGATGGTTCTTATGAACAATGCCATATTCATCCCAAGCCGAGTGTAAACAGTGTGTATGCTATCAAGATTTATGCGCTGGTAGTTCTTAACTCATCACATTATTCGTAATTTCATTTATTTCATTATTTTTGTTGTCTATAATCCTTTCCTCTTTTACTTCTTCGTTTTTGGTTTCTCTAGCTTGATACATTCTTTCCTATATCTTGAAATTCGGCGCCAGAAAGTTCAGCGTGATTTCCTTTCCGAGATTCGCAATTCAGGGAATAAATTGTTTCAAAACAACGCCACAAAAGGTGACCAAGATTGGAGATCGCGGTGCAAGGAACAAAGTACATTTCGTTAGGTAAGACAAAGGTAACGCTGGATTCTGAGCCCATCCGTCGACCTCCACGAACGAGTCGTTGTGCGAAGTGGCAGTGATTGCAAAACAGTTAATGTGGCCTCGCTCCCTTTTGTTACCATAGCATTTCCTTCAGTAAGGATGCACATATTTATGTTGACCTAGCTATCTGACGGCTCCACACTTCTCCTGCCCCACCCCTCCACCCTCTCATCCTTCTCTCTACGGAGAGATTAATTGCGACGGCCTCACTCTCTCTTCCTTTGGCAGTCTCTCTGAATATTTCATTTTCCTTTCACGTTTTCCTTTCTATATGGAGCGGTAAAAAGGATCATATGAGACGATACCGTAATTGTGAAACCTAAAAATACAATGTTAACTCTTGCTAACAAAGCCGAAGACTTTTCCTTTCTCTTTGCTCTTTTTACGCCTATCCGGCTCTACTTCTATTCCTTTTCGCTGCAAGGCGGATTGAAACCCCTATCATTTGCAGTTTCCTGTGGTTTGTTTATTTACGTATTCGATGGAATGTTTAAGGGTTCCCAGTCGCGATTTATATCAACAATTGAACTATCCCGAAGAAAGAAAAGATGTAGACAAAATTCAAAGAGGCGTGAGAGAAGCTCGCCGGGAGTTTTATATTATTCAATATTTTGCGTCCTTCGAAAGCCAGACCTCAATCCTTCCAGAATTGTCTACGAAAAGCCCTGGAGAGGCCATGAGGCAAGATAAGGAACTAGCCAGGTTGCCCTTGCTTTCTTCGCTGAGTCAGAATGCGATGAAAGGAAAACGTCCACGATGGTTCAGTACATTAGGCCTGTGAATTTCAAAGTATTCAAAATAAGGAGTTACCGAAATGAATATCATTACTCAGTACCACTCATACCTTTGCTATACAATAAACTTGGAAAATTTTTCCTTTTCGAAGTTTTGGGAGAACAAGGAGAGACAAGTATTGGAGAGAATTTCGAACGAAAGGGATTATTGGATAGTGTCCCATCAAAGAGAGAAGCGCGATTGCTATGTGTACATAAAAAACAAGATTTGATAAGTTTCCATATTGTGCGTCATCTTTGTAGAAGACCGTACATCGCTCGTGTACGTAATATTAATGATAGGTAGTTTGAATGAGTTGCGAGACATTTATAGAAAATTCCGGTAGAAAATAAGTAGCTTTAAATAAAAATTACGTTAAACAGTAGCTATCTTTTTAGAAAAAGTTAATTACTACCTTTTTTAACCTGAGACTTTCTCTTCTGCATTATGTACCGGGTTCAAGTATTGACTTGTTTTACTCGGAGTTTGCATGCTGAAGAAAGGCTGTCAGACTGAGGTCAAGGTTGAAAATCAATTTTTAGGCTCAAGGACAATTGTACTGCATGTATCAGAAATACGCATTTCGCGTCTTACAGTCGCAAAATGTTCATTTTACTCACAAATCTTCTATTGGATAAACTTATTCTAAACATGCTTAACTTCAAGTTTTTATCTATCCCTTTTCATCAATGTCACTTCCTGTTTTCATATTCTGCGTCTTTCTATCTTCCTACATATTCTCCTTCTTAGGTTCCTCTTCCGATTAAGTGTTTCCTCCTGCATGAGAAATCATCTCGCAGCTATGAATCACTTACGGGGAGCTTAGAATGTCTTATCGTCGGTGTAGTATCTTTTCATTGGAAATAGATAAAAAAATCTCCATTAACGTCATCAATGTCCGCAAATTCTGACCATTTCTAGAGGAAATTTTTCCATAGATTGGATGTTGAAAACTTTTCTGAGATTGAAGGGGTAGCTAATGAATTAACACCGATCAATGGTCTCCATATTTTAGCCTTGCAAGTAAAATTGCTGAGGGCTTTTGTCACAGCCACGACTCTTCTACCCACCTTTTGGCCAAAATAATTCTCCTCCCTAATCTAGCCTTTCTGCTACTGTTTCGTAGGCCACCAAGACCTACTTTTGATTTAAATATTTTCATTCCTAACATTCAGATCTAAAACATTGGTACGGTTGAAAAATTTAATTTCAAGTTGAAGAGGAATTAGTCGAGAAATTTAAAGGTCCTTCGATATACGTCATTTTTAGGACAGCGCTCCATAGTTTGCTAATTTTATCGCTGGCTCCAATAATGTTTTCCAACTTTCTCTCTTACACGACACATCTCTGTGTCAACTCAAACTTTGCGGCACAGTAAACGAGTTTGTAAGTCCTAGAGTGAATTCATATCGGAAAAACCCTGCGGAATAAAACATTTAAATATCGTATTATTAGAACGATCTATCAAACGAAAAATTATACATGTCCGAATACTGCACGCAGATAATGCGGAATTAGAAAAAAAATTTCCACTGGAGTATTACGTGGCGCCCCAAGAGTTATGTCACGGCACACCGGTTGGTAACCACTGCATTAATAGTAGTAGTAGTATTGTTAAAAGTGCTTCGACAGCTTAGGTCATTTCGCACGTAGGACCCCACCAGGAATCGAACCCGGGACCGCTTTCACCGAAGTCGAACGCGTTACTGGCTATCCGGGAGCCCTACTGTGCATTAACGAATTATAGCTTATGAAAGACCAACCATCTTCTTGCGGAGGAAATACGAACTATTACTTACTATTTTCAATAGTTTTCTACCAAGTTACGTCTACCACGCCTTTTCCCATACAATTTTTAACGTTAACCTCTTGTAATGCCGTCCCTCCGCCACTCAAGCTAGTCAGCTTATAATGAGGTGCTATGAATTAGCGTTGCTGAATAACTGATTTGTCATAACCCATTCTACAATACCTTCGTGGAGCTTACTGGAGCATATTCGTCTAATATAAAGTATATCATCATGAATAAATATGAATGTAAATTATTTACGTAAATAATTATTTCAAACGTTATTTCTCAAATAAAAATAAAGGTAAGCAACTACTTTTTATCGGTATACATTTATTATGATAGTATTTATTATTGATGTATTTGAAAGTAGGATACCTTTAGGATCATTTTATAACATTATGAACGTAGATTAAATAAAAAAATTCAACTCGTATGTACGGACAGCTTTATAATTATTGATAATTTACGATTGAATAAAAATTGAACTATGATTTTGGAATTTTCAAGATACTTAACAACGTATTCAAAGTTTTAATTCTTCATGGTTGCTTTCTCATTGTTTCACGAATTTAGTGAATTTTAACGAAAAATATAGAGTATTGGTATATCTTTCCTGGAAAATCCAAAGGAAATTGGACCAGAAACATTTTTCTGTTCTAATTTCTCTATATTTTAAGTACAAATTCATTATCAGTATTATGAGCCCTCGAATTTTACAATTACTTTTTAAATCACTCTTCCGTATTACTTTGAACCGGTACCTCTAAATCAGGAAGTTTTAGGTTAGGTTTTTCATTTAACATTAAGTTAGTCCTCATGACCTCTCCAGCGCTTTGAAAGATAGGTCGAGGTTCAAACTGGCCTTCAGGCTAAATACTTCACAAGAAATAAACATCGGCAATTTCTCATCTCCGCTCGCTTTGTGGGAAATGTATTATTCTAAAAAATTACTTCGTGCAAATTTTTAAATCATTAATCTTAAAAAATAGTCAAACCTTTCAACCTGGTGTAATATTTTACGACAGCTAATTTTTCAAGTTAATAGATAAAATATAGAAGTTGTCTGAAAAATTACTTGTAGATACGGGTATTGAGGCTGTGTCTGTGGTTGTGTTGAAGCACTGTGTGTTTTTAAGCACTGTATGTCTTCCACGCTCTTAACGTTTCTTAAAATATCTATGCAAGTGTTTTCTAACCTCCTAACATCTTAAGTTGATTGTCAAGGAGCCATTCGGGATTCTTTTAAGAACACAATTTAATTTTTCGCGTAGATTACGGTACTTATTACATAAATGTTTCTGGAGGTAATTGCCAGTTCAAGTCGTAAAAGCATAAATAAAAATAATCTTTTTTACCTTACTTATTCGGAAATGATGAAGTAACACGTTCTTCGTCTTTCTCGAGAGAAATAACACTAGCCACTTCACCTCTCTTTCCAAAGAACTCCAGAATTACTCCAGCTTTAATTTCAGCTGTATCACCCACAATCTTCCTTTTTAGAATCAAGTATGGAAAATGTGCGTCTAAAATTATTCACAAGAAGGAGAGATTTCGAAGAAAATGTGATATAAACAGTCAGAGAGATACTTGGAAACATGCTGGCGTACACATATCTTCCAAGAAAAGATACTACATCTGAAGAATGGAAGTTTTCGAATTATGAACGCGTTGAGAGGGACTCTCGATTTACTCTCAGTCACGTAGCGAAACTTTCTCGTCGGACCTCGGTCAGTAGATTATCATTTTCGTTGAATAATTTATCTACTAACCTTATTGGTAGTTATTTCACTCGATAGAATTAAAAGTTTCGTGAAAAAGGAAGGGAAAGCAACCGAATCAACTTTTGGTGGCTTACAAATGCTCAGATATCTGCATTTACATGCTTTAATTCTCAGATATTGTTTATTGTACGTGTTGCAGCGGTTCTCACTTTAAATTTATCTTTGGTACAACGAATCATAAGGTTTTGAATAAAAATATGGAATTCGTTATACCCTCTGAGTCTCGGTTGCTTTTTTTATGATCGAACTAATTTTACTTTCAAATATGTTACACAAGATACTTCCTGAAACATTTTATGTAGTTACTCTATCATAAAAATCAGGAGCTTATTCAGTCTCATTTCTTCTCAGTTGTTGCTGCAAAACATGGCCCAATAAGGTAGTAAACATAATAAACATAGTTTCTTTAAATTGCTTTGAAAGTTGTCGGGATCGGTAGTGTAGTATTGGGATCGGCCCACATAGGAAATATGGATATCGTAATTTTTACCATTGAAGAGATAGCTGATATAATAAAAAATTAGCAGCTCTTGTAGTTATTTGGACTTTGATAAAATTTAAATATTGTTTTCTACGACAGTGTATCATTAAAGGAAAGAGAAAATAAAATAAGATTGTCTCCATACTTTTCCTAATTTTGTGGTAGCTGAATCGGGAGACAGTAATGATGGTCGCGTTTGTATTGTTTGTAACCATTGATAATATTAGAAAATAACCGAATTTCGAAAGAAACGGCGAATCTATATTTAACCGACCTTTTATCGTAAAATCAGATGAATAATTTTTTGTTTATAGCTTTAGATGTTGAACGTAACACCGGCGGTGTAAATTCTTTCGTATCCATGAACTTATGCACTAAATAAGAAGAAAGCCTTGCGATCTGAAACATTCCAAAACTCGTTGAATTCATGGGAAAGTACGTATTATTGGCTCTTGGGTTCGGACTTCCATTCGGAGATGAGAATAGTTTGTATAGGAATATTTTTCCTACGAAAAAGTATAACGTATTGTACTGTGCATATTCCCAGAATAGACACCAAATTTTTAATTAGGGTACGGATGGACTGACGGAAACTCCGAAATTTATACACAAATCAAAAAGTTTATTCTTAATTTTTGAACTCGGTTCTGGAAAAGTATTGAGATGAGAGATTTTACAAGCATATCTGAGTTAATCGCTCTATTGGGAGATGTCCATTAAGAATGTCTACATAGTGCTCGTATGTAACTGACTTCTTGAATCTGCTGCTGTACAGAATTCTGTCAGTCCTTGTCCCAGGTTTTTCATTTGTGAAAGGAACAAATTTCCCGGAAGAATTAACTCCAACTCTGATATAATTCTGAGTTTATGTTCGCAGGTTAAATTAATGGTGGATAGGTAAAATTGATAAAGATATTTCAATTGGAACTTTAAAAGTTTGCTTTTCTGAAATAAGCGCCCTTCCGTGGGAGCTCCTTCCCCTCCTTCCGTTTTCTCAATGAAACTTCTCCCTCCTTGGCCCATCCCATTCAATATTCTCTCTACTCCCAGGAAATTCGAAAAACCCGTGCGAGGCTGCTACAAGCCATTTTTATCGATTGAAGCTTATTTAACCACTACGCGCTCATTTTCTGATGACGATCCGCTTGTGTGGCTGAAGATTTGACTTTTACATCATTTTCTTCATTATAAGTGTAATTATAAGGTCATTGTGCTACACTTAAATCGGCTTTTCCACTTGTAGCATTCTGGTTTTGAGAGGAAAACGAAGGATACTACCTCACTCCTCATCTTACCTAAAATACCTCAATCTCTACGAAGCCCCTTGTGAAAATGGTGGTGGGGATGAGGATCTGACTAACTTATGGTTGATGACTAAATCGGCAAAATTATGTATGGGTATTTTTACTGATTTAGCTGTTAAAAAAAAACAGAGAAGGTCCAAGTTGTAGGAGAGATTGCGATCATCATCATGGAGAAAATAATACAATTGTTATATGAAAATCACTTAAGTAATTAATTTTAACGATAGTTCGAAGGATGCATCTCTTGCTATGCA
Organism: Ladona fulva; assembly: GCA_000376725.2. Classification (NCBI taxonomy): domain Eukaryota; kingdom Metazoa; phylum Arthropoda; class Insecta; order Odonata; family Libellulidae; genus Ladona; species Ladona fulva. The sequence goes on along the minus strand of KZ308222.1, from coordinate 3,063,900 downwards.
GTACGTAGTTAATTTTTATTTTCGACTTATTCTTTCAGGGTATATCACATTTCTCAGACAATGCGATCTTGTGGACTGACTCACATAAGCAGAAAACCGCAGTCATAAGTAGGTTTGAAATTAAGATTAGCTTATTTAACGTTTTAGAAAACTGGGCGTCGCGTGTGTATGACGGAAGACAGGAAGAAGAGTCACAGCAGATTAAGTTGCAAGGGAAGTCGTGGTTGGTATGGTCAGCTTGTCAAGATCATGGTAAATCAACGTTACTTAAGGTTACATTTCAAGTTCTTTTTTAATACGCAATGTGCATATTTTGGTTAGTTACTTGTGAGCGCAGTGACATGTTTACAAATCGCGATTGTTCTCAATCATTTTATTTCTCGTTTGCGGCTAGGTGGATTATTTTACGGATGGGGAAGCTCAAAAAACTGATGAAATTGAGGAAGAAAGGGATAATAGTGATGCCGTAGCTAAGGATAAGTAACCTAGATAATAAACTTTTCTAACATTTTAACAGTTATTTTGAGAAATATTTTTTTTCCGCTATCGTTCGGAATAGGTTTGAAACATTTTTTAACATGTAAGATTCCGGAATGAATTATCTCCGTTAGGCTTTGTATCACAGTATTTACTCAGTTTTCAAAACAAAGGCGGTTTCATTAGTTTTATTCACTCATCAGTATTCAGAAAGATTTTATGATGTATTTTATGAAAATGATGGTATACGTTGGTAATGAGTTTTCTGCAATGACGAAGAAATATTTGAATATTGGAGAACTAACAATGAAGTGTTATTTCCTCGACATATCAGAAGAATTGATGGAATACATTAAAGCGGTACTGCAACTTCATAACTCGTTTGCAGAGACAACACGAGATTAGCTTTTGTCTCTTATTGTTCGCAACAATGTAGAGTTAAGACAGTCAATTCAGATTTCCTAGTAGGAAAGGTGAGCAGATGATGAATTTCCCATTGTCTCAATGCAATAGTATAAAGCAGAGAATAGAATCATAATTTTCTGTTGGTGATTTAAAGCCGTATGTTAGATTAAAATACTCATGTATTTCTCTTGTCTGTTTGAAAACAACATGGGAGATGGTTCGACGAAGTGACAAGGTTCAGAAATAGCTACATGTGTGGGAACTTAAGGGAGTTTGTGGGTGTGTGAGAAATAAGAAATCAAAGCCTTCCATTAATAGTTAAGATGTGGTGTGTTATAATCTTAATTTTTTTTCTTCAGTTTACACGTGCACATAAATTTCGCAACTTATATCGATAAATTTGGTAACTATCACAAGCACATTTTTTTATCAGAATGAAGCAATTCCATGCTCATGGGAAAGTAAACATGAAATCGCTAAATTACAATTTACAATCGAAATTGCGTAAAATATTATGCAAATTGTAAAGATTCTGTATTACTAACACATTTCTGTTTTGGTGTATTTATAACGAAAACTATTTTATCGTTTACTAAGACAAGATAATTAAATTAAATCATTTATGTTGAAAGCCTGCACCTTCAATTCTGCTGTTCTAAGGTTAATGTCACAATTATTGGCATAACCCGAGGCCAATTCCTTCTTTTCCTTACAGCTCGAAGCCGGCCCAGAATATCCAGCCTGTATTCTGATTAATTAATGGATGGAATAAATAGACTGAATATCTTTGGGATTATGTGTCTTTGTAAGTTTAGAGGGCAACAAAATGCGTTTTTGTTAGAATGATCCTATTATCAAGAAAATCACTACTAAATGCATGAAATGAAATCTCGGCTGTTTCCGATTTTTTTGACATTTGAAGAAAATGATCCACGAAAAGAACTGTGTGAGGGCAATTTTTTCCATGAAAGTACCGTATGTCGACCTTAGCTCTGAATTTGATTTTTAAGTTACTGACAAATCTGCGTAATGTTAATATTGATCGGCTTATTACATTCAACATGCGTTTCTTTGATGTGATCTATGAAAATATTTACTTCCTTTCACAATCGAAATCTCTAATATTTAAAACTTCGAATTGGTCGCTCTTGTGAATAAACGGTAGCTATTTAGATGGAATTTCCAAATAGGAACCTCATTGGCCCACTTCTTATTGTTTCGGTTAAAAGTACAGTGGTAATGCTTATCCCGCGACTAAGATAGTTTTTCTCGAATTTGGATGCCGCTTTTGCATGAAACGCTAGTAAAGCAATATTTTCTGTTTTTTTTATTCGTCACCGATTTCCAGAGAACATATACACACTTATTTCATCATACCTATATGGATTTTTACAATTAATTCTGGCAATACTTGGTGGAGCTTCTCCATGATCAATTCAAAGACTTTCAAGGGTTCTACCTCATCTTCAGACTTGTAGAACTCTCGAATCCGGTCGTGTTTTTGAAATATATTTTCTGTGGACGGAGTTAGATTGTGTTTTCTTTGAACTAATATATGATTTTGTTTCTTTTTTATCAAGTGTTATTTAATTGTAATGGTTTCAACAAACCCTTTGGTATTAATCGTTTGAAATTTGAAGTATATAGTCAGTTATCTTTAGGTTTGATTTAACAACTGTATTTAACCTTACTCGTGTAATAAATAGGTTAATATCCATAGATCTATTTCGCATAAACTTAGAAATTACTTAATTATGCACTTTATCTGTAAAATAAACTAATTCACCTGACGGTATTTATATACACGTTCAATCCCAAGGAAGAATGGACTTGACAAAAGTCTGACGGGACCGGGAATCGAACCCGGGTCTCCCAATTGCCGGTCGGGTGCTCTGTCCGTTGAGCTATCCCGGCAGAACATTTCTCCAAGCCATTTGGGAAACTTTGTGGGCAAGGACGTTGCGAGTTCGTCCACATGGTGGTATCGTTCGCAGTCATGGCTTCATAGAAGCACCGGCCACACAAATTGATGGAAAGCTTCCCGAATGGCTTGGAGAAATGTTCTGCCGGGATAGCTCAACGGACAGAGCACCCGACCGGCAATTGGGAAACCCGGGTTCGATTCCCGGTCCCGTCAGACTTTTTTCAAGTCCATTCTTCCTTGGAATTTTTCCTGGGTGCGCACCATCTTGCGCAAAGTCACCCTTACCCGTTTTCCTGTATACACGTTCAATAACACAGTGTCAANGTGGACGGAGTTAGATTGTGTTTTCTTTGAACTAATATATGATTTTGTTTCTTTTTTATCAAGTGTTATTTAATTGTAATGGTTTCAACAAACCCTTTGGTATTAATCGTTTGAAATTTGAAGTATATAGTCAGTTATCTTTAGGTTTGATTTAACAACTGTATTTAACCTTACTCGTGTAATAAATAGGTTAATATCCATAGATCTATTTCGCATAAACTTAGAAATTACTTAATTATGCACTTTATCTGTAAAATAAACTAATTCACCTGACGGTATTTATATACACGTTCAATCCCAAGGAAGAATGGACTTGACAAAAGTCTGACGGGACCGGGAATCGAACCCGGGTCTCCCAATTGCCGGTCGGGTGCTCTGTCCGTTGAGCTATCCCGGCAGAACATTTCTCCAAGCCATTTGGGAAACTTTGTGGGCAAGGACGTTGCGAGTTCGTCCACATGGTGGTATCGTTCGCAGTCATGGCTTCATAGAAGCACCGGCCACACAAATTGATGGAAAGCTTCCCGAATGGCTTGGAGAAATGTTCTGCCGGGATAGCTCAACGGACAGAGCACCCGACCGGCAATTGGGAAACCCGGGTTCGATTCCCGGTCCCGTCAGACTTTTTTCAAGTCCATTCTTCCTTGGGATTTTTCGTGTATATAAATACCGTCAGGTGAATTAGTTTATTTTACAGATAAAGTGCATAATTAAGTAACTTCTAAGTTTATGCGAAATAGATCTATGGATATTAACCTATTTATTACACGAGTAAGGTTAAATACAGTTGTTAAATCAAACCTAAAGATAACTGACTATATACTTCAAATTTCAAACGATTAATACCAAAGGGTTTGTTGAAACCATTACAATTAAATAACACTGACATTCTTCCTTGGAATTTTTCCTGGGTGCGCACCATCTTGCGCAAAGTCACCCTTACCCGTTTTCCTGTATACACGTTCAATAACACAGTGTCAAAATCTTTGGCTAATCTGTGGCGAATTCATTCTTTCACAAAGGCCTAAAATGTTTGGAAACACATTAACGACACATAGTCGCAAGTAAACGAGGTTTAGAAGGTTAATTTACTATTTTGGAACGTGTAATATTCTTATAATGACAAACGATATAATTAATTATAGAGCTATGCACCTATATCCATGACTCGATTTTAAAGAACATTTCTGATGCATTTCTTGTGGATTACGTCTTATCGCGGTTTCAATATATTTTCTAAAATTTGAATGGGTTATTGTTAGGTCAGCATTGATGCACTTCAGTATCTCATCGAGAAGTATTTGGATATTTACTCATCCATTCATGATATCACGTATCATCATTCGCTACTTTCCTGGTCATCTTTCTGTCATCAATATGTTGGAGGTAAAATACACCTATAATACAACTCATACGTAATATATTACATTTTCAATAATGCATCATTAACTTCCAAACTTAAAAATCAGTAAGTTTTATAAATTGAAATAATATAGGCATTTGATGGAATTTATCCATGTTAAATACAAAGAAGATCGCAAAAAGTGTAATTTTTTGTAGAATTCGCGAAAAGGTAAACGTTTTGTGTGCTTTGTGTTTAATATTTTTCACGTATGTTTATGCAAAGTGAACTATTTGCTGAAATGATTATTTAATTTAATTATCTTGTCTTGGTAAACTTTAAATAAAATGAATGCTAGTATAATATTCTCTAGAAACTAACCATAAATGAAATGATGAGATAATTATAACTTTGCAGTCAGAGTACAAATTATGGATACCAATGGTTTGAACGTATTGCCTTAACCTCTTCACGTGTATCAAAAGTCGTCACGTTCCATTGGCTCGCCTTTAGAGGCAAATTTAACCGCAAGAATATATTTTCTTAAAATTAAAATACTTTTCCTATAATCTTTTACGCTTGAGTTTTAGTTTTCAACATGCATTTCTGAGGAGAAAAATCTAAGATAACGAAGCTATACTTCGCGTATCATAAACAATAATCTCAATAAATTCTTTTCGAAGAAGTTCTACGGATTTTTCTGTTTTTATTCCATCATTAGTTTCGATGACTGTTCCTTTTGTACTACGGGGAGTTATTTTCATATTTGAATTATTCAGCTATATAAATCTGGTTACTGATTGAATAGCAGAGAAATTTCGGAGAATGTACTCTTCATTTCAGAAAATTTTGATATTTAGACAATTGACCTACAAAATTACCTGATTTAGATCGGATCCCTGATTGATTCGGTACTGCACCTATCAAGAAGAAAGATAGAAACATGAAGACAATAGACTCCGATTTTGGTATTATATTGCTATAAGTTAATCCTATAAGCAAGGATTTAAATGTCAATGTGATAGAATAATCGAGTCTACATGGAAATACTTAATATTAAGAATACAATTTTGTGTGACTATCACGGTTAATTGCAGGAATTTCGTAATAAAAGTGATAGTAATGTTTTGACATATTTAATAGGAGGTGAGTCACACAAGAGGATAATAATGATCACATATACGATGTGTAGATGATAACCTTATCCTCTTTCAGCATCGAATTTTAAGTATTACGATAACATAAAATTTTAGGGTAAAAATCACGGGCCACGATATATCCCACGGGATATATCCCACTCTGAGATTAGAGCCGTATTTGGTTTATTATGGTCTCATATATATTTTTGATATCGACAAATTTCTTGTCGTAGAAGGCATACAGAATATTATAGTTAGGCCACTCCGGGGGGGTGGCTGACGGACTTAATCCCCCCGCCCCAAAGTTTCCACAAGTATTTACTCAGAACCAAATTTTCAGGCTTTTAGTAAATATTTCCTTACTTTTAACAGTTTTTTAAAGGCAATACTTTCTTATGATGAGAATAAATTAGTAGCATTACAACGTAAATGGGAGATTGTTGTAGAAATAATTCTCGGGGCTCTACCTCTACGGGGAGATTATTGGCTACAATGCAATACAATAGTTCAGCCCCCCAAGCGAGAATTCTGAATGCGTTCCTGACTATAGCTGATTTTATATCATAAAAAGTATGGATAACACTGAAGTAATTGATTGATTTAATATCAATCAATGTTTAGACGAATTTTTCTGTGGAATATAATTGATTTTGTCATATGTTAGGAACAATTTGTATTTTTTACCTTCAGAAGCACCATTTAATATTTTGAATTGCATAGATGAGATTGAAGAATGATCAATACGCTGCAATGACGTCAGCAATCGAGGAAATGAATACATGATTTCTTTTCATAGAATTAGTGCTCCATACTCGATGATGCTCGCATCTTATGACGAACTGTTAGCTTTAAGACGTATGCTTCGGAGAAAAACTGGTGTCTTACACATCAATATTTAATGCAGTGTGAAGATTTTATCGACATTATATCGTTTGTTTAGCGTTAGGAGCTAAAGTGTTTGAATGAATAAACCATATCAATGACAGGAATATAAATAAGTCCCGTGATAGTCTGAGAACGTGTTATGAATGATTATTTCGTCATTAATGCTTTATCAGATGAGACTGGGCATTGATATAAATATTGCTAATTAGAGTAAATACTTATTTATTTTCTAACGGTAATTGATTTGCTTTTATTGGTTCCATTTTGGCTGCGTTTCCTAAGATGTAGGCAAAGAATGAGTAGGTTGATGTGAAAAACGTAGTGATATGTGATAATGTGATAAAACGTGATCTATTTTCTAAGAAATGATTGGTTTGAAGTTGAATTGTAGATTATATAAGGCAAAAAATTCCTATCGTATTACTTTAGATTTATTTTTACCTATTTCTGAACTATTTTCCGAATTAAGTGGATATAGTTACTATGAAATAGTGTGCATCTTTTAATAAAATACCGGAAATTGTTTAGATGCGAATGGCTACGAATCAGGAAATTAAAAATGTAATACACTGTATAACACACCAAATACAGGGTCATTTAAAACAATTAACTAAAACTTGCATGATTTATTAGCTGCTGGGTTTTGAGTTTCATAGAAAAGGATATGAAATTCATATATTTTCAAAATATATTTCACAACCAGCCATATTATCACACTCCAGAAAAGGCTGCCGTGATTTTCATTTAGATGTGATAATACAGTGAGAATTTTAGGTCAACTGGTAGCAATGAAAGCTGCGACGTCACTATCCAAACAAGATAATCTGTTTAAAAGGCACTACTAACTACAAATTTCTAGATAGTTTTAGTAGTAGTATGAAAATGATTAATTAATGACTTTGTTAACGAAAGAATGTTTATCTGCAACAGATATTATAACATCAATCTTATGAAGCGAAGATAGATAATATGCTTGGCTTTTTCCTTTATATTTTATCAGTTTCGATCCATAGAAATCTAATACAAATATCGTTGCCACTCATTTTCTCTGTTATCTGATACCGTGCAAGTGCTCATCATTTTTTAATTTTTCTTTCTTCTGTCGAGTAGTATTTATGATTACTGGCGGGATAGTTTACGATTTTTTGAGGTAAGCAGCTCCGCTGACATTTATCATAATTTTCTTTATCCCTTTGTTTGATTTTATCATCAACCACAAATCATTTTTATATAAGCGATTATTATTAGCCTCTTTTCTATAATTTAAATTATTCGCGATTAATTCTCTAATTTTAATAAGGTTAGAATATTATGTTATTAAATTATTTAGATACGATCGAATCACTGGAAATAAAATCTACAAAAGTGTAAATTGAGTTATAACTGCACCTTATATTCAACATTGTTCTCTAATATTTAATAGTGACAAAGAAGATGTAGTTCAAACGACCAAAAACAGTAAAATCTTCAGTAAACTTACAATCAGATGTGAATTAAAACCATAAAAATTTGAATGTATATGTTTCAAAATTAAAATTGCCTTTCCTTGTGCCCTGTTGAAATTTGTGGAAGGGAAACATTAGTGCACTTCAGATCCCCACATCTAAGTGTGAAATTATCACAGTAGAATATGATTTAATGTAAAATTATATAAAATGAAAATAACAATTTTGCATGGTACCCTACTTATACAAATTAAAAAATTGCGATCGTTAGGTTTCGATATATGCTCGCGGAGTCACTTTAATTTGAAAGAAAATTATTTAACAATAAGGATTGATGGATGCAATAAAAAATTCCTGCTTTAGATTTTCCTAAAATTACCAACGATTCGATTTCCGAAAGAAACAGCTATAATCTTAATCTGCAGTTTTAGATTCAGTATCCTTAATACTGCAAAGGGTATCGGTTAAACCATATATCTATGAGACTAAGATACATAGGTGAAATTAATTAAACTTTCAGTTTTAAATATGGAGCATGTAAAAGTAAATGAATATTCTATTGATCAAAAGCATGAATTTTTATGGTGAACGCCTCACTTCATATTCTTGAGTGATAGATCAAACGAAAGCCATAATGAAAACATATTCGTATTCTGACCCGTGGGATTGCTGATTAGCATCCTTAAAAATGTTACTTTATGAGATATCGATGTTGGGGAGTTAGTAAGCCATGTGGTTGAATTAGTTAGAAAGCTCTTTTGCCTTTTCGTTGAACTTTTGTGGTTTCCCTTACCATTGAGAAAATTTGAATAATGACACGGGTTGTAGTAAGAAATATAAAAAGATTATCCCTGCAACCGGTTTATATCAGCGAAACAAATTTCGATCGATCAAAACAGTGATTCAATAAAGTTTAACCGAAGCCTCATTAGCGATAGAGATTAATTTTAGCTTGCGATGCCATGCTGATGAGAAAAATCGAGCTAATGGATTGCGGGAGTAGGGACTGGAAATGGATTAAGTGGTGCTATTGGCGAACTAAATTTCATGATGCTACATTAGCAGGAAATTTTGGAAATGATCGCCAGTTTGGACACAATTATAAATGCAAAGGGCAATCGAGATGGAATGTACATTAACACAAATTGGAAAGTGCCAACAAGAATGAAATTGGTATTGGGATAGTTGACAACATTTGCAAATGCCATTGATTGGAATTATGCTATGGAAATGTACCTGAAAAATTTCCAAATTTGCTGGCATATTTAGAAATACATTTGCCAATTTAGGTATATGTAGACTGTTATTGGTTCGCTCATTAGTATAATTCTTTCTTTTCTGAAGCTATCTAGTACCGTGTAATTTTTAAGTCAGTTATTCTGAATCACTTTTTTTCCAGCTATGCTGAGGTAATAAAAACAGAAAAAATACGACAATTAAAACTGGACAGTTTTATTTGTCGTTTTTTTTCTGTTTTTCTGTAGACAGAGAATGAAACGAGAATGAGTGCTAACTCAAATAGGAAAAGTATGAGCTTCAGGCGAGAACAATATAGCATTTGTTAATTTTCAAGCGAGACCAAAAACAGTTCTTATCTGAGATATTAAAAATAGAAATGAATTGATATTAAAAGAACAAATATTTCATTACAAAAGGTCAAATATACAAATTAAATCTGGCGTTTCTCGAATAATCCGGACTTACTTTGTCTCTTTAATTAATTAAAAATTATACCATTTCATACGAAACATCAGTACACATCTTAAAAGAAAAACCCTTTGTTTTAAATGACCAGTTTTGTCAATGATTTGGTATCGTCAGGTTTACTTGTTGGCACCATTACCTGAAGATATCAACACATTGTAATTTCCACAGCAGATTTTAATGACCAGTTTTGTCTTCAATTTGTAACTTCCACAGCAGATATTAGTGACCAGTTTTGTCAAATTGTTTTCCAGAAGGAAAAGGGTGAAAGGTAACTTTGCACATTAAGTTGTGCGCATAGGGATATTCCCAAGGAGGAACGGACATTAAAAAAGTCCCTGTACTGTTAAACTTTTTTCATGTCCGTTTCTTTTTGTAAATTGGTTTTTCTTTTAAGACGTGTGCTTTGAAATAGTGACAACCAAGTCACATCCATGTTCTTTGTAATGTACAGCTTGACTCGGAGATAAAGACCATGGAGCTATCGTTCCAATAATGTCCCATTTATTGAATGTGCTTCATAACCAAGTGAAGTGCACTTGCAGTCACTTGATACTTAGAAAATTACCGTTAGAAAATCGGACTCGATAGTCACTGCGTATCGAAATGGATGCGACCGTTAATAAAACAACCATAAGAAGAACAAAAAGTTCAAGAAAGTCACTTATACGTTTCAAAAAGTTTCTTATTGAATGAATATAAAATTTTAACAATTAAAAGTATTATTGATTGCGAAATAAACACGTATGGATTGCAAGGCTTTAAAAACTTTTCAATTTTAATTAATTATTCCCGCTACAACTTTATAACGAACGAGACAGGTACTGATCAGTTTACTGAAGTGCTTCCATCCCATTGGTTCTTCCATTTTGATGCCTCCGTTTTATTGTTTGCATTATTTAATTAGCTTGTGTCGTGAAATTTCCGAAAAGGATTAGTCTCGATTATATAACTTCAATTAAAACTACTTGAGAGCCTAATTCAATCCGAAGCCTATTTCTGCGTTCAATTTGGGCAATAATTATCTCTAATCGGCATAATTTAATTTTCGAAACTTTCAATAAATTCAAGAATAGTAATAGATTATTTCCTTGGCTGTTTACATAAGAGAGGCAAACTGTAACATATCAACTTGATCAGAAATGAGCCTACACGAAATGAGAATAAGAATCGCCTTAAAAATAATAAAGTTTATCGGTTAATTAGAAAAAAATGTATATATTTTTAAGAGTAATTATAAATGCAGTATGTAAGCGTGTGACAGTTGTATCGAATAGTTAATACATCTAAATAATTAATATAGTATATAATTAATTAAAAGTATCGGAAGCGCTTCATTGCTATAATTTAGTGTTACATGATTTAAGAAAGGAAGAATTTCTTTTCCTAAGGAAGGAACTTATTTTAAATTTTCACATACAAGCAGATATATAACATTTTGGGAATTAGAATTGATAGCCTCTTTGACAAGGTGAGATCCAGATTGGGCAATCCATCGCACATATAATTCGTTGCACATATAATTCGTTGCACATATAATTAAGTTCGACAATAAAAGATTAAGTATTTTTTGTCATATTTTCGGTGTTATAACTCACTTATTTCAATGTATTTCTATAGTCATCTTTTTTGACCGTTTTTCTATTTATTCCAGGATTTGGCTTTATTAGATTTAGGATAAAATTTTCTTTGTTATAAAATGAAAACTGGACTTTCAATCGCACTCGTATCATACATTTATATGAATATTTTTCCGAATTTCACACATTTTCTCAGGCCTTGCTTCATCATTAGGGACTTTTGTGGTCCTATTTTCTAGGAACGGAATTTTCGTCATAATGAAGTATCTTTATTTTTTAGTCTGATTGAGTTTTTAAGAAATATCTTTGAGGAAGGTGGAAGCCATAAAATTTAATTTTTATTTAAGTATATATTTAAAAATACCCTTCTTGTTTTTGTCAACAACGTAGTCTCCAAATTGTCATTGCCTTTTTCTCCAATCAAATGTACTCTCTGATTTCCTTATAATCTCACTTTCAGCGTTATGAGAGAGTAGTAAAGCAACATCAGTATGTCGCAGAGTTAATAAAGCAACGTCAGTGTGTATAATAAGAAAATTAGTCACCTAATTAGTCATCTAATTAGTCACCTAGGAAGACGTTTCCTGGAAATACGGAAACAGCAGGATGCTGGAAAGGGCTATTTAATCCTGTCTCCCATAAATGCTACTTATATACTACGTAAGTATACTTTCATTCTTGGTCAATCACCACTTTCATCAAGAAGTGAATTTCATTTACGTACGTATTGATCTATTCCAGATTTTTATTTTTATTTTATGTAGAACTTCGGGTTCGTTCCATTCCAATATTATGTTGGCTGCCGTACTTTACTACTCTCAATGTAGTGAAGTTATAAGGAATGGGGTACAGGCCGTATACTTTGTACTGAGGGTCAGCACACGGTACGGCATGTGGTAGGGCATAAGTGTATTTTCCTTATCTGCTACTGTCGCGTATCGTCATATGTAGCAGGAAGAACCTATAATATCTACAGTTTCATTTAAGAACATATCATTTCTGAATATATCAAGAAAATTTAACCTAATATATAATATTTAAATTGGTACTCCGCTCCTAATCTTAATATCCTTTGCTCTAAAGATTCCCATCCTAAACTAAGGAGAAAATAATTGTCATAATACGTTCCGCCGTACTTTTAAGTAATATCTTCCAAGTCAATGAGTAAAGGTTGGGCCTTAAAAGGTTGGAATTTAACTAATAAAGCCCCTGTTTTTGAAATGGGTTCCCACGAAGCTTGTTAAAAACTGCCGCTCCAGAAAAATCAAGTGGACGCTCTTTTATCTTTTTAAAGAAGGCCTTCGACGAAGTCCTCCCCCTACAAATCGAAATTAGTGGGTATTAATAAGCACTTAATTAACAGAAAAATTTACGCTAGAAGAAAGAATACCAATTAGCACTTCATATTTATCCGAATAAAATTAAGTGACCTTAGGCGCCAAAGAAAAAGTTGCGGTCAATGCTCAATGTACTCCATAGTCGTATTTTTCGAAGTTAAGATATTGCGGGTCTTTTGCAGATCAGTAGAACGACAATCGAAGTACTTGAACCAAAACCTCGTTGTTTTGTTCGCGGATGATTTAAGCTGAAGCTGCAATTCCGAATAGTGTGCGGCAATGTTATAAACAACTCGGTCTTAAAAAGTGTCTTTCCGATCGGTGTGATGCTAAAGGTAAGGAAGCGATACCATACCATCCTCCACTCACAGAAAACTGTAGTAGATTACGCCTGGCGAAAGGTAGTTTCCATTAGTACTTAATGAAATTATTATTATTATTTATGGAAGCATAGAAAGAGAACAGTAGAGGAAAATCAAGAAAAGGGGATATGGTGATTCGTGTTATTATAAAATATTAGGAAGCTAATTAATTTTTACTTCCTGCTAAATGGCAATGGATGTCTAGATAATCTAAAGGTCAAGCTTCTAAAAGTTAAATTAAAGTTAGGAGGTCGAATACACGCCTCACTGACTTTTTTGAACTTTTGTTTCTGGAGACCTTTAATGCATTTCGATTTCAATAACTTACATCAAAGATGATGCAGCATGTAAAATGAAATAGCATGTAACAAAGGGAGCTGGTATTCTGATTCAAGGGGTCCTAAATGGAAAGAATGCCTGGTAAAATTTCAAGGCTGATAAAATTAAACAACCCTGTTTTTTTGCTATTCAAATTCTCACAAATGAAAACATTTAGAATCTTTTAATCTCTAGATCATAACTAGAGTAGGTGACGGATGTGCACCGGAAGTAAAAAAAAGAATGAAAATGTTAAAAGTAGCTTATGGAAGTAAAAAGAATGTTTCAGGAAACAAGAACTTAAATTCGAAAACAAAATTTTGAATATTTCGATAGAAAATTTATTTAGAAAGTATTATTTAGTGAAAGGGAAACTTGGGGATAAGGAGAGATAGAAAAGTTTCGTTTGGATGTCTGGAGAAAGATATTTACAGTAAGACAGAAAAAATCGAAAGTGTAAGTATTTAAGGAAATAAAAAGGAAGACTAATAAACTGTAACTAATAGAAGAAATTGAGAAAAGGGAAGTGTAATTGGTTGGAAATTTTCTGAAACATAACGATTTCTTAGGAATTACAACGAAAGAATAAATAAAGGGAAGTGTCTAGGATGAAATACTATGACTGTGTGCGCAGCATCGTGAGTATTGCCAGATAATAGAAGTTAAGAAATTTAGCAGTAGGAGGAAAAAGATGATTGCAATGTCAAGGCTTTGTCTTTAGAAGATGATTATGATATATGAGAGAGTGCTGTGAAGATTGATTCACAGAGGGGTAGGATTAGAGGGTGGATGGAGTGGTGAGCATAATTATGTTAATATCATGAAAGTTTTTTTCTCCTTATTATACAGGTAGAAAAGGGTTTTGCTCTAATTTCACCGTTCTAGTAAAAAGAGTTAAAATTAGTTCTTTGTACAAAATGTTTATCTCACCACTAATCTAGCGGTCACTAAAGAAAATTGAGATAATCCTATATCAGCTATGGTTGGTGATCTGCTCTAACATAGCGAGGATATGGCAGAGCCAGGGTTGGTGGAAGATCGTAATCATTTGATGATATTTATTTTGTCTGCGTAGAGAAATATGATAGAATCCAGCAGATTAGCACAGATACAGCAGATGCTAGTTAGTTCTTTAATTGACATGGAAGAAATTCGTTTTAAAAATTTCACATTAGGAACAAAGCAAAATTGTACAAAAAAGTAACGACTCGAGGTAAATGCGGAAGCAGTAGAAAAGGCGAGACAGTCTCAATAGCGATGCACCTCATTAGTATTTCTAGAATGAGATAGAAACTGCAGTGATCATGAAAGCGGCTAATTGATGTGGAGTACCACGGAGGATGGCCTTCGTAAAAGTATTCGCAAAAAACATGAGACTTGGAGAGTACCTGAGGCGTAATGGTCCAGTAGCACTACGATCCACGAAAAGCCTTTCAGGGTGGCTCACGAGGATATTGAATATGATTCACAATTACCCCGCAGGATGGCACCTTTGTTATTGCATTTAATTACCTTAAAGCATTTATAATTTACCTCACTGCTCATTTTTCCTAGTCTCCTCAACCCCCTTTAAAGTTTTGGTAACTTATAGTGGCGATGGGTAATGTTCTAAAGAGCCTTTGGATTGGTGAAAGTTTATATTAAAATATAATACTTGTGAAAGGTTATATTAAAATATAATAAAAAATAATAACAGGATGAGCAATTATATTAAAAGAATGAACATTATATGTAGGTGGTTAGACTAGACATCGAGAACCAGAAAATAGGAAGTAAAAGGACAAGGGAGACCAGGGATCGGTACAGTTGGAGATTCATGGAGGGTGCTATCTTATTAAAAAGGAAATGGTGGACTGAGCTATAGAATGGCATTTATGGTAGGTTTTCGTCTTTGAAAACTTCTGAGCAAGTTAAGTGGCGAAACGGTCGAGGTTTGTATTTGTGTATAAACCTATATGCTACCCATTGGATTCCACTACTTTGTGATGAAGCAAGTATCCTCCTATGTGCACAGCACTCAGTGATTCCTGATCCTTTCATAGCCCATAGCTATGTAGTCAACCTTGTACAATTTCAAGAAATCCCTTATGTTCCTCATACTACGTCAATTTATTCTAATTTAGCCAAATTTTTACCAGTTTTTCTTTTTTTTAGGACCACTTTCTCTATAAAACATGATATTCGACATTCAGCTATCTAATATTCTGAATATATTTACTCTTTTCCAAGATATCAAGAGCGGTCTTGAGTTAGGTTTCTATTAAGAAAAGTAGAAAGTAAAATGAAACATTCTCTGTATCACTAACGAAAGCATTTTCATAATAAAAATTAAGGGATTTAAAATGTTTATTTCTTAAAGGGCTTAGATCGGTTATTCTCACATTTTGCGATTCTTAATTCTTTCTTTACTGGTTTCGTTACTAGTGAATTTTACGTGCATTTTTTCAATTTTGAGGGGTGTTATCGAAAACACCAATGATGCCTGCGAGGGTGAATCCATAAGTCTTCGCCTCTATTTTTTTCCGGCCGAATCTATTAAGTTGCATGAAAATCAAAGTAAACGGATGGTTCAATGTCTTTCCACTTGTTCACATATAACCACCATAGCGGTTCGGTGTTTGTCCATCGTGAGATGTCGCCGTAGCAGAATTAGGGCCAAACACTTTTCGATTCGGCCTCGTAGATTCTTCTAATTCTAATTCTTTCGAATAGATTTCGTAAATTTATAACTTATCTGTTTTAATGGAAAATTTCCTCTTTGGGACATAACGGTTCCACGTTCTGTAAAATTTTAAATTTTGATCGTAAAATAAGACGAATTTAGATTACTCTAAAAGTAAATCTGAGAGTCAGTTCAGGATCTAACTTAGATTATTTTGAATTTGTTAGAGGAATTGCAACGTAAACTTTCAAATCATGCGTTAACCAATTTTCAGAACTCGACTACCTGGACTCCCAAAATCAACAACGCTCAAGGAGGATTTAGAAATAACTTGGCTCGTTGGGGCGTGTGCCCTGGTAAATTCAAGAAACACCCCGAATACGTGACGGGGAATCGAACCCAGATCTTTCATTTTCCTGGAGACTGCTCTAAGCCAATCGAGCGACCATGCCGAACTGGCTTACTTAGATTGTCGGGTTGCTTTGGGATGGTTAAAAGCCCTCACCCGCTAAGAGAATGATCTAAGTTCGATTTTCACTCACGCCTACTCCTTTCTCTTTCTTTTATTCAGGGCTCTTTAGAAAAGCATTACTCATTATTTGTTGAACGAATGGTGAATGGATAAGACGTCGAAAGGCGTTGATTGATGGAATCAACCTACATATTTAATGTGTTTTTGGCGTATTCGTGTTCCTGGGACGACACTGGCACTGACACTGGTCCTCTGCTCCTCTAGTACTTGACCAAAGCTCGTTGTCTTAGGGGGCGTTCCTTTCTTAACTGCATATTTAATCCAATCTTTTCGGAGGGAATTATTCGGTAGTTCATCGCTTTCACGCAAGCTTATTACATTTTGGTACCTTTTAAATAAATTTTGAGAAGTGTTGGTGGTATCTTATAACATGTAAAAGTAATTGAGGACCTACTAAGTTATCCAAAGAAAACTTGCCTTTAATATTCGTTCGTTATAAGTAATTTTGATTAAAGTAAATTTCGAAAGTTATTTTTCTATTTGTGTCATCGATATCTGACTGGAAGTCTTGCTAATGAACTTAGACTTGTATCCTCTAGATGTTTTCCCAGTTTCTTTACTGCAATTTCTCTGGTTAGCCACCATCTCATTTCCACGATGGCCAATATTCATCGCGAAGAAAATGCCCGGTTTCATTCTTCAAATTAATTCATAGGTGATTCAATGGATGCAGTGCTCTTCGCCAAATATTAAACACTGTTTTGCCGTTCCTAATATACCAATTTGACGTAGGATTGGGGAAATTTTTCAAACACAGCGATCGATTCGTCAAAATGACACAAGCAGAGGAAGCCTAGATTATTTGATTCAGAAGACAAGATTAGCAAGCGTCGACATGAAGGAGCGCAGAGGCAAGGATGGCCTCAAGAAAGGGCAGCGGTTGGGGGCATTTGGGGGACCGCCGGAGGAGGAAGTCGAGTGGCTGAGGTCATCCTCGGGGCTTTCGTGCGAAGGGACTAAGGGCGGCGAGGTCAAAGAGGGCGGGACTAGCGCTCTAATTACAATCGGTAGGAAAGTGTTGCGGTCCGCCTTGCGCTACTAAAGTGAGCGAGTCAGTGAACAGCGCCTCTGCTCCCATAAAACGGCCTTTGATTTATGTCGGTGGAAATAAAGCGAGCAAATAAAAGCGGTGTTTGTCCCCGCGGCGGCAGAGTTTTGACCACGCCTCCCTCACTCCAAAACTAACTCGCCCCCCCCGACAGACTTCACCCCTTATTACTGGTCTCACTCACACTCAGGCACCCCTACCTCCTCCTCCCGTCCTATCCTCTCGCTCTCTCTCTGTCCAATCCCCTTTCCGCTTACCTTCTCCCCTGCCGTCTCCTTCCTTCCTCGCATTCCTATCCTTCCCTCTCTTTCGTCGCTTCTCTCCATCACCTTTTTTATTCTTTCTGGATCTCTCCATTTATCTCGACACCGTGTCTCAAGGCGTCGCAAGCGAAACTCATAAAAGGGTTCGGAAAGTTCCATTTTTTTCCTTCCTTCGGTAAGATATTGAACTTTCCTCGAAACATTTTGTACGCAGCTCTACAAATTAGTTTCATTCAAACGAATAAACGAAAATTGCCTCGGTATACAGAATTATCACAATGTATTTCGTCCTTTCCTTTCTTCGTAGTTTTTGGTTATCCGTTCGAATAAAAGTATGATTAAGTTCCACCAAATATCAGTGGAGTTATCCCTTATCTACAAATTAACTTTTCGTGGATAATTTTATCTTTTGGTTTTTGTCAAACCGGAATAAGGTAATGGAGATCATTTTCCATGTTTTAATGATAAGGAATGTGATACGCTTTGATGAAGAAATGTAAACATTTTTGGATAGCATAAGGCAAAACCGCAAAAAAATGGAAAGAATCTTCCTTAGAGGGACTTAGTAGCAATCCATTACAAGTAATTCATTATAAAAACAACGCAAATGCACCTCCTTACCAAATTTTTCATTGTGGTAAATTACTAGTAAAAAGTAAACAAGCTCATTAACAAGTTCATTTCTAATTAATTCCTCCAAATTGAGCGTCAGAGAGAGCTATCAAAAAAAAAAGATTGACAGAAACGCAAGTTTTCGATTTAGGATAGTAAGAGTTGTCGGTTCTGAAATTAATACACTTTTACAAATTACTCTATACTCTTCTACTCGTATAATATAGAATCATACGGTAGCATTTTGGAATGTGCAGCGAATTTCTACAGAGAATGAAATAAAAGAACGATTTCGTCAATCTCTAACCAATAATTCAAGAGTACTTCTTAAATTATATCCTTTATTGAATACGAATCAATTAATATAACGATAGGCAAATGTGACTAATTACGACTCAAGCATTGAAATTCATACTTAAGAATCAAATTCCTCTAGAAACCCTATGAATATAGAGAAAATCCTTTACTTGATTTTATGCGCTCATTGTTGATTTAATATATCGGAAAAGCACGAAAAAGAAGTGGTTTCAGTATTTGCGAAGACATATAAGTAGCTGACATAATTTTTAAACAACGTTCAGCTTAAATCTGCCGTTTAATCTTATTGTTAGATTATTTGTTGTCGAACGGACAACGCTATTCTGGCTTCAGTTTCACTCATTGCATCCATTCCGTAAACCAGTGATATTCTTTGGATTTATCAAAATGACAGAAACTAAAAACTACTTTGTTTTGAAGTATGACATTTTATGAATGAATTAACTATTCGAAGCTGATTGAAGCATCCCATAGAAATGTTTGCGTTTCTTTTTAAGTTTTTAAGCATTTATACGGGAATACATTCAAGAAATTTGACAATCAGCCCTTGATTAAAAACACATTAGGAGTAGTAGCTTCATGGATTCACTTTTTTTGCGAAAGGATCTCGACAGTAACCAATTACTACCGAGAAATAGGAATACATAATCGGTTACTATCGCGATTAGGCATGAAAAAGAACATAAATTACATTTAAAAGCTCAGAAAATCAAATAAATTTAAAAGCTCTAACGTTCATTGCCCTTTTCGAATCTCACAAATTCATTTAGGTGATATTTAGAATTGTGTATTATCTAAAAATTCGGTTTAAAAACATTTTCAAACCATTGTCGAGCAAGTTTTCATTAAATTATCTGGAGTGATTTGAAAGATTGATTATCAAGTTACCAATGCCCTGATAACCTCCAACTGAGTCGGAGTTGTGATCGCGTAAATTTCATCAGTGACTCAGGAAAACATTTACCGGGCATCCTTGCGCGCCTAAAAATTAAGGAAGGTCATCCGAGAGTTACGAAAAGGTTTTATTCTCTCTACACAATCATCTTGAAATACAAGATTGGAACCGTTTCTAACGCAGACAACGTTTGAGGTGATCTAGTTATTGTCTAAATGTCAGCTGATTGTAAAATTCAATCACATAGTCTTCTATGCTACGAAATGGAATACAGGAAAGGTATTCAATCGATCTCCAATATTAATATTGTATTCTATTGATTTTTCGAATTAGTAATATTAGTATTGTTAAAAGTTCTTTGACAGCTGAGCTCATTTCGCACGTAGGCCCCCCACACGTAGAACTCTTCCATACTATTCTGTATTATTTTGTGAGACTTATCCTCATGGATTGTTCTCCATTATATATTTTCTTGGAAAATATCGGTGAAGATTCCCCGAAACGTGAATAGTTTGTTCATTGGGAAAGGAAATGCACAGTATTCTGCTTTCCAAATATTGCTGAACACTGTGGACGATTGATGTAGTTAGGTTCCACGTAATAAAGGATGACATCGTATATGTTTTGGCATTGTTCTGGTGTAGTTTGGATTATTCAATGATGTTATTTTAAACGAACTCCAGTTATTGCGATATTATAACATCATAAGTTTTGGGTATTAAGGATACACTCGTACACAGCACGGCTGATGAGGAGTAGCGATAATCCGATAAATATTTTTAAGGAATTTCAACGAAAGGAATAAGTACATAACTAGAAATTCGCTTTCTATCCAATCTATCTGTTTCTCTCATATGTGAGCGATAATATGTAAAGATATTTAAAGCAAGCACATTGAGATATGAGACGAATATATATCTTCCTCCATAATGCTTTCTCCAGTTGGAACGCACTCTGAATGTCCTTGCTTCTTTCACACGTTTCTCCCTGTCTCATACCTCTTTCTCGATGCTATCGTTTCCCACCAATCGCTTAATGTATTCTTCCTTTCTCCTTTAAACCTCACCGCTGCAGCTTCAGACCACTTTAGAGCCGCTATACTGTGGTCATCTGTTATCTTCTGCCTTACCATCCACTCCACCAATTATCTTTCCGGTCTCACTGCCGTGTGATCACCTACCCACAGCCTAACTAACGAGCCCATCCCCGCTCCGTCGCCCCCACTAAGTTACACAGCGACCACCGCCTAATCATCTCGCCACTCTTAGATTAATCCCTTTGGTTACGCGATATCTCTGTGCTACCATCGGTTACCGAACGGACGCTGAATGATTACATTTAATTATTTATCTCAACATCACAGTTAATTACAGAAATGCTTATTATGAGTCTACATAATAATTACATGTGTCAACACGCACATAATTTACATTCGCGCAATTCTCTATCAAGCAGGTGAGTTTTGTTCACAGAAATTCTCAGTTACTTTTCTCTTTCGGTTGTTCTTCTGCTTCGAACACATTTATAAATCTCTTTATACATTCTCTTATTTCTCTTTCGTCGTTTCCTTGCTGATTTTCATTCATCACAGGAACCCATTTCTTTATAAGTATTCATCTACTTTTTTGCTCACAATTCTCTCGTAATGATCTCGTGATTTGGCGACTGATGGCTCCATCCATCCATCCACTGTTCAATCGATACATACTGGTCGCCCAGTACTGGTTTGTACTTCATATTTATTCGTCCGCTGTATACGTATATGCCTGATCGCGATGCAGATTTCTCTGGTACCTTCGTTGTAATTAAAACGTATTCCGTTGTAATGAAACATAATTTCCTCAAGTTTCCTCTGACACACCCCAATCTCGTTACTGAAAATCAAGGTAGGTACATGTACCTGCCACACATAGTACATACAAGATCGTTTTCTCATCTTTTGCTTATTGCTCTAGTTTAATCACAGAGCATGATCCTTTTCTACCTGCATCCAGACGGCATTTTCATCACCCTTTTCACCTATCCTCGATTCTTAAAATAAATCCCTTCAAACACACAAGAATAGTTCATCATCACCAATTTACATTACAGTAGTTCGATTCATTGGTTCAATAGAACACTCTTTACTAGGGCAATTTTGGAGCTGGTAAAAAAACTAAAGTTCCATTTTGTGACAATTTCATCTTCAGATCAATACTCTACATATTTTAATGCTTAATGTCTAGCAACAGAATTAACGGAATAAGAATAACATCTTCTTCATGGAACACCCGCACTTGCGATCATTTATAATCGGTTCATAAGATTATATACATAATTTTATTCCCAAAGTTTATGTTTTATAGATAACTAGTAAACGCCCCCGTCAAGCATGACGGAACTTAATTTAGTTAAAAAAATATCTAATATTGTATACATATGGTCCTCCTAATCCAGAAACAGTCCGTCGTAAGATCATAATAACTCAATATATTTCTCACCATTATTTACAATATTTATGCTACTGTTTTCAAGTCATGAAAGCCTACTTTAAGTAAATTTCTGATAAAAATTATAAGAACAGATTATTCCCGTGCACTTATATGGGATAATTCATGAAATCAACATTCAACAATGACCTTGGCCGTCAAAGGGATGGGTTGTTTATTTCCCAAATATTTTACGAAATTTCCTTGCGTTTTATCAAAATCCTCGAAAGTTCGGATCTATATCAGTATTTCACGACTAAAATAAGAATCTATGGCCATTTTTCTTTCTTATGATACTTCTCTTGATTTCGTAGGACTACTGCTTCTAATTTAATTTTGTAACAGAAAAAACCTCTAAAGAAAACCTATTTTACGTACATTTCTTATGGAAAAGTATACTAACTGATTATCCTCGTGTATTTATATGAGATAACTAATGAAATCAATGTACAAGAATTGCCGTGGTCGTCAAAAGGATTGGTTGTTTATTTCCGAAAAGTTTTACGAATTTTCCGTATATTTTATCAAAGTTCTCGCAATTTCGAATTTATGTGAATGATTTACGACTAAAATAAGATTCTATAATTATTTTTCGTTCTTGTGACGCTTGTCTCAATTTCGTACGACCATTGTTTCTAATTTAATTTTGTAAAAGGAACAACCTCTGCAAGTCATGAAAACGTAATCTACGTACACCTCTTATGGAAACGTATTATGGTCTCCTGGGTTCGAACCCGGGCCTTTACTGAGATGAAAATAGTTTTCCTGGGGGTTTCAGTATCGTAGAAACACAATGCAGTTTGTTTCAGATCTCCAAGTCTAGCCGTTTCTGAGATAAATAGGGGGACTGACAGACATTTGCTTTATATATATGAATATATATACATAT